>CM016721.1:60748776-61074112 GCA_005771605.1 Scutellaria baicalensis | reverse complement strand
ATTCTGATTAATTGAGGTGGCATAAGGGATTTGACAGATGTAATTTTTCTGGTTTTCACAAATTAAAATTTCATCATTCTTAGTCCATGATATATTGACTTATCAATCTTATAATTATTATTCATAATTTTTTTATTCAAAATGTATAGATTAAGTCCAAGTTTGAATTGTTTCATTTAAATAGATAGTAAGAGAAATTTTAATGTATTTGATAAACTGATATAATTTTTTTATTTGATATAAAATAAATGAGTTATATATGGCGTTGAACCAAAAAAAATAAAATTAAAATGCGTGTGTATTTATAGTTATAAATGCCAATAAAATATAAATTTATTTATCTCAATATTAAAATCATAACATTTCTAATACATATAACTTATTTTTAGATATTAAATTTATTTTTTAAAATTTCACTACCCAGATAATGTTATTTGTTTGTTTAATCCATAGATTACTATATTACTTTATATATTTCAAATTTCTAATATTTTCAAATATAATTATTTATAATGACATGAATTTAAAGTTAAAATACCTAGCTTTATACTAATACAAATTAAAAGAGTATCAATATATTTTTATTAAAATAATAAGCATTACATTTTATATGTTATTATATTTTTTTAAGTATTATATATATATATATATATATATATATAACACACTGTGCAACGCACGGGTACACTACTAGTTGATTTTAAAACAACATATGCTCGGAGAAATATGATAGTATTCCTTTGGGTTAAATACTTAATCAACCTCTATTCTTTCTGTTTTATACTTTGCAACTTGAACTTTATTTTTTGATAGATTGCAACTTTAAATCCACGAATTTTACAAATTGCAACATCTAACAAAATTTTCAAACCGAAATTGGTATTTTTTTTTCTCTTTTTATATATTTTCATAATTTGTAGGACAATTTTTAAAAAACCCAAATTACATTATTAAAACTCATTTAACAAAAGATTTGTTTATCTTAATTGAAGAATTTGATTTACAGGTAAAAAATCTTTTATTACATATAGATCTTAATAATTCAATTTTGATTTTTTTAAAAATACCCCCAACAATTATGAAAATATAAAAAAACACCCAAATTTTGCTAGAAAAATTATTGGAGATTGCAATTTATAAAATTTATGGATTTAAGGTTTCAATCTATCAAAAAATAATGTTTAGGTTGATTTAAGTATTTCACCTACTATTTTCTAGCCAAAAGTGTTGTATTTAGTCCCTCAATTTCACTAAGTTAGACAGCCACAATTTTTACACAAATTTTCCTTAAAAATCAAAGTCGTCGTCTTCTTCTTCTTTTTTTTTTAAAAAAAATAACTTCCCTTTTATTTACCATTGCAGTTTGTACTACATAAAGAAAACCTATCGAAAACTCCTCAATTGAAAGATAAACATTGTCAAAAACAAAGTGTGTAGGACAGAGATTTCAATCAACTAAAAAATATTAATACTTCTAATGAGGAAATTGGAATATAAATCAAAGATAAAAGTGGAAACTAAATTCATCTTAATGGAACGTAGTACATGACATTTATTCTTAGTGAGTAAATAATGGATGAAGGAATTGCACCATCTCTAACAATTGGGTAAAAACAACCAGTACTTATTAATATCAACCTGTATTGCACATTGGACACTATAAATAGAGAAATAAAACAAGGGAAGGAGTTAGTTTCATTAAGAAAGATGTGAAGTTTGCTCAACAAAGTATTCTCATTGCATCCATAGAAGATGTGATATTTGTGAACAAACAATTGGGTTGGTGAATGGCCAGTGAGGTAACCAATAACTTTGGACTAAGATTTGACAGTTAGAACAGAGAAATGGGGATGTAAAATTTATTGGATTTCTTGTTCAGTCAACTATATAATTGTTATAAATTGATATAATAATGTGGACATTACTTCCATTGACTCTTTATATTCCATGTCCTATGGAATTCATATTATTGTATATATATTATGTTCAAATGGAATGAATGAAGTCGAGGAATAAAAATTACCTCGTTTCAATCTTGTCTTCTTCTAGTTTTCGTTGTTGTTACATATTATGTTTTTGTTATGTTGATTTATGGAAGATGATGCAACACGAGATCCATATTTTACAACACGTTATCAGCACGATTCTCTACCTGAATCTGAGTAGTGCCCTAAGAAAGAATCGTGTCTTTCCTGCAAGGTATTTTCTTGAACCAATTGAGAAATATAAATCTGGGGTACTCAAATATGTAGACTGCACTATCGAATCCATTTACTTTTCATGAGTTTGGCTGCACTGTGAACTTTGGCTTTATCAAATGGACTGCAATATCAATGCCTTGCTTACTGTGTGTATACATTTCCATACCATTAGTCCTAATTAATTTATCATTTGCTTTGCTACGGTCTTCAGAGAAAGACCAAAGTCATAAATGATTTGCAAAGAGAATGAATTGTGTCCGATGATAATTTGTTTACAGCTTAATGTTTTTGTGTCCCATCATATTCTTTATATTGAAATATCATTGTAATCATGTTTCTGGAAGATGCTTCAAAATGTACTTTTTAAGTAATATGTGATCTTTAATTTCATGATGGAAAAATATTTCTATAAATCTATGATTGAGAAACTCATAAACTCTTTGCATAATGGTTATTTTTCTTACATTCACATATTTTCTTCCATGCTACTTGAAGTTTGGCAATAACCAGAGGGCCTAGTATAATAGTTCATTATTCTGGATGAATTATTATCTATAACTTAAATTTGGTTCACATTATTTCAAGTTATAGAATCCTTTTGTTTACCTCTATGATTATAAGTTTTTTTTTTAAGTAGAGACAACATATTTACATGATTACCTTTAATACATTGGTAGATCAGTATGCTGGCGCAATTGGATAGAGTTAGCAAATGAATTTTACATATATGTACATGCATGGGATTTTGATGTTCTATTCATTTTATTTAAGTGAAATTTTTGTATAAAATCTTTCACTCCTGCCCTGAAGGCGAATGTCCACTTTTCTTTCTCCTTATTTCATTAGTTTAATTTGCCTGAAGACAATATAAATTTTGATATGCAATTGATAATCCCTTGAAGATTGAAACTTAAAGACTTTTGAGATATTGAATGATCCATGAGAAAGTTAGACAATAATGTTTTCACATTTCATGAAATGTGTTTTATTCATTGTTTGGATCATGTTATGATAATCTCTTTGAGTCTCATTATCATGCTAACTTTAATATTAGTGAACGTTGTTTTCTAGGCATATGAAGAACACATTTATATTTTTGCTTTATGGATAAATAATAATGCCGCATAAAGTATTTCTAGATAGGACCTTTTTTTTACTTCAACTCAGATGGTGGAAGTATTATAACAATTGCAAATGATAATCCATTTATAGCTCTAGAAGAGTTTTACCAATTCTCGATACAAGTAACAAATGCTTATTAATGATGTCTTGTTATGTCCATAATTTAAAATATTCTTCTTGATTTTAAGGATTTTAGATCGGGTGATTTCCATATTAAAGTCTATATTGTGAATAATATGGAGTATCAGTTAATGACTCGGTTCGTAGGACATTGAATACAAGTTTTCGAAGGACTTCCTCAAATCAAAAAATTTTCTAATTCTGTTGGACATAGTGTCTAACAATAGCATACCTTCTATAAATGAATTTATTTGAGAAGCTTGTGCAAAAAGGAAAACTTATAGTACGACCTTCTTGTACTAAAGTACTTGGATTAAAATCTCCTATTTTCCTTGAACGGATACATGGAGGTATTTGTGGACTAATTCATCCTGCATCAGGACTGTTTCGATATTTTATGGTCTTAATTGATGCCTCAAATGGGTGGACTCATGTGTGTCTGTTATCCACCCGAAACAATGCTTTCGAAAAATTCATTGCCAAAATTATTAAACTTGGAGCTCAATTCCTTGATTATCCATTGAATCCATTAGAATGGATAATGATAATGAATTCACTTCGAAAGCATTTAATGACTTTTGTTGGTCATTAATAATTAAAGTGGAATTTTTCATACGTCCACACTAAAAATGGTCTTGCTGAATCATTGATCAACGTATCAAATTAATTGCTAGACCTTTAATCCAACTTACCCATTTCATGTTGGGGCCATGCAATTTTGCATGTTGATTTTCTCTAACTCAAATACATCCAATTACATATCATGATTATTCCCATTTACAATTAGTGCGTGGACAAGAACCAAACATTTTCTATCTACAAATTTTTTGATGTGCAGTATACGTTCCAATATCACCACCTAAGCGTACTACTATGGGCCCTCAAAAGGAAACTAGGTATCTATATTGGATTTAAATCTCTATCCATTTTGAAATGCCTAGAGCCTATTTTCAACTCGTTTCGCTGACTGCACATTGATAAGAAAAATTATCGGCATTAGGGGGAGATAATAGTTAATAATTAATAGAATGCCGAGAAATTTTATTGGATTTGGAAAATCTATAATATTCCACGCACTAGTCAATCAGAACTAGAAGTTCAGAAAATAATGATCTTGCAGTATTTAGCAAGTAATCTGCCAGATGTGTTTACAAAGTGACAAAATCATATATATCTGCTATACAAATATATGTGATGCAACTCTACGCCTGAAGCGTAAAAGGCCTATGAATTTAAAAGATCAAAAATCCACGGAAAACAAAAACTAACAAAAATATCTCCTAAAGAGATTCGTCCCGAAGACGAAAAATCCTAGTAATAATGCACGTGCACAAAGTAATGAAAATACTAGGATTGTGGAACGACCAGATCAATATATTTTGGGAAACGATGAGAATCTGGTTAACATAAATATCAAAGTTGCAACTAATTTAATTAATACAGGAGAAACTTATAATAGAAATATCATTATCGTCGACGATATATTTGCCTCTACAATTGATTTTTCCATCTTAAACAATAATCTGGATCCAGAACCCAAGTTAATAAATGAGTGCCTGAAGCGCTTATATTGGGTAAGATGGAAATATGCAATTGAGGTTGAGCTAGACTTGCTTAATAAAAGAAAAGTGTTTGTACTATCGTACGTACCACTAATGATGTTATCCCTGTAGGATATAAATGGGTATTTGTGCGAAAAGGAAATAAGAATAATGAGGTGGTGAGATATAGAGCAAGATAAGTAGCTCAAGGGCTCTTGCAGAGACCCGATATTAATTTTGATCAAATGTATTCTCTTGTAATGAATTGTATAACGTTCCGCTATATACTTAATATCTCTGGCAGCATTTATGAATTTAGAAATGCAGTTATGGGGCGTTGTCACTGCATATTTAGATGTATCATTAGATATCAATATTTATATGAAAATCCCGGATGGATTACAAATTCCCCAGACGAGGAAAGATGAAAATTGTAATATGTATAACATTAAATTGCAAAGGTTATTATATGGCCTAAAACAATAAATGAATTACTCCTGAAGAGATGATATACAAACAACAATGTTTTTACTTGCGTGTTTATAAAGAAATCTTTTGATGGTTTTTTTTTGTATCGATCATCTCTGTGTACGTTGATCTTATTGGAATGCATAAGAAGCTTTTAAAAGCTGAATTCGAAATGAAAATATTGAGTAAAACCAAGTATGGTCTCGGCCTGCAGATCGAGCATATATCTCCCTGAAGGAATTTTCATACACCAATCAATCTAATCGAATAAGGTTTTAGAAAGATTTTACATGGTTATATCTCATTGACTTAGTAAACCAATTGTTGTCTGATCCCTTGAAGTGGATAATGATTCATTTAAACCTATAGAAGATACTAAAGATAAATTAGGACCTGAAGTTCCTCACTTAAGTAAAATTGGTATATTACTTTAACTTACGAATTGCGTTAAATGTGACATTACATTTGTGGTAAACCTACTAACAAATTTAGTGTTCCTCCTACAAGGAGACATTGGAATGACACATATTCTTCGGTATCTTCAAGATAGAATTGATATATACCCCCAATTGTATTATATGAAGATAATGCAGCTTGTGTTGCACAAATGAGTAGCAAATTATATTAAAGGAAATTTAACAAAACACAGTCTCCAATTTCTGTTATCGCATGAGCTCCGGAAAAGTGATGAAATGATTATAAGAAAGTACGCTCTAGTGACAATCTTGCAGATTTGTTCACTAAATCCCTATCTATGTCTATTTTTTGTACAATATGTTGGAATGCGTAGGCTTAGAAGACAATTGTCTTCAGGGGGAGCGATAACTTCAAAAATAATCCTAAATGTTGGGTCTTGAAGACCATTTTCACTCTTTTAACCCTGAAGGTTAGGTCCTGAAGACCATTGGCTGTACTCTTTTTCCCTTGACTAAGTTTTTTTCCCACAGGGTTTTCTTAGTTAAAGGTTTTTAACGAGGCAGCTAGTGCAACATATTAGAACTTGTATGTCATGTACTCTTTTCTCGTCTAGTTTTTTCCCACTGGGTTTTTCTAGCGAGTTTTTAACGAGGCATGTACATCAAGTCGTAATGTCCAAGGGGGAGTGTTATAAATTGATATAATAATGTGGACATTACTTCCATTGACTCTTTATATTCCATGTCCTATGGAATTCATATTAATTGTATATATATTATGTTCAAATGGAATGAATGAAGTCGAGGAATAAAAATTACCTCGTTTCAATCTTGTCTTCTTCTAGTTTTCGTTGTTGTTACATATTATGTTTTTGTTATGTTGATTTATGGAAGATGATGCAACACGAGATCCATATTTTACAACAATAATATGCACATGAGATCTCTAAATGTTGCATCTCATATTCCAAATTAATCATTTTGTCGTGTATTAAATACTATCTCTTAATGTTACATCTTCTATTTCAAATTAATCACTACACACCACCTGTATATAACTTCACTAATTCACACGTTAATAGAGAATTCAATAAACCACGCGTACATATGATCCCTTACATATAACCAGAAAACATGAAAAAATATGGCTTGTGTTAAAGTTTATGAAAACAACATGCAAATATTAAGAAACTGTAATATGTTTCCGAACAACATTTGACAAAACAATTTGGCAAGAACGGTGTTAATCAAAGTACATAAAATCAAACGCATCTCATTTAAAAAAAAACCACTTTTGACATTTAGCAGCAAACTAAATCATACTAATGATATAACATCATGACACCACAACTAACAAGCAAAAGAATGAATTCACCAAGATATGGACATAAATAGCCAACTTCGAAGACCATCAAATTTTAAACATGCCTTCTGCCTAAATGAAAAGCTATGATTATATAAACAGATAATAATCAAGAATTTCATCAACTGGATTTGGAAGAAAAGCCTGAAGGGATTTTAGAGGCTGATGTATGTGTGGTGATCTGTTAAAGCTTGGAAAAAGGGAAAAAACAAAAAAAAGTTCAGCTTCCCCATCAATAACATATAAAAGAAAATCATTTACAGCTGCAGTTAACATCCTACAAAAATAACAACTGCATGATCTCCCAAAATCGTAGTAATCCACTAAATCTAAGAAAATGGGATAATCAGCAGAAATTTAAAGAACATCAAGACCACATTGGGCATTACAAAATATGCACAAACACTAAATAGATGGTGCAAACACTCCTACACAGCAGAAGCCTAAGGAAAAACATGTACATACACTAAATCTATGTATAGTTTCAGGTTTATCATGCATAGGTTATCAATGTTTAGTTGTATGTATCAAACAGTAGTGCAACCAAAAAAATAGGAAGAACTCATGTAGGATTAGTTAGCCTCTTGAAAACCATGATGATGCCTTAAGTGTATGACAGTTGGGTTGCATTGTGTTCTATTTGGACAGACGGTCTGGAAAGATGAGAATTTGAAATGAATGCACTGTAAATACACCCAAATTAAAAGCAGGTTTCAAACACATTGAAATCATGCAAGTAAATGATTTAAAATCACTGAAGAATTTGACATATCTATCAATTCAAACTTAAAATGGACTTGCAATTATGGATTTGAAATCTACAATAAAATCCTTGATTGCAAACACAAACCTTCACAACTTGACAATTCAGATAACATTATTCAATCAATATGCACTACCAGGCCGGCTCTATAACTTCCAACACATTTCTGCAACATAACATTATTCTTATCCAAAATTCCATAGACAACCATAGGTACCATCATTAGCACATCTTAGATGCTTTAAGATACCTAAACTATGAAAAAAAGTACAAAGAAAAAAACTGCTGACCCTTCACAAGTATTCCAAATATCAATTGTTGAGAACACATTTACAACATGTTTAAAGAAAAATTTTACATGACACCAATAAAATCAAATCCACCATGACAAGATAATCAAGGAACTGAAAAAATGTGCACCCAAACTGCAAGGAGATGAGCATAAAATACTCAGAAATACACACCATGCATACAAGACATGAAAATCTAACCCCAGACCCCTAAACTAACCAAAGCATATATCCCACATTTAAATTAAAGATAAAGTGACCAACCATCATATAATCATTCAAATAACCAATGAATACAAAAACAGCATCAATTTCAGAGTACCATTGCACAGAAGCATAATAAGAGAAATAACATGGTTTCAATTTAAGCTCAATATAGCATAGATTTCAAAAAAATTCCAATCAAAGTCTTACATCATAGTAATCGTCAGACCAACTATGTAATTCCAGAAAAAGTCATTAGCTTCTAGCGGAAACAAAACATGATATAACGGAAAAGAGAAAAACAAGGCGAACAGAATTAGAAGCCGAGCTTGGTGCGGCGCCAGTGGCGGCGCTTAGCGTTGTAGCGGATGGTGTTGTCGGTGCGCATGCGGATCCAGTAAGGGATCGGCCTGTTCTGTCTCTGCTTCTTCGCCAGCTTCTTCTTTATCATGAATGTCTTGTGCGACGGCTGCCAATTCATTAATCAACCAAACATTTGTTAAGAAATTGCATCTTTAACAGTGCAATCTTCAACCGAAGAGTTGGTAGAGAGAGAGAGAGAGAGAGAGAGAGAGAGAGAGACGAACCATGGCTGAAGTCCGGCGGCGAGTTTCTCCTCTAGGGTTTCAAGCAGCGGACGCGGCAGCAATATAAAAGAAAACCCTTGTTATCATCTCTTTCATTTATATGGACCCTCAACCACTATTTAAAAGAAAATGGAAAATAAATGGTAAAAATAAATAAAATTACGAAACAGCCCCCAGAAAAAGCCATAATTGAAAAAAAAGGGCACATATCTGAAAATGCAATTTAATCAAAAAGAAAAAAAAACCTTGAATTTAGAAAAAAAATTGTCATCTTCTCAAAAATTGTACTTAATATGATTCCGAATTTTGAGCCAATTTCTTTCATTTCACCAAAATACATGTATTTCAAAATCCTAAATCCTGATCAAAAGGGAAAGGGCAATTCTATACACCCAAAAAATAATACTAAACACATCTCATCTATACACATGAAAATTATATATATAAAAGTGTGGTTTGCACCCTCAAGTGTTTGACAAGTGGCACTTTACATTGTTGCCAAGTGTCACCTCCAAGTGTTTGACAAGTGGCACTTTACAATGTTGCCAAGTGTCCTTCCTTAAAAATTATTTTATTTATAAAATATAAAAATATTAATATCAATTAAATACACACCCCACTACCCTACAATAATAAAGTACTTGGAAAAATTAAATATGTAAGTTACAAATGTTTGTTATATAAAAGTGTGGTTTGCACCCTCAAGTGTTTGACAAGTGGCACTTTACATTGTTGCCAAGTGTCACCTCCAAGTGTTTGACAAGTGGCACTTTACAATGTTGCCAAGTGTCCTTCCTTAAAAATTATTTTATTTATAAAATATAAAAATATTAATATCAATTAAATACACACCCCACTACCCTACAATAATAAAGTGCTTGGAAAAATTAAATATGTAAGTTACAAATGTTTGTTAATGTTGTATTTTTTTTTTTTACATGAAATCTTTGGTGTCAAACTTTAATAATTGTTTCTATCCAACATTTCAATTTCAAAAAAATAAAACAAAATTTGAAGAGTAATTCTGCTACTACTTTTCAAGGAATTAAAATAAATAAATAAAAGATATTTGAAGGTGCTAATAATATTTTACAAAAGAACATTCAAGTAGTTCAAACTCAAAAAATTAAAAACCTTTAGAGAAAAAAATTATTTAGAGAATTCAAGAAAAAATAACATATAAATATTAGAATTCGGTAATGTCAGGCATTAAATAAAATAATGTACTTTAAAATTGTAATTTAAACTATGAAACATATTGCTAATGAGATTACAAAAAATAGGTGTTAAAAAAACATTAAGATATGTGAGATTGAAACATATTTGGCATTAGATAATGAAAAGTTGTGTTTGTTTAGAAATTTTAAAGGGTATTATAAAAAAATAATTGCTTGGGAAAAAAAAATGTAAGTTACAAGTGCTTGCTAATGTTGTATTATTTTTTTTACATGAAATCTTTGGTTTCAAACTTGAATTATTATTTTTGTCCAACATTTTAAATTTCCCAAAAAAAAAAAAGTAAGCACAATGTGCAGACATTAGTTCAATAATGTCATGCATTAAATAAAAATAATGTACTTTGAAATTGTGTTTAAACTCTGAAACAATATTATTAGTGACATTAGCAAAAAATAGGTGCTTAAATTTTTTTTAGGATATGTTTAGGTTAAAACATATGTAAATTTGGCAAGTATGAAAGTGAGTTATAAAAAGGATGAAATTTGATAATTTTGTGTTTGTTTAGAAATTTTAAAAAGTAGGATTACAATTAATATGACATCATATAGGGAATTATAAGAAAAATAGATGATGTACTGTTATTTTATCTTTAAACAAAGAGCTAACATTTTCAGTTCAAATTGTAAAAAAGTGGATGAAGTAGAAAAAAAAAAAAAGAATAGTTATAAGATTCTGCAAACAAATAACATGATTCGGATATTGGTAATCTAAAATCCAAACGTGCACATTCAGTCCAACCACCCCATTAAACAATCGAGAAATTGTATTAAAATATTACAATATGTAACAATTCGTTAAGGCTAATAAAAAAAATCACAAAAAGAACACAATTACAAAATAAACCAATACATAAAGCTAATAATGAGTGCACTTAGGACAAACATTGAACAAAACAGATGTTTTCGAGCGATAAAAATGAGATATATTATATAATTTTTACAGAAATATATGAAAATACCTAATGCGATAATTAAAACACCTATTAAGAACTATATCAATTTTGTGTTAAAGAATAAATGAAAAAAATTATTAAAGAAAACAATAAGACTCCATTTGGATAGAGTGATTTCAAATCCAGAATTTGAAATGAGTGGATTTCAAATCCTTTCAAGTTTGAGTGGATTTGAAATCCACCAAAATGACTCTAAAATTAGCTCAAAATGAAAACTATGGATTTTAAATTCACATCCTACCCAACACTATCAGTGGATTTGCCAACAATGATTTCAAATCCCTCCTTAAATCTACATATTTAAATGTACCTTAAGAAATATTATTTTAAGAATAAAGAAAAAATATCACACTTATATAAAAAATTACTATCATATAACAATAAACACTAATTATAAAATAAAAAATGAGATAAATATTAAATGAAACCCGTGCAACGCACGGGTTCAAACCTAGTTAAAATAATAAAAAAAGGAGTATCTGTATAGATGGAGTGTGTATTGAATTGCCCAAAGGAAAACTCGGTATATTTTTATACATATATTCTATTTCTACATTATTAATAATCATTAAATTATATATTTATGAAAAAAATTAATTTGCATAGGAGGATGGAAATTCATCAAAGTTTAATTAGATCATTCATCTTTATGTATTTGATTAGATGGTTTCATGTAGTTTGATCAGGCTGTGATTTAATATTTTTAATCATTTTTAATAACATCTTATAAATAGTATGTTTTTTAAAATAATTTTATTAATTTTTTTTGGTGGGACTAAGTACACCACACTAATTTTTAAGGACACCACATTCATTTCACTAACCCATAATAAATTTTACTTATGACTATGGTTCCCTTAGAAATTAGTGTATTGTCTTTAATCTCACTCTAATTTTTTCTGTATCATTAAAAAAAGAGTAAGTCTTGCGTATATCGGGTACCGTGCCCTCAAATATTTATTGTAATACCTTTAAGTAATATGATTAATACCTTAATATGTAACAAATAATACATTAAATAATACATTCGCTAAAGCATATGTTTCAGTTATACACATAATACCTTATGAATATGCAAATAATACCTTATCAGTATATCACCAATACATTCAAAGATATACCACTAATAATACCTTATGAATACACCAATAATACCTCATGAGCATATAACTAATATCAAACTAATAATACCTTTAGGGTACGATGCACTGGGGTACGTAAGTTTTTGCCTTAAAAAAAAAAAAAAAACAGAAACTTGGAATAGGATTTCCCGTGGAGAAAGGGAGGAAACTTTGTTCCCGCTACACAAGTGGGGACATGTATTGTTGCTCCACCCCGTCCCGTCCCATTTTCAAGCCTATTTACGACAAATGTGATCGATCAAGTGAAGTTTCCTGTCCCATTGTCAAGCCTAGTTACGTCAAATGGGATCGAACTAGTGGCTGCAGCAACTTGAAGACCATGGCTGGTACTTCATTGACAGCAACCTCACTAAATACAAATATCTACCAATGGAGAAGCAGACCCACTTGTGATATTCATAATAAATGCCTCCCTTTTCTCACATTTTCCAGAAATTTAAACACTAAATTTGGGCTGACTTTAAAGAACCATTTCACAATCAATCTCCAACCACATCACTAGTTACACAAGAGACCAACGAAGTTTGAAAAATTACCACACTTAAAGATGAAGCAATAGAATCCGCACATGTTTGCAAGACTGGTATTGCCTTCTTTTACCTTTCAAAGTCTACATAAAAGCTAGCACTATAACCATCGATCATTACTCCAAATAAGATCCACATCTTTCCTTTGGTGGATCGTGTTACATGCAAGTCGAACCGAGTACTATGAATCTCTCTCCATATTCAAATGCTTTGCTGTTTCTTTGCTTCCTCATCACATCCACCATTTCCAGCAGTAATCCAACTCATTTCACACCTTGTGTTTCTATTAACTGTGGCTCGAATGGAGCTTCCGAAGCTCGCAGTGGAAGGAAATGGCTTGGAGATGTCAAGCCTACATCTTCTTCTTCTTTTTCCTTGCTACAAATGAAGGGCTCATCAACCATCTCAATTGCAATACATGATAAGTTGAGCTTTGCTGATCCGGTTCCCTACAAAACGGCAAGAATCTCTACTTCTCGATTCTCCTATGCATTTCGAGTTAATCCAGGTCAGATTATAATCCGCCTTCACTTTAATCCTTCTCCATACAAAGGCTTTAAAGAGTTGAAGGACTTATTCACTGTTAAAGCTGGTCCTTTTATCTTGCTCAGTAACTTCAGCGCTTCACTGACTGCTGCTGCTCTTGCTGTGAATACTTTTGCCAAGGAATTCTGTTTAAACATACAAGAAAATCAACAACTTAGCTTAACTTTCTCTCCTGAAAGTGGTACATATGCTTTCATAAACGGCATTGAGATTATCTCAGTTCCTGCTAGTCTTTCTTACTTTCAAGGTCCAGATATTGAACTCCAAATCGTTGGTAAGGAGTCCTTGGTCTATGTTGACAATAAAACTGCACTTGAAATAATCCACCGATTAAATATTAAACAGTATATTGTTCCACCCACTGAAGATTTTGATGGCATGTTTCCTAAGTGGGCAACACAAGATGTAGAAATGGAAAATACAAGTACCTGGAAAATACCGGTGGAGGTGGGATTCAGGTACTTGATCAGGCTTCATTTCTCGGAGACGGGACTAAAGATTGCAGGGACTGGTGATGTGGTGTTTAAGGTCCTCATTAATGGCATGGCTGCACAAACTAATAATGACATGTTGAAAACAGGAGATGGGAATTATTTTGTCTTGCATAGGGATTACATAGTGACAATGAGAGGGCTGAAAGAAGATGGTAAGCATGACCTCTTCATTTCCCTCCAATCATATGATGAAACCAGAGACAGACATGGAATCCTTGCAGGTTTTGAAGTTGCTAAAGTGAGCAACCTTGACAATAGTCTAGCCAGTCCTAATCCCCTGCCTCCACCTCAGGATTCATCCAGGACCATCCGAAATTCACTCTCGGTTCATGGTTATAGAAACGCTATTTCAGCTGTTGCACTAATCATAATATCTCTATTAAGTATCATTGTCCATAAGCTGCGAGAAATTTGGGAAGCAAGTAGTGTTGAAGAAATCAGGATATTAACAAGGGCTAAACAGTTCTGTCGCCGTTTTTCACTAACTGAGATCCAATTGGCCACTAGAAATTTCAGTGACGGGCTTTTCATCGGAAGGGGTGGATTTGGCAAAGTCTACAAAGGCCTCATTGATAAAGGGCAAAAGACTGTTGCTGTAAAAAGGTTAAAATCGGATTCCAGGCAGGGAGCACGTGAGTTTTACAGTGAGATTAAAACACTTTCTGATCTTCGACATATGAATATTGTCTCTCTAATCGGCTACTGCATTGATCATGGGGAAATGATTCTTGTTTATGAGTACATGCCTGGTGGTACACTAGCTGATCACCTCTACAAACTTGCAAGGGATGGCCATGATCCTTCTTCTCTCACATGGAAACAACGCCTAAATATCTGCATTGGAGCTGGCCGAGGTCTAGACTATCTTCACACAGGCCATAGAATCATACACCGTGATGTGAAGCCATCAAACATCCTGCTAGATGAAGACTTTAATGCTAAGGTGTCGGATTTCGGCTTGGCAAAACTTGAAGACAGAAGCAAGTTACAGAGGCTACAGAGCCATGTCAGCACAAAGGTTAGGGGCACATTTGGATACTTAGATCCATATTATTTCACCACCCAGAGACTAACCACGAAAAGTGACACATATGCCTTTGGTGTGCTTATGTTTGAAGCATTATGTGGGAGACCAGCAGTGGATTCAGGGGTTCCGGAAGATGAGAGGGTTCTAACAACATGGGCTCGAGACATGATCAGCAATGGAGAAGTTAATGAGATAGTAGCCCTGAGTCTGAGAGAGGAAATCTCATCAAGTAGCTTGAAGATATTTGTGGAGGTGGCAGAAAAATGCTTGGATCATGAACCAAAGAATCGGCCATCAATGTCCCAAGTGGTGCTGCAACTCGAGTCTGCTCTCGAGCAGCAGGAGAGCAGAAACTTTGCTCCGCTAAACTACGTAGCTAATGTTGCTAATGATGTTTGTCCATCAAATGAAGACATAATCAGATCATCTAAAAGTGACAGGCAATCCATAGATGTGGTGTCTGTTACTCCTACTGGTAAGAAGAATAGAAGGAAACCAAAAATTCTTAGCTCATTACGGTTTCCAGGGTTGTGTACCTTTGGGGTGAGAAAACAATCCGAGAGTGACGATTTAATCAGCTTTCTTCCAGCAAGAATCCCAAGAAATATAGGTAGTTTACACGTTCTGTATCATATTCCAACATTTTGTATGTACCTCACATTAATAAAACCTATGCAATTTTTCAGCAGCAGCTTCTAGAATGAGTTTATACGAAGTGCATTCCAACATAGGCAGACAATTCTCTCTGGATGAGATGAGAACAGCAACTCACAACTTCGATGACAATCTTGTCATCGGACATGGCAACATGTACAAAGGACTCATCGACGAATCCACCACTGTGGCAATCCAAAGACTGAACCTCTCTTCAACTCAAGAGGTTAACACATTGGTAACAGAAATCGAAACGTTGTCAAAGATAAGGCACCTTAACTTGGTACCACTCATCGGCTACTGCGACGAGTATGGAGAGATGATCCTAGTCTACGATTACCTGGCTCATGGCACTCTTCGCGACCATCTCTACAGCTCCAAGACACCGCCATTAACATGGACGCAGCGTCTTCAGATCTGCGTGGGCGCCGCGAGAGGATTGCACTATCTCCACACCCACACCATCATCCACCGCGATGTGAATCCGAGCAACATCCTGCTGGATGAGAAATTGAAGGCCAGGATCGGCGATTACAGCCAGGTGAAAGGAGGGGATGACACACACGTCAGCACCGCCATTAAAGGCAGCTTCGGTTACATGGATCCAGAGTACTTCAGGCGGCAGCGATTGACGGAGAAATCCGATGTGTTCTCCATCGGTGTGGTGATGTTGGAGGTTTTATGCGGAAGGCCGGCGATGATTCCTAGCCTTCCAAGAGAGCAAGTGAATCTGGCAGAGTGGGGAAAGTTGAATTTGAGGGCAGGGAGAATTGAAGAGATTGTTGATTCGAATGTGAAGGGGGAAATTGCAGCAGAATCGTTGAGCAAATTTGTTGAAACAGCAGTTGGATGCGTGGAGGAGAGAGGGACTGATCGGCCGGGTATGGACGACGTCGTTTGCGAGCTGGAGTACGCATTGTATCTGCAACTAAATCTGGAGAAGATGGAAGATTCAGATCATGATCTCATTTAACATCATAGATTCCTTTTCCCCCGTTTTGTGATAAATTCAAATTAAAAAAAAATTATAAAACTGTTGATTTTTTTTTTTTTTTCACTTCTCAACATTTTTTTTTTTTAAAAATATCAAATTACCCTAAAACTATCAAAATTTATCACATGGCAACTTTGAATCATTTTCCAACAAAACATATATTAGTAAGTTACGGATTTGAAATAGAGCCACTTTAAACTATAAGATTACGAGAATACTCTTATATTTTCAGTCATACGATACGGGTCACGTGTCACATTTCCTTCCTTTTGAAAATTTCATTATTTTTTTAAAAATTTCCAAAGAAACCAATATATTTATCGATTTTTTCATAAAATCAAGTACCGATATATCCATCGAAACCGATATTTGTATCTTTAGTCTCAATTCATTTATTCCAACACAAGTTTTTTTTTTAAAAAAAATTTAGTATTTTAATCAAAAAGTTGGTGTCGGAATTGGGAATAATTGTTGCCCTGCAAAAGAAAAAAAAAGGTTGTGTTGTGAGGAGAAAGGAGAGAAAAGGAGATAGACATCTTTTTTTCTTTTCTCAAAATCTCAAACATCATTTAATTTAAGAACAATCTAATTAAAATGAAATCTTTAACAAATATTTACGAATTAATACCATCTTCTAACCATGATATACATTTTAGCAAAAGCTATTTTTCATTGATATGAGAAAGTCATGTGCTAGTTTGTATAATTTTAGGGAAATTTTCATATTTGGTATCCGAAAATGGACTATATTTCAGATCAGGTACCTCAGAATTCGAGTTCATCAATTTAGTCCCTCAGTTTTTCAAAATCCATCAAATTTAGTACTCTCCATTAAAAATCCGTCCAAACTGACGGAAGTTAACTACCTTGAAACTACTTGGTGCGAAAATTAGATGGCTTAGGGCATAGAACATAACTTGCAGAAAGTTTAAGGGTTCATTTGTAAATAGGCAGTAAGTTGGAATTTGCAATTAAGTCCCTGGATTTACCATAATTTCCCAAAACTACCCCAGATCCACCCCTGCCCCAGCCCCGTCGCTGCACTTCAACACCACCACCATTGCTGCTGTCGGCGACGGCCCACCAACAGCACACACACACGCCTGCACGGCGCCCCATCCACACACCCGCACACACACGCACCCGGTGCGGCGACGCCCCCTTCACCCGACACTACACACACAGTGAAGAAATGCAACACAGGCTCACTAGATTTCAAGAAATAGAAGCAACGCCACCACACCTCCTTATACTCGCCCTCAGTATCGTCGCCGTCCTCCACCTCTCCGCCGCCGCCGCCTCGTACTTCCCGAAAGAAGCTTTGCCCACCAAATCAAGCTACTTAACAATCAACTCCACCACCGGCTCTTCCATTTTCTACACATACTATGAAGCACAGAGTTCCCATAGCAAGAGCACTTCACTCTCCCAAACTCCAATTCTCATATGGCTTCAAGGTGGGCCAGGCTGCTCATCCATGATAGCAAATTTCTACGAGCTCGGCCCCTGGCTAGTGTTGCAAGATCTTTCCCTCAGAGCCAATCCAGGTTCTTGGAACAAAATGTTTGAACTACTTTTTCTTGATAATCCTATAGGTACTGGATTTAGTATTGTTGCTTCACCTCAAGAAATTCAACAGAAGCAAGATCTCGAGTATTGGCGGCGTCCTCCTACTCTTCAATCTTTTCAAGAATCGATCGATTTTGTCAAGAAATTGAGGCTGCGCATGGGAACATGAAGATTGGGGAAAAAATTAGGGTTAAAATGTTTAATTTTCGCATCATTTGATTTAGGGTAGTTAACTTCTGTCATTTTGGACGGATTTTTAACGGTGGATACTAAATTCGATGGATTTTGAAAAATTGAGGGACTAAATTGATGAACTCGAACTTTGGGGTACCCGATTTGAAATATAGCCTATTTTCGGGTACCAAATGTGAAATTTTCCCTAATTTTTAATATAGAATGTAAAAGTTATACTCCCATGTGACTATGAGGCAATTCTAGTATACATCAATAGTATTAATGCACCAACATTTTCTACTGTAGTAACATTGTTATATGTTTTTCATCAGAAAGAGTATGATCAATAAATTGTCATAAATGTTTTTTTTTTCAATCATGACCAATAATTGTGATGAATGTTTTTTTTTTCTTTGAAATTCGATTGTCTTTTCTAACTCAAAATTAAACATATCTAATAGTTCATTTGGTTTATCAATAATTGCAAACTTCAAATTTTCACTCTCACATCAAAACAATAGGTGGCTCATATTCAAATCTCAAAACTCCATAATTAAAGCAATCAAAAACTTCTTTTAATTTGTGTATTTTAAATGTAAATTCATAAATTGATAAATCTATGATAGTGAAAAGGTTAATTGAAAAATAATACAAGGAATCAGGGAATATCTATACAACTTCAAAATTAAATTAGTTAAATTATTTCTTAAAAGACAGCAACTCTAGTCTAACATTACATAACAAACAATTCCATAACTCATTGTTTGTTTGAGACATTAGCTTGTTTATTTAAAGCAATAATCATGTCTTCGAATAGTGTTTAAGTTGGAATATTTTCTTTTCATCCTCGTATTTCTCCTTTGTCGATATACTTCTAACACGTTAGACCTACTTTTGTAATTTACAAAGAAACTAAAATCATCCGGTGAAAAACAATTAAGAAACAACAACCAAATATTTATACATAAAAAAATATGATTCAGTGAAGATAAATTACGAAAAGTCCATACTACTAAAATAACAACATAAAACCTTGTGTGAGAGGTCTCACGAGTAGTTTTTGTGAGATAGATCATTTTTATCCATCATCTAAACCCATTTTCACAAATTTATATGTAAATTGTGGGTTGGGCGTCTCACATAAAATGAATTGTGAGATAGTCTCACATAAGACTTACTCAAATGGAGTAGGTCTTGTGTGAGACCTCTTACGGATCTTTTTTCGTGAGACGGTCAACCCATAACTCACACTTTATTCTAGGAATCTGTTAGTGTTGGATTTTCCAACATTGATTTATTTTTCCTTTTTCAATCTTTTCCTAAATCAGTGAATTGGTTGATTTGATTTCTTGATGATATTAGATTTATCTATTAAGATTTGATTCTAATCTCATATATCTTTCTTTTCAAGAAACAAATAATTCTTAACAAAATTGTTTTATATTTAAGGAAAGAAGATCATATCTTTGTGTGCTTGTTTTGGTAGGTTTTGATATCATTGGATTTTAGAGATCTCTGCTGGAGTGTGGTGCAAGTTTGAAGAATCATGTGGAGTCTATAAATAGGATGAGAAGACTGAAGATCAGTATGCACAAGAAGAGCTTCAATATTTCGAGTCTGTCAGTGTCATGCCGGTGTTGTTCACACCATAGACGACACCGCCCTGTCTTCTTTTCTCTATGTCATAGAGTTTGCATGCTCGTGACTTTTTAGTAAAGATAGGGATTTTTGTGAACCTTTGTCAGTCTTTGCATACGTCTATAGGTTTTCTAGCTATTCACAAAAGACGTATTGAATGCTTGTAAAGAGAATCTTATCTTGAGATTACTCTATCTCCTTGTACTGAATTGATCATATAATAAAGGAGTTTTTGCCCTAAAGGCAGTCCACGAGTATTTGTATACTCGTGGATAAATCTTTGTCTCTTGATTTTTGTGTTATTATTCCGCTGCATGTTACGCTGGTGTTGTCGACACCGTAGACAACACTGCGAACTCTGATTTTGTTTTTATTGTGTTTTCTTACAGATTACAGACCACGCAAAACTTTCAATTGGCATCAAGAGCCTCCACTTGACACGCTAAGTGGCTGATCCAGATCTGTAACCATGCAAGATATGGATTGGTGCAACCCCAACTTTGGAAGGATTCCAATTCTTGATGGATCTAACTATGCATATTGGAAGATCCGTGTGCGTACCAAGATCAAATCCATTGATGCAAGAGCTTGGAATGTAGTGCTGGAAGGTTATGCTCCTCCAATAAGAGAGATTGATGGTGACTTTGTGCCAAATGCTCAAAGTGAATGGACAGTTGAAGAGATCAACAATGCAAACTTTAATGAGAAGGCAATCAATGTTATCTTTGAAGTCGTGGATATCAAGGTGTTCAAACTGATCCAAAATTGTGTCACTGCCAAAGAAGCTTGGGAGACTCTTCAAAAACACTATGAAGGAGCAAGTTGTGTATGTGAAGCAAAGATGCGTCTCATAATGTCCAAGTTTGAGAACATGCGTATGGAGGAGAATGAAGATATTGGCACCTACTTTGAGAGACTTCGTGACATCTCAAATCAAAGCCAAATGCTTGGAGAACCAATTGGACGCAAGCAATTAGTTTCCAAAGCCATGCGTACTCTTCCACCGCGATTCAATATCAAGGTGTCTGCCATTGAAGAAGCTCACAATCTTGCTATGATGGACATCGATACGTTGCAAAGTATTTTGCAAACTTTTGAGCTCAACCTTCAAAGTCAACAAGTTGCAACACAAAAGAGTAAGACCATTGCCTTGCAAGCTCAAAATGATGAAGACTTCGAGGACGATGATGAACCAATTGAAGAAATAACTGAGGGGCAGAACATGGCCATGATAGCTAAGAAGTTTAATTCCATGATTAGGAAGTTCAACAAGGAGAAGCCCCGTTCCAAAGGGAAAGAGCATCACGATGCCTCTGTCGAACAGCCCCAATGGAAACCACTTGGATCATCATCTCAGCCTCAACATTATCCTAAGAAGCTAGCCTCAGAACATAGAAGAAATGACCCCAAACATCTTGATACCATTCAATGTCATGCATGTTCGGGATGAGGACATTATGCTAATGAATGTGCGAATACACTGAGGAGATATGGACTGAAGAACCATTGGGTTGCTTTAAGTGATGATGAGGATGATGATGGAGCAGAAATTCAGAGTCAATCTGTATTATTTGCTGGAATTCTTGAGCAGTCCGATGATGTTGTCGTCGATGATGTTGCCTACGATGTCATCACACCACAGACAACATCAGAGAGGTATGATTTGTTTAATTTTTTAAATATAGCCTGCCTAAATGTTGTGAGTTGTGATGACACAGATTCTCTAGATGGAGATGATTTGGACAATGCTGCTATTGTTGAAGAACTTCAAAAACTTTATAATTCCTTACTCAAGGAATGGAAAAAGCAGTGCAAACAAATGGAAATGCTCTCCAAGGAGAATGATGTGCTAAAGGATTCACTTGCTAAGATGGAAAAAGCTCTCACCAAGAAAGATGTTGAAATTGACAAGATTCAATCAAAACTTGACGAAACTGAGTCTATTCTTGCCAAGTGGAATTCGAGCTCAACCAAGGTAAATGAGATCATTGGATCATGCAATGTTACCAAGTCAGGTATTGGATTTAATAAGTCTATTGAGTCTGTTTTTCCAAACCTTTTTGATGACTCTCATGCTAAGATCAATTTTGTGAAAGAATAGTCAAAAGAGTCAAAAGAGTCTGAAAATTCTCACAAATCAGGTCCTAGGAAGAGAAAGTATGTATGTCATTACTGTTTTCGACCTGGACACATAAGACCATTCTGTCGAGCATTGAAAAATGATCGAGCCAGTGGTCTGGTGTTGCCTCTGGTGTCATTTAACACCACCCGCAACACTGCTGTCAGAAAAGAACAAATGAAAATCTGGATTCCTAAAAATTCTCAAGTCTGCAATGTTGTTATTACTGCCTTGAAAACTAACCTTGCAGGTTCTTGGTACTTCGATAGTGGGTGTTCTCGCCACATGACGGGGACCAAAGAATATTTGAGTGATTTTGTATCCCTTGCCGAAGGATCTGTGACATATGGAGGAGGTGCTAAAGGCAAGATAATTGGAAGAGGAACACTGAATATACCAGGTTTTCCAAGGTTGAAAAATGTTTTACTAGTTGATGGACTTGTTGCTAATCTAATTAGTATAAGTCAATTATATGATGACAACCTTGAGGTAAAATTCACTAAAGACTCTTGTGAGGTTTTTGATGAGACTAACATGTGCATTATGACAGGTAAAAGATCTCATGATAATTGCTACCTTGTGGGAGAAAAAGTCACATGCAACAAAGCTAACTTTGATGACACAATTTTGTGGTATCAAAAATTAGGACATGTGAACTTTCGTACTCTTGAGAAATTGATGAAGTTTGATGCTGTACAGGGACTACCAAGTTTGAACCACAAAGGTAAGATAGTTTGTGGGGAATGTCTTAAAGGCAAACAAACCCGTGTTCCCCATGGTGTTACATCACACCCCGGACAACACCAAGGTACGGTTCATTGTTTTCAACTTTTACACATGGATTTAATGGGACTAGTTGAAGTTGAAAGTCTTGGAGGAAAGAGGTATTCCTATGTTATTGTTGATGATTTTTCCCGGTATACTTGGATTTTCTTTTTACGTGAAAAATCGGATACATTTTCTCAATTTAAAATTTTGTACACTAGGATTAAAACCTCGTTTTCTTCTAAAATTTTGAGTATCAGGTCTGACCATGGTAAGGAATTTGAAAACAAATTGTTTGCTGATTTTTGTGAAAAGAAAGGGATTGAACATCAATTTTCGGCTCCAAAAACTCCTCAACAAAATGGAGTTGCGGAACGAAAGAATCGAACTTTGCAAGAGATGGCACGTGTTATGCTCAGCTCTAAAAACCTCTCACGACGTTTTTGGGCTGAAGCATTGAATACGGCTTGCTATATAGGCAATCGAGTCTTTTTAAGACCGGGTAGCAAAATGACTCCTTACGAAATTTTGAAAGGAAAAAAGCCAAATCTTAAACATTTTCATGTTTTTGGATGTCTTTGCTACATTTTGAATGATCGTGATAAACTTGCTAAGTTTGATGCAAAAAGTGACAAAGCCGTGTTTCTTGGGTATTCCTTGAATAGTCATGCTTATCGTGTGTTTAATTTGAGATCAAGGAATATTCAAGAATCTGTCAATGTAGTGTTTGATGATTTTTCTGATGTCACAGGGAAAACAAATCAAGATGTTGTGGTAGATCTGATCGAAACCCCAATCATCCCTAAAACTGGAAATACTGATGTTGCCCCCAGTGTTGTGACACCAGAGGCAACACCAGAGATAACACCAGAAGCAACACTGGCAGCAGATTCAGAATTTGATGAAAGTAATGATGATATTGATGATCCAGTTCGAAGAGACCCACCTGCTCGTATCAGAAAGAATCACCCAACCACACAGGTGATAGGGGGAGTAAATGAAGGTATTCGAACTCGTAGAAAAGACCCCGTGAATTACAAGGAAATGGTAAGACATGTGTGTATGTCAACCACATATTCCGAGGTAAAATTCTACTGTTTTGTCTCTCCAATTGAACCCAAAAATGTTTCTGAAGCTTTAAAGGATAATTTTTGGATACTAGCAATGCAAGAAGAATTAGAACAATTCACTAGAAATGATGTTTGGTTTCTTGTTCCTAGACCCACCGATACTAATGTGATTGGTACTAAATGGATTTTTAAGAATAAAACGGATGAGTCAGGAAACATAGTAAGAAACAAAGCACGTTTAGTAGCACAAGGGTACACTCAAGTCGAAGGCATCGATTACGATGAAACCTTCGCACCCGTTGCTAGAATTGAATCGATTAGGTTAATTCTTGCTATTGCCTGTTATTTAAAAATTACTCTTTATCAAATGGATGTTAAAGGAGCATTTTTGAATGGTTTCTTGGATAAGGAAGTTTTTGTTGAGCAACCTAAAGGTTTTGAAGATCCCTTCAAACCTCATTATGTTTATAAACTCAAGAAAGCATTGTATGGGTTGAAACAAGCTCCTCGAGCTTGGTATGGTCGATTGACCACCTTTCTACTTGAGTTTGGATTCATAAGAGGTATGGCCGATCGAACTCTTTTTGTTAAGAGAAATGATCAAAGTTTTATGATTGCTCAAATTTACGTAGATGACATTGTTTTTGGTTCTACTTCTCAAAGTGAACTTGATTTATTTGTGCAAGCTATGTCATCCACTTTTGAAATGAGTATGATTGGGGAGCTAACATTCTTTCTAGGTTTGCAGGTGAAGCAATCGGATGATGGAATTTTCATTTCACAAACCAAATATGCCAAGAATTTGGTATCTCGGTTTGGGTTAGAAAATTCCAAGCCAATGCGAACCCCTATGGGTTCTTCACAAAAGCTGTCCAAGGACAGTGTTGCCGACGGTGTCGACAACACCTTGTATAGGTCGATGATTGGAAGCTTATTGTACTTAACCGCTAGCCGTCCAGATATCATGTATAGTGTTGGTGTCTGTGCTAGATACCAATCTGATCCCAAAACATCTCATCTTCAAGCTGTCAAACGAATCATAAGGTATGTTTCGGGTTCAATTGAATTGGGTATTTGGTACACTATAGACACTAATCTTAATTTGGTAGGTTTTAGTGACTCCGATTGGGCTGGTGATATTGATGATAGAAAAAGCACTAGTGGAGGATGTTTTTACTTAGGAAACAACCTAGTGTCATGGCATAGTAGAAAACAAAATTGTGTTTCTTTATCCACCGCCGAATCCGAGTATGTAGTCGCGGGTAGTGGGTGTACTCAACTCTTGTGGTTGAGGCAAATGCTTGATGATTATGGATTTATAACTAAGTCTTTGAGCCTGTTTTGTGATAATACTAGTGCGATTGATATTTCTAAAAATCCGGTTCAACATTCACGCACTAAGCACATAGACATAAGACATCATTTTATTCGAGATTTAGTAGAAAAAGGGATTATTAGACTTGAATATGTATCCACCGAAAACCAAATTTCAGATATTTTTACTAAGGCCCTAGATTTTGAGAGATTCTCTTCTCTAAAGAAATCTCTTGGTGTGTGTGTTGCTTGAATGCATTATTTTTTTACGGGTGTTACGACAATGTTGTTCACACCACTCTTAACACCCATTGTTCTGCATTTAGGTTTGTTAGGCATATGTGTGCATGATTGTACTTAACCAGTGTGTTCCTTATGTTCAAAAAGTTGCTTGGACACGTTAATTCTCAAATGGCTCGTGTTTAATAGTGCACATTGTTCTTAAAATGGTAAAAATCACGAAGCATTTGGAGCACGGCGTTCGCTGCGACGATGCTTTTCAGGCAGCCTAGTGACACTCTAAAAATGTGTTGTGTGACCTACACTGAGTAACTCGGGGCACGGCACTCGCTATGACGATGCTTCCTTGTCAAAAAGTGTAGGAGATACCACAACCGAATAAAAAAAAATGATCTCACAACTGAGTAACTAGAAGCATGGCGCTCGCTACGACAGTGCTCTCTTTTCAAAAGGTTGGTTGAGATCAGGTCTCTTCGTATTCTTGTTAAGTGCACCACATTTTGTTTGAGCCCAAAATTTTTGAACGGTGTCCTCGCAGTGTTATGTAACATCAGGGACAATACCAGTCTAGTACAAAGTGTGCGATTTTTTCAGCTTTTTATTTCCTAGGCATCCCTAGATTTTTGCATTTTTTCTTTTTCTGGATTTTAGTGGATACATTGGATTTTCAGATAACCCTATCTACACTTCAATTTCGAATTTAATGACTCCTTATTCTTAGGTTTCTTTTTGCTCACATAATGTTTCATATATTTTTGTTGGCTCAAAGTTTGGATATAAATCTGCACTCTATCAGCAGTCCATACCATTCTCATACTACTCTCTCTTCTTCCATGAATTTCTTCTTCCTTTTCATTCATCCATCTTCTTTGATCTCTCCAAAAATTTGTGTTTGCTCATCTCTACAAGTTCTTCCCGCTAGATTGGTGTTTCTTTTGTGAGGGGGAAAATTCATTTGGATATGATATTGTTGAGAGGGAGATCTTATTACTTGTTGGCTGTGTTATCTGTGAAAACCCTTGGTTCTTTTGCCCTCCACGTCCAGTGTTGTCACTGTGACTGGCAACACTGCCCCAACACTGTGTTTTTGATGTGTTCGTTTCAGCTCAAAAAGGGGGAGAAGGGTTCCAGTAGTAGTGAATTGGAGGTGAAGAAGTTGAAGTTTGATTTTAATTGGAAGATTGACAATGATTTTAATTGTTCATGATTTTGATGGATATTTTTTTTTCATGATTGTTTTTGAATGGTTAATCTCTAATTCTTTTTGTGATTGGTTGTGATTGCAGAATTGAGGGGGAGAAATTCCACATAAAAGATGATTTAGGTTTTGAGCTGAAAAAGCAAAAAAGGGGGAGATTGTTAGTGTTGGATTTTCCAACATTGATTTATTTTTCCTTTTTCAATCTTTTCTTAAATCATTGAATTGGTTGATTTGATTTCTTGATGATATTAGATTTATCTATTAAGATTTGATTCTAATCTCATATATCTTTCTTTTCAAAAAACAAATAATTCTTAACAAAATTGTTTTATATTTAAGGAAAGAAGATCATATCTTTGTGTGCTTGTTTTGGTAGGTTTTGATATCATTGGATTTGAGAGATCTCTGCTGGAGTGTGGTGCAAGTTTGAAGAATCATGTGGAGTCTATAAATAGGATGAGAAGACTGAAGATCAGTATGCACAAGAAGAGCTTCAATATTTCGAGTCTGTCAGTATCATGCCGGTGTTGTTCACACCATAGACGACACCGCCCTGTCTTCTTTTCTCTATGTCATAGAGTTTGCATGCTCGTGACTTTTTAGTAAAGATAGGGATTTTTGTGAACCTTTGTCAGTCTTTGCATACGTCTATAGGTTTCCTAGCTATTCACAAAAGACGTATTGAATGCTTGTAAAGAGAATCTTATCTTGAGATTACTCTATCTCCTTGTACTGAATTGATCATATAATAAAGGAGTTTTTGCCCTGAAGGCAGTCCACGAGTATTTGTATACTCGTGGATAAATCTTTGTCTCTTGATTTTTGTGTTATTATTCCGCTGCATGTTACGCTGGTGTTGTCGACACCGTAGACAACACTGCGAACTCTGATTTTGTTTTTATTGTGTTTTCTTGCAGATTACAGACCACGCAAAACTTTCAGAATCATTGAGTCACTCTTAATCATACCAACATATTATTACGTATTAAGAAATTCTACACAGAAATTGACTGTTAATGTCATATTATTCAATCACGTTTCCATAATATAGATGATATACATTTCTTTCAACATAAACCACTAATTAACACATGAGATTTTTTTCAAAAAAATTTGAATATCTAATGAAACATCAAAGGTGAAGATGATCTCACACTTTAATCCTCCACCCATTCTCCTTGCGGCCTCAGCATGTATTCCAGAACCCGAACGACGTCGGCCATTGACGGCCGATCAACCGATCTATCCTCCACGCATCCAACTGCTGTTTCTGCAAATTTTCTCAAGGCTTCGGCTTTGAGTTGGCCCTTGAGATTGGAAACAACAATCTCTTCAATTGTGCCATTCCTGAAATTCAACTTACCTCACTCACCCAGATTCATCTGCTCTCTTGGCAGGTTGCGCATTATTGGTGGCCTCCCACATAAAACCTCCAACAACACTACTCCAAACGAGTACACATCTGATTCCTCCGTCAGCTGTTGTTGTCTGAAATACTCCGGATCAGTGTACCCGACGGTGCCCTTCATGACGGTGCTGATGTGTGTGTGGGCACCTTCTACAAACTTCGATAGGCTGATATCGCAGATCTTGGCCACCCATTTCTCATCCAGCAGGATATGGTCGCGTAGAGAGCCACGGGCAATGTACTCATGGACTAACAACATCTGTCCATGCTCGTTGCAATAGCCTATGTCTCAGGATTCTTTTGGCAAACAAACACCTTGCAAACTCCTTTAGCAAACCACAAGACAAAAGCACACTTGAAACTCCTTCCAAGAACTCAATGAAACTTAATCCAAAATGAAAGAACACACAAGCAATTAACGTGGTTCAGCTAAATCAACAGATGAAACTTAATCCAAAATGAAAGAACACACAAGCAATTAACGTGGTTCGGCTAAATCAACAGCCTACATCCACGGAGCAACAACAACAACACGTATTATTACTCAGCAATCGAATCTAGTTTACAGACTCAACTCTCAAACTCTCATGTACAAACAATGACTGACAAGCACTCTTTCTCACTCTAGAGATTTTTCTATCTGTGATGAAAATATAATCTAACACTCTTGCCAAATACCCTTATATATTGGGTTTACAACGCAAGAGAAATCAAGAAAAACGAACAAGAAATGACCCTGAAACTTAATCTTGAAAACTGCTGCTTTGCACTCTGTTTTACACCCCCGAATTCTTCACCAGAACTTCAACCGAAATAACGGCTAAACTTTACACGTGTGCGCTTCTGATTCGCTGCCTTAAAACCACGCTTCTTCTTCTTCAGCGTTTCTTTAAGTTGAAACACGTGTTTTCCTCACACTTTGAAAACAAAAACGCAGACTCGCTTCTTTAAGTGACAAAACGATTTTCCCTTTCTTTTCTTTATAAACGCACTTGCGACTTTAACATCCTTATACGACTTTCATCTATTTTGCCTTCGAAGAATTTAGCTTTCTTCCTCAGCAAACCTTGCATGAATATACTAACCATATACCTCACACTATGAGTTGTACCAGGTGAGGGTGCCTTAGCTTTGAAAACATCTCGATTTCAGTTAGGAACTCGTTAACCCCTTGACAACATCTCGATTTCAGTTAGGAACTCGTTAACCCTTTGACTAGACGGCAGGCACAGTCTTTTGATTATAACAGAGGTGGCACCATCAATGAATCCTTTGTACATGTAACCAGATCATCCTTGCCCGATGATACAACTCTTATGAAAGTTGTGAGTTGCAGTTCTGATCTCCTTGAGAGAGAAATTTCTGCATGTATCCGAAGGCACAGCCGTGCCTGCTTGGAGTTCTGCAAAATATTTGCATGAGTATAGACTAAAGTTGATTGGTTGATAATAGTTTGAAAAATTAAATGAGGGATTTGAGTATGTGCCATAGTACTCTAAGCCGATTGAATCATTCTTGGATGGTTTTATCCTGTTCCAAAAGGCACGCCACCCAGAAAACCGTGATGAGCCGAATAAATTTGGATCCCCTGGTCTTCTTTTTACCAGCTGGAGTGGAAATTATGTTTAGTTGTTTGGTAGGAGATATAACAGCCACCACATCTATGGTGGCTCCTGTTGATTGCCTGTCACTTTCAGATGATGTAATTATGTCTTCATTTGATGGACAAACATCATTAGCAACTTGAGCTATGTGATTTGGAGCAGCAAACAATTTTTAGAATCCAACAAAATTAAACATAGAACAGAATCATCCAGCAGCAAACAATCAACCAGCACCAAACATCTTCAAGCCTCATCTTCATCATCACCTTCACCTTCGGCTTTACCACCTTCATCACCATCGTCTCCCCCTTTTTGAGCTGAAATTAATGCATCCAAGTTGTCACGAACTTGGATCAGGCCTTCGATATGATTAGTCAATGACTGACGTTGCTTGAGCAGTTGTGCAAGCAAAGACGGGCCAGTGTTGCGACTGGTGTTGCCAACACGAGGGGCAACACCAGGTGTGAAAGGAAGATCACACACCCGATTACCTTGAAGCAGGGCCTTGGCTATAGTGAGAGGAGGCTGAGGAGGCACTAAACTCTCAAAGGCTGAAAGAGTCAACCCTTGAAAACGAAGAACAGCTGAGATAAGGGAGGGGTAAATAAGATAGATCGAAGAAGATGAAAACTTTTCAGCAAAACGACCTAAATTTTGCAAGATTAACCTCTCAAAATTAAAAGGCACTTTGAGGACAATCCTATAAAGGAGATTGGTCTGTTCTTCGGTGACAACTGTGGTGTTAGATGAAGGCAACCAATTATGCACACAAATTTTGAGTAGCACGGCAAAGAGAGAAGTAAGGGAAGAGGCTGGAAATTTTTTGGACCAAGACAAGACCTTCCCACCAGTAATTTCAGAGGCTACTACATCTAGACAAGGAAGAGGAGCATCTTCAAAAAGATCAGGGAGTTCAAACACAACATTTATATCCTTAGACAAGAAAGAATAGATGCTCCCCCTAACATACACAACCCCAAATTGATGATGACAAGGATCACATAAGTTCTTATATAAATTCCCATAAAACTCGTAGACAAGGGTTGGACAATAGGAAGGGATATTGGTAACACAGTGCAGTAAACTCCTATCCTTTAGAAACTCAATAAGACCTAGCCTAGAAAAAGAATCCATATGCAATGATCTTTCGGCTATAAAAGATTTTTGGCATAAAGAGTTCCAAACACTAGATGAGGGCCTTGAATAAAAGGAGGTAGAGTAAGCCTTGGAAACATGAAAAGGAGAGCCTTGAGGCTTGAAGTCGGTTGAGGCATCCTCATTTTCGGCAGTAGGAGTGTGAGGAGCCTTTCCTTTCTCTGAAGGTGTTGCTCTAGTGTGGGCAACACCTGACTTAACACCAGATTTTTTCAGTTTGAGGATGACCTTGGAGAGAGTAGTCTCCATGTCATCATCAGAATCAGTGGCAGGAGCGGCGGTGAAATCCTAATCAGACTCACCATCAAGTTCCAAAGAACTTGACGATTTGGCCGACACAGTGGCTGAAATGTTGGACTCAGGAACGACAGGCTCTGGGTCAGAGGTAGGGACAGGTCTCTTGCGCTTTTTGACCACAAACTCGGGGGTCACCTTCCCTGCGGCACGCAGGCGCTGGAAGCGTCGCTGCCGTTCATTCACAGCCCGATTGGAGGGCTGAAATTCTTCCACATCGACCGGGTCAGATGAAGCGCCAGAGGGACCCTTCATTGGTCGGGATGAAGAAGCAGGGACTTTGGAGGCTTTGGAAGTCTTGGCTTTTGATTTAGAAGCAGTACAGATGAAGGATTGGGGGAAGCAGTCGCTGGTGTTGTGCTGGTGTCGGCAACACCATCAGATGACACTGCTGTGGCTGGAGGAGCTAGAAGTGCAGGATAGGATTGCTTCAGTTTTTCAAGAAATTCGAGTACAGCAGGAGGAATAACTTGGTCCGCCATGGGAGAATTTGAGAGTAAGAAAATTAGGGTTTTGGAAGAGAAGGGAAATGGGATCGGGATTTAAAGAGAGAAAGAGTTTGAGAGAGAGAGAGCACGCAAAGTAGTGGAGAGATATGCCCAATTTTCAGGATTTTATGAACAAATTTTGAGCCTTTGAACAAATTTGAATTTTTTAGATAAGAGATTTTAAAAGATATGACAAATAGATAAAATCTCAACAAAAATTGCACAAACTTAGGAGTCACCAAATTCGAATTGTAAATTGAAATTGAGTTTATCCAAAGATCAAATATATATCCACTATATATGTTAAAGATTAAATGCAGATACCTAGGGATGCATAAAATTTAAATTCCACAAAAATTGCACACAATGTAACAGACCAGTGTTGTCCCCGATGTTACGTAACACTGCGATGACACCATTAGAAAATATTTTTGGCTCTTAAAAATTTCTTTCGTGCACATAAATTGAATTCACATATATCTGATCTCAACCAACCTTTTGAAAAGAGAGCATTGTCGTAGCGAGCGCCATGCTTCTAGTTACTCGGTTGTGAGATCAAGATTTTTATTCGGTTGTGATATCTCCTACACCTTTTGACAAGAAAGCATCGTCGCAGCGAATGCCGTACCCCGAGTTACTCAGTGAGGTCACACAACACTTTTTAGCAAGTCACTAGGCTGCCTGAAAAGCATCGTCGTAGCGAGCACCGTGCTCCAAGTGCTTCGTGACTTATATCATTTTTTTTCTTTCGAACAAAGTGCACTATATAATATGAGCCTTTACCAAAATAGGTGTCCAAGCAAATGCTTTCACACAAGAAACACACTGGTCAGGTATACACATGCACACATATGCCTAGAAAGCCTAAAATAAAAAATCACATACTAAGGGTGTTAAGAGTGGTATGAACAACATGAACCATAACACCCGCAAACATGCAATCGCATTCAAACAATGCACAACCCGAGAGACTTCTTTAAGGAAGAAAATCTCTCTAAATCTAAGGCTTTGGTAAATATATCTGCAATTTGATTTTCAGTGGATACATAATCAAGTTGGATTAACCCTTTTTCAACTAAATCACGAATAAAGTGATGTCTAATATCTATGTGCTTAGTGCGTGAATGTTGAACTGGATTTTTGGAAATATTAATAGCACTTGAATTATCACAAAACAGGCTCAAAGATTTATTTACAAATCCATAATCATCAAGCATTTGCCTCAACCACAAGAGTTGAGTACACCCACTACCGACGGCTACATACTCGGATTCGGCGGTGGACAAGGAAACACAATTTTGTTTTCTACTATGCCAAGATACGAGATTATTGCCTAAGTAGAAACAACCACCACTAGTACTCTTTCTATCATCTACATCCCCAGCCCAATCAGAATCGCTAAAACCCACCAAATTAAGGTTAGTATCCTTTGTGTACCAAATACCTAAATCGATCGAACCCGAAACATACCTTATGATTCGCTTCACAGCCTGAAGATGAGAAGTTTTGGGCTCAGATTGGTACCGAGCACAGACACCAACGCTATACATGATATCCGGGCGGTTAGCGGTCAAATAGAGCAAGCTGCCGATCATTGACCTATAAAGGGTGTTGTCGACACCATCGGCAACACTGTCTTTTGACAGCTTTTGTGACGAACCCATGGGGGTTCGCATAGGCTTAGAATTTTCTAAACCAAAGCGAGATACCAAATTTTTGGCATACTTGCTTTGTGAAATAAAATTTTCATCCTTTAATTGCTTCACCTGTAAACCTAGAAAAAAAGTTAGCTCTCCAATCATACTCATTTCGAAAGTGGATGACATAGCTTGCACAAATTCATCAAGATCACTTTGAGAAGTAGATCCAAACACTATGTCATCTACATAAATTTGAGCTATCATGTAACTTCGATCATTCCTCTTAACAAAAAGAGTACGATCGGCCATACCTTTTATAAATCCAAACTCAAGTAGAAAAGTGGTCAAACGACCATACCAAGCTCAAGGAGCTTGTTTCAAACCGTACAAGGCTTTCTTGAGTTTGTAGACATAATGAGGTTGATAAGGATCTTCAAAACCTTTCGGTTGCTCTACATACACTTCCTTTTCTAAGAACCCATTCAAAATGCCCCTTTAACATCCATTTGAAAAAGAGTGATTTTCAAATAACAAGCAATTGCAAGGACTAACCTAATTGATTCAATTCTAGCAACGGGTGCGAAGGTTTCATCGTAATCGATGCCTTCGACTTGAGTGTACCCTTGTGCTACTAATCGTGCCTTGTTTCTTACAATGTTTCCCGACTCATCCGTTTTATTTTTAAAAAATCCATTTAGTTCCAATCACATTAGTATCTGTGGGTCTAGGAACAAGAAACCAAACATCATTTCTAGTAAATTGTTCTAGTGCTTCTTGCATTGCTTGTATCCAAAAATTATCTTTTAAAGCTTCAGAGACATTTCTTGGTTCAATTGGAGAGACAAAACAGTAGAATTTTACCTCTGAAAATGTGGTTGACATACACACATGTCTTACCATTTCCTTGTAGTTCACGGGGTCTTTTCTATGCGTTCGAACACCATCGATTACTCCCCCTATCACCTGTGTGGTAGGGTGATTTTTCCTGATACGAGCAGGTGGATCTCTTCGAACTTGATTGGGTAGATCATCATCACTCTCTTCAGATTCTGGTTCGGCAGGTGTTGCCACTGGTGTTACCTCTGGTGTTGCCTCTAGTGTCACAACACTGGGGGCAACATCAGTATTTCCAGTTTCATGAACTACTGGAATTTCAACAAGATCAGTCACGACATCTTCATAAGATTTTCCTGTAAGATTTGAGAAATCATCAAACACAACATTAACCGATTCTTGAATAATCCTAGATATTAAATTGAAAACACGATAAACATGACTATTCAAAGAATATCCAAGAAACACGACTTTATCACTCTTTGGATCAAACTTGGCAAGATTATCACGATCATTTAAAATGTAGCAAAGACACCCAAAAACATGAAAATGTTTAAGTTTTGGCTTTTTCCCTTTCAAAATTTCATAAGGGGTCATTTTGCTACCCGGTCTTAAAAAGACTCGATTGCTTATATAGCAAGCCGTGTTTAATGCTTTAGCCCAAAAATGTCGTGAGAGGTTTTTAGAACTGAGCATAACACGTGTCATCTCTTGCAAAGTTCGATTCTTTCGTTCCACAACTCCGTTTTGTTGAGGAGTTTTTGGAGTCGAAAATTGATGTTCAATCCCTTTCTTTTCACAAAAATCAGCAAACAATTTGTTTTCAAATTCCTTACCATGGTCAGACCTGATGCTCAATATTTTAGAAGAAAACGAGGTCTTAATCCTAGTGTACACAATTTTGAATTGAGAAAACGTATCCGATTTTTCACGTAAAAAGAAAATCCAAGTATATCGGGAAAAATCATCAACAATAACATAGGAATACCTCTTTCCTCTAAGACTTTCAACTTCAACTAGTCCTATTAAATCCATGTGTAAAAGTTGAAAATAATGAATCGTACCTTGGTGTTATCCGTGGTGTGATGTAACACTGTGGGGAACACGGGTCTGTTTACCTTTAAGGCAGTCCCCACACGCTATCTTACCATTGTGATTGAGACTTGGCAGTCCTTGTACAGCCTCAAACTTCATCAATTTTTGGAGAGTTCGAAAATTCACATGGCCTAATTTTTGATGCCACAAAATCGTGTCATCGAACTTAGCCTTGTTACACGTGACATTTTCTCCAATAAGATAACAATTGTCATGTGATCTTGTACCTGTCATGATACACATGTTAGATTTATCATAAACTTCACAAGAGTCCTTAGTAAATTTTACCTCAAGATTGTCATCACATAATTGACTTATGCTAATTAAATTAGCCATAAGACCATCGACTAAAAGCACATTAGACAATCGGGGAAAACATGGTAGATTAAGAGTTCATTTACCAATGATTCTGCCCTTAGCACCTCCTCCATAAGTAACGGATCCTTCGGTAAGAGACACAAAGTTACACAAAAACTCTTTGGTTCCTGTCATGTGCCGTGAACAACCACTATCAAAGTACCAAGAACCTGAAATGTTAGTCTTAAGAGTAGTAAAAACAACTTGGCAGACTTGAGCAGTTTGTTTGGGAACCCAAATTTTCTTTCCAACAGTGGTGTTGCGGGTGGTGTTGCGTAACACCGGAGGTAACACCAGACCAATGGCTCGATCATTTTTCAATACTCGACAGTATGGTCTTATATGTCCTGGTTGAAAACAGTAATGACAAACATATTTTCTTTTCCTACGACCTGAAACGTTGGATTTTATGGACTCTTTTGACTTTTCCTTCACAAAATTTATCTTTGCATGTGAATCGTAAAGTAGGTTTGGAAAAATATTTTCAACAGTTTTATTTGATCCAATACCTGATTTTGTGGAATTACCTGATCCCATGATTTCACTTGCCTTGGAAGAACTCGAATTCCATTTTGCAATTAAGGATTTCGTCTCTTCAAGCTTAAATTGCACATTTCCAAGTTCTATGTCCTTCTTGGTGAGAGCGGTTTTCAGCTTTGCAACGGAGTTATTCAGCACATCATTCTCCTTAGATAAAGCTTCATTTTCCTTGGATATGACTTCTACAAGCTTGCATTGTTTTTTCCACTCCTTAAGCAAAGAGTTATAAAGACCATGAAGTTCTTCAATGACTTCATCTTTATCTAAGTCGTCTCCAACAAAAGAATCTGTATCATCACAAACAACATTAAGGCAGGTTATGTTAGCAAAATCGAACAATTCATACCTCTGTGATGTTGTCTTCGGTGTTGTCTGCGGTGTCACGACACCGGTGTTGTCAACACCGTCGGTAACACCAGTTACGATTTTTGCAATCAGGGTCGTGGAGCTTTCAGTTTCAGCTTCATCATCATCTTCATCGTCACTCATGGATACCCAGTGATTTTTCAGACCATACTTCCTTAAAGTATTAGCACATTCATTCGCATAATGACCCCATCCCGAACAAGCATGACATTGGATGGTATCGAGATGTTTGGGATCATTTCGTCCATGGTCTGAAGATGGTTTCCTAGGCTATCGTTTGGGCTGAGATGATGATCCAATTGGCTTCCATTGAGATCGATCGGAGGATCGATTGAACGGTTCCTTTCCTTTCGAACGAGGTTTCTCCTTGTTGAACTTCCTTACCATGGAGTTGAATTTCTTGGTCACCATAGCCACGTTCTGCCCTTCGGTGATTTCCTCCAATGGTTCATCATCGTCCTCAGGTTATTCATTGTCTTGAGCTTGCAAGGCTATATTTTTAGTCTTGTAGCCAGCTTCTAGTTGACTTTGGAGATTGAGCTCAAACATTTGAAGAATACTTTGAAGAGTATCAAAGTCCATCACCGCAAGATTGTGGACCTCCTCAATTGCGGAAACTTTGATATTGAACCTTGGTGGAAGAATTCGAATGGCCTTACACACAAGTTGCTTTCGTCCAATCGGTTCTTCAAGCATTTGGGCTTGATTCGAGATGTCCCGGAGCCTCTCAAAGTAAGTTCCAATGTCTTCATTCTCCTCCATGCGCATATTCTCAAATTTGGACATGATGAGACGCAACCTAGCCTCACGAACACACTTTGCACCTTCAAAGTGTTTTTGGAGAGTATCCCAAGAATCCTTGGCATGTGATGCGTTTTGGATCAATCGAAAGACCTTGTAATCCACAGTTTTGAAAATGACATTGATGGCCTTTTCATTGAAGTTGGCACTGTGGATCTCATTGATTGTCCACTCGGTTTGAGGTTTGGGAACAAGTTCACCATGTACCTCATTCATAGGGAATTATAACCCTCCAAAACTGCTGTCCAAGCACGTGCATCAATGGACTTGATCTTCGATCGTACACGAATCTTCCAATACGCATAGTTGGAGCCATCCAAAATTGGAAGACGTCCAAAGTTAGGATTGCAATAGTCCACGTCCTGCATGACTAGATCCACCACTTAGTATGTCAAGTGATAGCTCTGATACCACGTGAAAGTCCTACGTGGATCTGCAAAAACAAAAAGAAAAACGGAATAATCAAAGTACACAGTGTTTTCAACAGTGTCGACAACACCAGCGTAACACACAACGGAAAATGGATCGAAATTAAAAGTTGCAGAACACAAACGATTTATCCACGAGTATACAAATACTCGTGGAATGCCTTCAGGGTGAAAACTCCTTTATTTATCTTTCGTGTGTATACAAGGAGATAAAAAAATCTCTAAAAAAGATTCTTCCGTACAAAGAATTCAATACGTCCTATGGAATGAATATGAATACTAGGGACGTATACAAAGACTCCCAGTTGAACACTCTGAAACACCTATACCAAAAGTCACGAGTATGCAAACTCTATGACATTACTAGAAAACGGTGTTGTCTCAGTGTGAACAACACAAAGCATGACACTAGTGTACTGCTGAACTTTTGGACTGCTTTAACTCTCTATTTCTGTGTATCTGATCTTCAGCAGCTTTCTCCTATTTATAGAGCTTGAAGTACACTTGTGTAGACTCCATTCCTCCATGATCTTGGATTGCTCCATGATCTTCATAACTCACGTGCATGATGGACATGGTGGAGTAGACTTGTTCATCTTCATCTTCCACTTCCTTGGACTGATTTTCCTTGACTTGATCAAGACTTGTTCCACGTTCAATCTCTAACTCAAAACCACGTTTTCCCTCTTTTAAACTCACGTATTGACTTCTTCAATCTCACTTATAGATCTCTTTGAATCCTATCAACAAAAGGAGTAAATAACAACTTTCTAAAACTTAGGAAAGTTTGTTAGTTAGAATGAGATTCAAAATATAAATCACGTGAGTTTTAATAAGTCAAAACTATAGGAGAGAGAAATCAAATCCTTTTCAAATCTAAATCAAATAAATAAATCTAATAAAATCTAATTTGATTTTAGAATAAAAATGAAAAAGGAAAAATTAATTTAATGTTGGAAAATCCAACACTAACAATAAATATTAATTTGTTTGGGGATAATTGTATCATATTTAATATAAATATAATTTATAAATAAGTGTAACACTATTAAAGATGCGTTATATATACATATATGTATATACTAAAGTGTGAAATTATTAAGTATTTTTTAAATTAATATTTGTAAGTGTTCCATCAACAAATTTTTTATTTTGCATTTTTACTACATATTTAATCCATTTGATCTAATAATATAAATATTGTATTAATTTATTCTCATTTTATCGATATTAATTAAATTAATTTTTATTGAAGAATTTATTAAAAATCAACAATAGATATCCAAACAATAATTTCAATAATAATTATTAATTTTCATGGGGGTAATTTATACCATAATAATATAAATTAATAAATAAATATAACACTATTAAAGATGTGTGTAATATATATATGTATATATAATATGTATTTAGTCTGAGTTATATGTCATCTTAAATATTTTTTAAATTATAAATATCTCATAACCAAATAAAATTTTAGCATTTTACTTTACACTTAGGACTTCGTATATTTTTACATGAGAGTGCACATTTTGAATTTATATGGCTCACCTGATTATTTATATTATATACTTAGTTTCTAATTATATTGTCATTATGTCACGATCGTAGACTACTACTACATTTTGATTCTGTGTTGAGCTTAAATTGTAATGATCAATGTCTTGCTAAATCAATTAATTTGCATGATATTTATAAAGGAATACTTATTTGTCATCTTCGATGTTAAACAATATTAATAAAAAAATTATAATTCAATTTATTTTGAAATAAAAGGTTGAAAATATATAATTAGCAGTGCTTGCATCAAGTTCCTACGTAAAATTTCTAATTTTATTGTGTAATGTTTCTATATATACATACTCTCTCACACATGTATTTAATTTTAATAATTGAATTTAGTTTTTAATTCTTAATTTTTTTAGTTTTTTTAGTATATTTAATTTAAGTGACTGAAGATATTAGTTTATAACACATATGATAAAAACAAATGTTTCGACTATAATTATTGTGTATAAAGAAGTTTTAAAAAACTTACAAACTTTACAGGTAGAATTTCCAATTTTGATTTGAAGATCATGATATTGATACTTTTGTTTTTAGTATTAATCATAAATTAGTGAATTTGATGTGTATAATATCAATATATTGCTGTGAATTGAATTATCTTAAGCAAATTTATACTTTCTTAGTTATTAAATATTATATTGTCTTTTATATACTAATATTACTTACACTATAATATGAAATACTTAATATTTACCAACATTATATCATAAAACACGCATCAAGCGGGTGCAAGTACTAGTTATTTCTTAAAAGACAGCAACTCTAGTCTAACATTACATAACAAACAATTCCATAACTCATTGTTAATTTGTTTGAGACATTAGCTTGTTTATTTAATCAATAATCATGTCTTTGAATAGTATTCAAGTTGGAATATTTTCTTTTCATCGTCGTATTTCTCCTTTGTCGATATACTTCTAACATGTTAGACCTACTTTTGTAATTTACAAATAAACTAAAATCATCTGGTGAAAAACAATTAAGAAAGAACAACCAAATATTTATACATAAAAAAAATGATTCGATGAAGATAAATTACGAAAAGTCCATACTACTAAAATAACAACATAAAACCTTGTGTGAGACGTCTCACGAGTAGTTTTTGTGAGACATATTATTTTTATCCATCATCCAAACCCATTCTCACAAATATATATGTAAATTGTGGGTTGAACGTCTCACATAAAATGATTTGTGAGACAATCTCACATAATACTTACTCAGGTGAGTATCAAGAATTCATAAATAAACAATGGTTTGATTTCAAACCCATTCAAGTTTGGGTGAATTTCAAATCCACCCATTTACTTAAAAAAATAGTTCAAATGGAGGTAACAAATTTCAAATCTATATCCAAACACCCTGGTAAATTTACTTGAGAGAATTCCATAGTTCTCCTCAAAACTTTGCACCAAATGGAGCCTAATATAATTTGGTGACGGTGCTTTTGAAAAAAATATCATCCAAAGAACATTAGCTCTCGAGATTGTTTTCAGGTGCATCTCAATCAATTGATGTCTTGCTATTTTTAGGAAGAATTTACGGATCTTTTTTCGTGAGATTGCCAACCCATAACTCACATTTAATAATTCATGTGAAAATTTGTACATATATATTCAATTCCTGCATCATTAGGATTCATCTCATAGAAACCTTTTGTGAGACCGTCTCACCTGAGTTTTTGTATTTTAGGAATCATTGATTCACTCTTAATCATACCAACATATTATTATGTATTAAGAAATTCTACACAGAAATTGACTGTTAATGTCATATTATTCAATCACGTTTCCATAATATAGATGATATACATTTCTTTCAACATAAACCACTAATTAACACATATGAGATTTTTTTCAAAAAAATTTGAATATCAAATGAAACATCAAAGGTGAAGATGATCTCACACTTTAATCCTCAACCCATTCTCCTCCTTGCAGCCTCAGCATGTATTCCAGATCCCAAACGACGTCGGCCATTGACGGCCGATCAACCGATCTATCCTCCACGCATCCAACTGCTGTTTCTGCAAATTTTCTCAAGGCTTCGGCTTTGATTTGGCCCTTGAGATTGGAATCAACAATCTCTTCAATTGTGCCATTCCTGAAATTCAACTTACCCCACTCAGCCAGATTAATCTGCTCTCTTGGCAGGTTGGGCATTATTGGTCGCCTCCCACATAAAACCTCCAACAACACTACTCCAAACGAGTACACATCTGATTTCTCCGTCAGCTGTTGTCGTCTGAAATACTCCGGATCAAGGTACCCGAAGCTGCCCTTCACGCCGGTGCTGACGTGGGTGTGGGACCCTCCGGTGGGGCCGATTTTCGAGAGGCCGAAGTCGGACATCTTGGCCACCCATTTCTCATCCAGCAGGATGTTGCTCGACTTGACATCGCGGTGTATGATCCTCTGCTTAGCTCCCGTGTGGAGATAGTGCAATCCTTTGGCAGCACCCAAGCAGATCTGCAGACGTTGCATCCATGTCAATGGCGATGTCTCGGAGGCTTGGATATGGTCGCGTAGAGAGCCACTGGCAATGTACTCATGGACTAACAGCATCTGTCCATGCTCGTTGCAATAGCCTAAGAGTTGTACCAGGTGAGGGTGCCTTAGCTTTGAAAACATCTCGATTTCAGTTAGGAACTCGTTAACCTCTTGACTTGACGACATGCTCAGTCTTTTGATTATAACAGAGGTGGCACCATCTATGAATCCTTTGTACAGGCAGCCAGAGTGTCCTTGCCAGATGATACAACTCTCATGAAAGTTGCGAGTTGCAGTTCTGATCTCCTTGAGAGAGAAATTTCTGCATGTATCCGAAGGCACTTGGAGTTCTGCAAAATATTTGCATAAGTATAGACTAAAGTTGATTGGTTGATAATAGTTTGAAAGATTAAATGAGGGATTTGAGTATGTACCATAGTACTCTAAGCCGATTGGATCATTCTTAGATGGTTTTATCCTGTTCCAAAAGGCACGCCACCAAGAAAACCGTGATGGGCTGATTAAATTTGGGTCCCTTGTCTTCTTTTTACCAGCTGGAGTGGAAATTATGTTTAGTTGTTTGGTAGGAGATATAACAGCCACCACATCTATGGAGGTTCCTGTTGATTGCCTGTCACTTTCAGATGATGTAATTACGTCTTCATTTGATGGACAAACATAATTAGCAACTTGAGCTATGTGATTTGGAGCAGCAAATTTTTTGTTCTCCTGCTGCTCAAGTGCAGACTCGAGTTGCAGCACGACCTGGGACATTGTCGGCCGATTTTTTGGTTCATCATCCAAGCATTTTTCTGCAACCCTCACAAAAATGTTCAAGCTATTTGATGAAATCTCCTCCCTCAGACTTGAATCTACTATCTGATTAACTTCTCCCTTACTAATCATATCTCGAGCCCAGATGGTCAGAATCCTCTCATCTTCTGAAAACCCTGAATCCATTGCTGGTCTCCCACATAATGCTTCAAACATAACCACACCAAAGGCATATGTGTCACTTTTCCTGGTTAACTTTTGGGTGGTTATATAATATGGGTCAAAGTACCCAAATGTGCCCTTAACTTTTGTGCTAACATGGGTCTGTAACCTACTCCTGTCCTCAAGTTTTGCCAAGCCAAAATCCGCCACCTTAGCTACAAAGTCTTCATCCAACAGGATGTTTGATGCCTTCACATCACGGTGTATGATTCTATGGCCTGTGTGAAGATAGTCTAGACCTCGGCCAGCTCCAATGCAGATATTTAGGCGTTGTTTCCACGTGAGAGAAGAAGAATCATGACCATGCCTTGCAAGTTTGTAGAGGTGGTCAGCCAGTGTACCACTAGGCATGTACTCATAGACGAGTATCATTTCCGGTCCCTTTATGCAGTAGCCAATTAAAGAGACAAGATTCATATGTCTAAGATCGGAAAGTGTTTCAATCTCAGTCAAAAACTCACGCGCTCCTTGCTGGGAATTTGATTTTAACCTCTTTATAGCAACAGTCTTTTGCCCTTTATCAATGTGGCCTTTGTAGACTTTACCAAATCCACCCCTTCCGATGATAAGCCCTTCATTGAAATCCTTAGTTGCTAATCGAATCTCAGTTAGAGAAAAACGACGACAGGACTGTTCAGCCCTGGCTGATGGCCTGATTTCTTCACCAATGCTACTAGCTTCCCAAATTTCTCGCAACATATGAACAATGATACTTAACAGAGATATTACAATTATTGCAACAGCTGAAATTGTGTTTCTATAACCAAGAACCAAGAGTGAATTTCGTATGGTCTGGGACGGTGAATACTGAGGTGGAGGCAGTGGATTAGGACTGGCTAGACTATTGTCAGGATTACTCACCTTAACTACTTCAAATCCTGCAAGGACTCCATGTCCGTCTCTAAGTTCATCATACGATTGGAGGGTAATCAAGAGGTCACGCCTACCATCTTTTTTCAGCCCTCTCATTGCCACTATGTAGTCCCTATACAAGATAAAACAATTCCCATCTCCTGTTTTCAACATGTCACTATTAGTTTGAGCAACCATGCCATTAATGAGGACCTTAAACACCACATCACCAGTCCCTGCAATCTTGAGTCCCATCTCCGAGAAATGAAGCCTGATCAAGTACCTGAATCCAACCTCCACCGGTATCTTCCAGGTACTCGTTTTTTCCCTTTCTACATCTTGTAGTGCCCACTTAGGAAACATGCCATCAAAATCTGCATTATTAGATGGAACAGTATCCTGTTTAATATTGTACCTATGGATTATTTCAAGTGCAGTTTCATCGTCAACATAGACCAATGACTCCTTACCAACCACTTGGAGCCCAATTTCACCATCTCCAAAATAAGAAAGACTAGCAGGCACTGTGATAATCTCAATTCCATTTACGAAAGCATACGTATCAAGTGATGGACTACTTTCAGGGGAAAAGGTTAAGCCAAATCGTTGATTTTTATGAACATTCAAACAATATTCCTTGGTAAAAACATCCACACCAAGAGCAGCAGCATTAAGTGAAGCACTGAAGTTCCTAAGCAGAGTAAAAGGGCCGGCTCGAACAGCGAACAAATCCCTCAACTCTCTAAAACCTTTGTACGGGGCAGGATTAAAGTGAAGGCGGATAATGATCTGACCTGGATTAACTTGAAATGCGTAGGAGAATTGAGAACGAGAGATTCTCGCCGTTCGGTGAGGAACTGGATCAGCAGAGCTCAATTTGGGGATTACAGTAGCGGCGGTGGAGAAGCCGGCGGTGAGTCGTACATCTCCCACCCATTTCCTTCCACTGCTAGCTTCAGAAGCTCCAATGGAGCCGCAATTGATGGAAACATGTGGTGTGAAGTGAGTTGGATTAGTAGCAGCGATGGTGGATGTGATGATGAAGCAAAGAAATAGAGAGAGTGGAGAGAGATTCATGAATGGTTCCATTTGAATTGAACATAGCAGCTACATCAAAGGTGGGAATTTGGGGAAGATGATCAATCATTAATGCTGCCTTTTTGCATAGTAACATATTGACTTTGAAGGAATGAGTCTCCCCAGCCTTCATCACATCTTTTATATATACGAAAGTGAGACGTAACGTTCTCTGATTATAATAGAGCATTAATAAGATATTAATAATTGAATAATAAAATATTAATAATTTTGATTGATAATAAAATTATGGATTATAAAATTTTAGGCAGATATTTTAATTAAAATTGATCTTTGCAATTAGATTAAATGATCATGTATATACTGGTCAGTAATATTTCATCTCATTAATCAATGTTTTAATAGCTATCATTAAACTTGTAAATAAATAAAGACTCTTGACATGAGTCTCATATTTAATGAAACTCTATTTGTCGGGAAAAAAAAAAAAAAGAAGAAGAAGAGACGCAAAAGGTTAATATTATAATTTTTCAAGAACCTGCAATATCAAGGAACAATGTCCAATGCATAAAGAAAATTCAACATAGGAAACAATGAAGTGTGAAAGTCATCATCACCAATACACAATTGATGATTCACTCTCAAAATTCCATTCCGAAAGCACCATAACAAATTATCGATTGAAAGATCATCAAACTCGTGACTGCTGCTTCATCTTCACGTTCATGAAAAGAAGAGGCTAAACGCGCTCTTTTGATTCGCTTGCAAGAATAGAGGGATGGACATGGACGGACCCCTCAAAGGATTATGGAAATATTGAAGTTGATGAACAACCATGACAGTACTGGTGGTCTTAATTCAAAATCCAAGGCCATCAAAAGTTTAGGAGCTCTTCTTGTTTACAAGACTTGAAGCATCCTATTGTAGCTAGAGACTTTATGGTGTCAAAACTAAGATTGAAAAGTTTGGTTAATTTTAATTAATCCTATATTACTAGAAAAATTAGTTCAAAATAAAAGTAATGTCAATCAGATTCATATGAATCCATACACTATCATCCATCGATGCATTTTCAAATAAATAAGAGAGAAAAGTGCACGGTAACACCAAATGGAGCGCCACACGGCTGCACATTCAGCTCACACTTTAAAATATATATATATATATATATATATATATATTAGCATTTTCAAAATTCACTTTTAGATAGCCAAATTTTGCTTAGACAATCAAACGATTTCGTAGGTGAAATGATATATTAAGAATCAAATTTATATTTGTACTTTAGAAATTTAAATTAAATTTATTCTTGACCAATAAAAATGGTGACATGTGTCCAAATCAAATTGCTCGACAATCAGGAATAGATCTTACAAACATGAAATTGATATGTCAATAAATTTGATAATAAACTCACATCATCTATGAAAAGAGTTCATATCTTACACTTATAAATAAATGTGTTTTTCTGAAATTCCACACAGGATGCGATTAAAGAGTTCAACAAGAAGGCAATTCAAGATTTTAAGACTTAAGAACACAAGACAATTCAAGATTTCAAGATTCTTGAATAGAGACAAGACCCCTCTTTCCGACATTTTTCAAGTTAAAATTCAAGGTGTTTTCACGGAGGTTTCCAAAATTATTTTTGAAGATCCAACCAAAGATTCAACTTAAAGACTCATATCAATTCGAATAGAAGAATCGTAAGAATGTATAGATTTTTATATCTGTTTCTAATACAAGTGAATTCAAGATTTCAAGACTCAAAAAATTCTCTCCAAGTTCAAGGAGTTCTTCGTGGAAAGTCACCAAAAATGGTGTAAATGACTTTCAATAAGAAATCAAGGTGCTAAGCCCCTCTTTCCGTCGTGAAATATACATGTTATTATTAATAATAATTAATATTTATGTTGTATTTAGATGTAGAGATTTAAATTGTATTTAAATTAAAAAATAATATCCGTGATATCATAGTAAAATTGTTTTCTAATAAATTTAGTTGTGTAATAGTTTAGTCTTTATTTAAATATAGAGAATTAAGTTGTATTTAAATCAAAAAATAATATCTCTGATTATCAAATGAATTTATTTGTGTAATAGTTTAGTTTTCAAAAGTGAAAAAGTGTAAATGATAATTATTATTAATAATAATATGTATTCACACGTATATATAATAATCTATTATATTTATGTTTCATTAAATATTTTTTGATTCTAAGATATATTAAAATATGACGTCAAAAAACAAAATAAATTAAAGTGTTCAAGTTATTTTAAATTTAAAACATTATTGATATATTATATTATAAATAAATGTTAAGTGGGGGGGTTTTATGTACTTAAAATTTGACATTAGTGACATTTTTGTACCTAAAAATACTTCAGTGGGATACTTGAACCTGTGGGTAAACATTAGTGGCTTATTTGAACATTTTCCATTCTTAAATTGGGGTTTTTCTTCTTCTGTAATTTATTTGTTTAGTTTTTTGTTTTTAATGGAAAAGAAGTGTAATCTCTCCCAATAATTTAATCCTACATATGATCAGGATTTGCAAATTTTAATGTCAATAGAAAATGACACATGTATAATTAAATTGCCGAACAAAACTTATATGCACCTGTGGCACGGATCTGCAGAACAAAACTTATATGCACCTGTGGCACGGATCCTAGATCCGTGCCCCTGACCCGACCCGGCGCGTGGGCCGCACCCAGGCGTGCCCACGCGCCCCCACGCGTACCCCCACCTGATCTGGTGTGCGCCCACGCACACTAAATTTCACACTATGTGATTCAGTGATAGATGTTATATATGTACTCTATAGGTGTTATATATGTACTTTGTAGGTGTTAAAGTTTTATTATATGATTCAGTGATAGGTGTTATAGTTATACTCTATAGGTGTTATATATATACTCCTTAGGTGTTACATCTATATTCTTGAGGTATTACATATATAGAAGATTTCATATTATGTGATTCAGTGATAGATGTTATATGTATACTCTATATGAGTTATATATATACTCTTTATGTGTTATATGTATGTTCTTGAGGTATCACATATAAAGAAGATTTCATATTATGTGATTGAATGATAGGTGTCATATATATACTCTATAAGTGTTATATGTATGTTCTTTAGGTGTTATAATATTTTCATAATACCTGAAGGAATTGTGTTTATTATATATCATAGATGCATGTAATTTTATATCACCTATAGAGTATCTTTGTAATACCTTTAAAATATTTTCATAACATCTGAAGGAAGAATTGTGTTTATTATATCTTATAGATGCATGTGATCTTATATCACCTATATAGTATATTTGTAATACCATTAGAATATTTTCATATTATATGTCTGATATGTTTAATATATACTCTATAGGTGTTATAATATATATATATTTTTTTAGGTGTTAAATGTCTGATCTTAAGATTAAGTGATATGTATATATAATATGCTTAATTTAAGATTCCTCTCTTCCCCTTTCTCCAAGACTCATCGCCCAGCCCCTCCTTCGCCGCTGCACAACTGTCGGCGACCACTACAGACCCACCAACACACCCAACTCGCCCAAAATCGCAGCCCATAACACCCATGAAGAAGACGAAGAAGAAGAAGAAGAAGAAGAGGAAGAAGAAGAGGAAGAGGAAGAGGAAGAGGAGGAAGAGGAAGAGGAAGAGGAAGAAAAAAAAAAGTTGCGTGAAGAAGAAGAGGAAGAGGAAGAGGAGGAGGAGGAGGAGGAGGAAGAAAAAAAAAAGCTGCGTGAAGAGGAAGAGGAAGAAGAAGAGGAGGAGGAGGAAGAAGAGGAGGAGGAAGAGGAAGGAAAAAAAAAAGTTGCGTGAAGAAGAAGAGGAGGAAAAGAAGAAGAAGAATATTTTTTTTAATTAATAGGGGTGGGTCGGTGGGTCGGGTTGGGGGCACGGATCCTGGATCCATGCCCCGGGGGCACATAAGTTCTACTCTAAATTGCCACCTCAACAAATTGGGCGTGAAAAGCCCAAAATCAAGGGCTCATGTGTGATTCCAGCCCGATTTAACGATTCGGGTTGAAATTGGGTAATATTCACGAAATATGATATTTCATCTATTCTTTACCGATATTACATATATTTTACCAATATTTCCTTGATATTTATATTATGAATATCGATCACACTTATATAACATAAATGTCACACTCATATATATAACATAAAGGTATCAGTCTGAAGCGGAAAAAAAAATCATGATTTGCGATTGGACAAACAAATTAAAGTTTGGGTTGCAATTGGATTAAGAGAAAAAGTTTGGGTTGCAAAGTGAAAAAAATTAATTCATTTGCCGGAAAAATGATCGGAAATTTTGCAATCGGCAAAACCACAGAAAGACTGGGCGGCAATCTTAAAAAAAAAAAACAGATTAGGTTGCAATTTTTAAAAAGTCGATAGTTGGGGTTGTTTTTTGTAATTTACCCTATTTTAAATCAATTTTAAATATATAATATATAAAATCAATCATTATTTAATAATCTTAAATTTGATATTCATATAAAATTTATCAAACTGAAATATGGAAATGTATGTGTGTGGGCTTCAATGATTTTTCATTTTTAAACGTTTTTATGATATATAATATTAATTTATTGTAAATTGATATTAAAATGTAGAAAAAAAAATATTATAGGTGTACCTAATAGATTACACATATAAAACATATCAAATAGAAAAAATTAGATTAAAATTATTATTGCAAGTTAGCCAACTTATTCATTTGAAATATACAAATATTTTATTTTATCTTTCTTATTTTATATGTATTTGTTGTCAAATTTTATTTATATTTATATTCTGATTAATTGAGGTGACATAAGGGATTGGACAGAGGTAATTTTTCTGGTTTTTCACAAATTAAAACTTCATCATTCTTAGTCCTTGATATATTGACTTATCAATCTTATAATTATTATTCATAATTTTTTTATTCAAAATGTGTAGATTAAGTTCAATTTTGAATTGTTTCATTTAAATAGATAACAAGAGAGATTTCATGTATTTGATAAACTCATATAATTTTTTATTTGATTTAGAATAAATTAATGAGTTATATGTGCCGTTGAACAAATTTTTTTAATTAAAATGCGTGTGTATTTATAGTTATAAATGCCAATAAAATATAAATTTATTTTTCTCAATACTTAAATCATAACATTTCTAATACATATAACTTATTTTTAGATATTAAATTTATTTTTTAAAATTTTACTACCCATGTAATGTTCTGGCACAATTTTTTTTATTTGTTTGTTTAATCCATAGATTAATATATTACTTTATATATTTCAAATTTCTAATATTTTCGGATATAATTATTTATAATGGCATAAATTTAAAGTTAAAATACCTAGCTTTATACTAATACACATTAAAAAAGTTTCAATATATTTTTGTTAAAATAATAATCATTACATTTATATGTTATTATATTTTTTTAATAATTATATATATAACTTACCGTGCAACGCACGGGTACACTACTAGTTTTCTTAAATTTTTATGAACTGTAAAGAAATATTTTCTTTTAATGTGAATAATGCACATTACGGGAGACAAATGTGAAATTCTATATGAAAATAATGTAAAAGTTGTACCATTATTTTGTGCACTACTAAAGATATACCAACCATTTGTTTCTTTATTTAATCCAAGAAGTTTGACCCCTCTAATTTTATTTTTTATTTCCGTTTGGAAGATTTTACTCCTCTTAAAATTTCGATTTCAATTTTCGTCTTCCTATCGAAAAAATTGTCCAATTTCGGTCTAATTTCGCCGGAATTTCAAAATTTCTGATCAATTTCCGGCGAGTGACACACACTCGCCCCCCAATCTCAATTTTTTTCTTATGTGGTAACCATTTTTGTATTATTTTCTTACATAAAATGCTAAATCATCCACCACATCATTAAATGACTTAAAAAAATAATATAGAAAAAATAGATATTTAAAGGAAAATGAAAAACAAAATTAATATAAATAATAAAATAAAATTGGGATAAAACATATAAAATTCCCTAATTTCTTTACAAAAACGGGATTCCCCAATTTCTTTACAAAGACCATTGGGTTTGCTAAACATGGTGGAGAAGACAAGGATGGTAGCATTGCAACGACCAATGAAGCAGTCGTGGAAGAAGAAGGGAAGAGAGGCAGCGGCGGCGACCAATGGTAGCATTATTATTATTATTATTATTATTATTATTATTATTATAGTTTTGCAAAATGAAACCTCAATCATGGAAAAACCTCAATCACAGATCTCCACCCTAAGATCGGAAATATGTTATAGTTTGCAAAGCCAGCGTCGAAGAAGAGCTTAGCCCACTCTTTCTCACTTCTCTCTTTTCCTCTGAACCAAATCATCATTAGCATATTCATGCAGAGCTGTCTCTTAATTTTCTGATACTCTTCTTCTTTATTACCCACAACAATATCAACAATGATCACTTTTCCACCATTGCCTATTGCTTCTCTACATCTTTTAAGAATTTTAACACAGTTCTCATCGTCCCAGTCGTGGAATATCCCCTGCGTTTCTCATAATTATCAACCAAAATTAATTTATGAAGTATAATTAATACTATGTTCAAAACTTGCATATATATATATATATATATATACACACATACCTTAAAGAAAAGAGCATCAGCATGAGGAATGGATTGAAACATGTCTCCACAAATGAAGGTCAAATTGTGGGACCCTTGGAGGCCGGCAACAACCTGTGGAAGGTCGAGCACAGTGCATTTCAGTTCCGGAAAGACGTCGGAAAAACCCTTGGCCGTGTCTCCGATCCCACCTCCCACATCCACCATTGTCTTCAAACCCTCGAAAACTTGTCGACATTTGTTTGCAAGTATGCTGGTCACAAGTCCAGCATCTCTCGCCGCCATGGACTTATTGAACAACTCATTGAGTCTTTGATCACACCCCGAATACTCCCAAAATGTCCTCCCGTGTTTGGTAACAAATGGTGTGGAATCCTCATTTTGGAACCATTCACTCAAATGATGCCCCGGGTCCATCATGATAGGGTCGAGCACGAGAAGTGACATATGCACCATGGTCAAGGGCTCGTCTCTGAGCAAGAGACATGAGGCCCGCGTGAGGTAATAAGCCTCCTCCTCCTCTTCATCCTCATTTTTAGAGACAATGACCTTGTCGAAGAACTTGGAATGTGTTAGAATTCGCATTAGCTGATTAAGGTCACTGGATTTTGCTTTGTTGATAGGGATGGCACTTGCTAATTCTGAAACACTCATTGGCTTTCCATGTTTGTGGATTATATCAGGTATGCCTAATTGTATTGCACATTTGAGGGACATAGAGTTTATGAAGCTTAGAATATGGCTCGCCACCTCACCTTGAGCATCATGAATCTCTTGAGTGGATGAATTTGCAAGCCCACTAGGCAACGCCATATTTGGATGAATTTGTTATTGTGTTTTGGGTTTTTTTCTCTCTTCTTTCTCTTTTCACACTACCTACACTGGCAAATTGTGTCTCTATTTAGAGGAACATATTCATCATAAAATTAAGAATTATGATTTTCTCCTCAATTGCCAATCTAAATTAATGAATACTCTTATTAGTAAGAAATCTGATAATCGTTCAGGGGCTCTCTCTGATTAGTTGATCTAATCAAATTCTAAATGGCAACACAAAGTTGGCAATATGGTAGGTAGAGCCTAGAAAGGAACATTTTGCCCATTAAGACATCGAATTTTTAAGAATTTAAAATTTGTTTCTGTTGGAAAAACTTGAAGTTTTTGTCCATTTTGGGGCTTATTTATGGTGTGTCCCATTTGGTAAAAATAGTATCTGTTTAAAGGGGCGTGTTCTCCTCCGTGAGAGCTTCAATTCGGTATATAGTTCACCCAAAATGGATTCAGGGTGAATGAGAAATTGGAAGTCAAAGTAGTGGTTTTGGATCATAGTAAAAAGCTTGGAAAATGTTATTGTCCTACATAGGAACTATAGCAAGATTTGCACTAGTATATAATGATTTCCACCTTATGAGGTGTGGAAAAGATGTTAACAAAAAGGCTCTCACTTGCCACCCGACCCGGTTCGCGCCTCTTCAACTTCCGGCGGTTTTTGACTTTCCAGATTCCGACAGTTTTTGATCCTTGATGGCTCGTCTCGCCTCTTCAACTTTCGGCGGTTTTTGATCCTTGATGGCTCGTCTCGCTACCCAGTTCGCGCCTCTTCAACTTCCGGCGGTTTTTGGCTTTCCAAATTCCGACAGTTTTTGATCCTTGATGGCTTGTCTCGCCTCTTCAACTTCCGGCAGTTTTTGATCCTTGATGGCTCGTCTCGCTACCCAGTTCGCGCCTCTTCAACTTCCAGCGGTTTTTGGCTTTCTAGATTCCGACAGTTTTTGATCCTTGATGGCTCGTCTCGTCTCTTCAACTTCCGACTTTTGGCTTTCCAGATTCTGACAGTTTTTGATCCTTGATGGCTCGTCTCGCCTCTTCAACTTCCGGCGATTTTTGGTTTTCCAGATTCCGACAGTTTTTTATCCTTGATGGCTCGTCTCTTCAGCTCTTTTTGGAGCCTATAAATACAGGCTCTTTCCACAGTTCAACACACAACATTCCATACTTTCCAACAAATCATTTCCAAGCAAGCTCGAACCAATGGACTCGTGTGCATACATAGCTCAGTACTTTTTGCCACCCGACCCGGTTCGCGCCTCTTCAACTTCCGACGGTTTTTGGCTTTCCAGATTCCGACAGTTTTTTATCCTTGATGGCTCGTCTCTTTAGCTCTTTTTGGAGCCTATAAATACAAGCTCTTTCCACAGTTCAACACACAACATTCCATACTTTCCAGCATTCGTTTTTCCTGTCTTTTCCTTCAGTTTTCTCATCTTCAGTACAAGTCAGGAGCTCATTTTGGTTCGCCCTGAGCAGTAGCTTCATGAAAGGCTACCGTGCTCAGAATCGTTGTACCTTGGGAAACAGACGCCACTATGGTCTCGTGCACCTCGGTGAGACGGCAAATCTGTTTTAAGGGAACTGTGCTCGCACAGGCCACGATTTACAATCGGTTTTCTGTCATTTTTCGCACCTTCTTCCTACAGTTTCTTTCAATAATATTTTAAAAGTTCACGCTAAAATATTTTAACTGCCAACTTGTGTTGGGTTCAATACAAAATTTAGCTTGCATTAAAATATTTTCTTAAATTTTTATGAACTGTTATGAAATATTTTCTTTTAGTGTGAATAATGCACATTACTGGAGACAAATGTGAAATTTTATATTTATGAAATAATTGTTTTCAAGTGTTTAGTTAATTAATAATTATATGTAGTCTATAATGTAGAGCATAGAATGTAGGTAGATAATTAGTACTACTACCTTACACAACATGAGCACGCTATCGATGTACATATTAAGTGTTATTAGTGTGAACTTTTTAACATTTTCCGATCTTTACAATACTTTTTCTTTCCAATATTTTCTTTTTTTTTTCTAATTTTTTTCCCTCAATTGGATTAAAATATTTACCATACCTTTTTTTTTCTCTCTCTTTTTTTTTTTTTCCTTACTACACTTGAATATAGATTTAGAAGAATGTTTGGTGCACCCACGTGTTTCAGAAGGGATTAATGGTGGTTCACATCCACCAATATAATTCAATTGGCTAACAATTCTCACTTTAACTATCAATATTAGAATTCTTGGTTTGGTACATCTAACTTTTCAAAGATGTAAATAGTGGATGCTAACCACCAAAAGTGTGATTTATACAATCGAGTAATAAAAATTCTCTATATATAATAAATACGTGAGTTAATTATCAAAATTATATCATTCGCTCAAAGTACTCTAAGCAAATTTGACTTAATTCTTTTAACCAAATTTTACTAAGTATCACGTAAAACGGTCTCATGAATCATTTTATATGAGATGGATCAACCCACAACATAAAATTCACATATAAATTTGTAAAAAACAATTTGCTTAATAGATAAAAAAAATCTATGTGAAAAACTATTTGAAAGACCATTTTACAAAAGTTTTTACGCTATACCAGGGTTAGATTCCTTCATTTTAGCAGACGCTCACCTTTACGATTATATATGGGGTAGGGTGGCCAGCCTTTTCCAATTTCAGACTGCTTTATGGGTGGAACAGGGTTAGATTCCTTCATTTTAGCAGACACTCACCTTTACGATTATATATGGGGTAGGGTGGCTAGCCTTTTCCAATTTCAGACTGCTTTATGGGTGGAAAAGTCCTACAATAATAGCAGTGATCAAAAAATCACGAAATATCGACGATATATTACTGATTTTTTGCTCAAATGCTATGTCCGATATAAAAATGGGGTGTTTTTTTTTTTTTTTTTTTGTCAAAATGTCGTCGATATATCGATCTGTTTCTGTTCGCATTTCGGTTTCGGTGAGATGTAGGGAGAAAATGACGGGTCACCGATATTTCGTCGATATATCGGGGATATATCGGTGCATTCATGTATCGCTAGAATTCATTCAAATGCATTTTTTTTCATGCATTTCATGAAATTTTCATATGATTGGAACTTCAAATTATTATTGGCCACAAAAAATACAATTATTGTCACTCAAACATAGTGCTATCACATCTTCAGTGAATAAACTAGATTCTTCACATGCATCGATAGGGTACCACTCAGTGATCAAAAAATCGCGAAATAGCTCAAATGATAATAGTAAATAAAAGATGTCCTTTTATTTAAATTAATATATCTCTAAAAGAATGTGGTTCCCTGGAGACCATACACATTTAATCATAAAGGAAAATATATTAGAAAACAAAAATATCAAAAATATTGCATTTATCTATTGGAAAACTTTCATTTTTGGTCATGTTCTAGAACTTGTGTTTGATTTTTTCCTCTTTAATTTCAGTTTTCAATTTAATTCCTGCAATTATAAAATGTGTCCAATTTTAATCCTTTTTTGTATGAATTGTATTTTTCAATGTTTTTTTTTTTTTACGACTATTACACACACGATCCACAACACACATCATGTTCGAGAACTTGTGTTTGATTTTTTCCTCTTTAATTTCAATTTTCATTTTAATTCTTGCAATTATAAAATGTGTCCAATTTTATTCTTTTTTTTTTTTTGTATCATGAATTGCAATTTTCAGTGACCTTTTTACGACTATTACACACGGCAGACAGCTCAAACACGACCCGACGCAACACGCACACACACAGCCCACACAACACAACATGCACACACGCGCACAGACCCGACGGTGTGGAGGGGAGATAGAGAGAGAGAGAGAGGAGAGAGAGATAGTAGAGGGAGATAGAGAGGGGAGAAACAGAGTAGCCGGCGGCGGCTGAGGGGTGGGAGTGGAATGGAAGTAAAAGCATAAAATTTACCCTTTGTCACACCAAGTTTCTGCAAATTTCTCTCATTTCTCAACTAGGTAAGAATGAGGAAGAAAGAGAAATTGATACCCCTTATGTGTGATTAGAGGTGGTAAAATGGGTGGCCCGGCCTGGCCCATCTTCTGCACGGGCCTTAAAATTTGTAGCTCAGCCCAGCCCAATCCCATCTGGGTCAATGGGCCAAACCGACCCAAATTCTTTTTTTAAGAACTAATCAAATATATATAATTATATATATGTATATATATATTATGTTACGATGTATCATCACAACTAATTCATAAATGTGAAGTCTATATAGAATTTAGAAATTAAAATACATCCTTCAATCATCCACATATCTAAATTAACAACACCTTTATTGAATGGCAAAACAGAGGTATGAAAATTCCAAAAACTTTGATGAGAAGAATTGGAGATGGGCAGAAGATTGAGATGCATAATGGACAACAGAGAGGCTTGGCGGAAAGGCAGAAATGAGTTTTGTTGTGCGTCTACGTGAGATATCATATATAGTGATTTTAGATTTAGGTTGGAAATTGGGTTCATTTGATATAATGAGCTTGGTTATATAAATAATTGGACTTTGCATCAAACCAATAAAGATATTAAAAAAAATTATAGGTCATTGGGCCAGCCTGAGGCCATTTAGCCCATCGGGCCATTGGGCAGGACCAAAAAAATTCGACACTTTTCGGGCTACCATTTTTGGAGCCCAATCCAGCGTAATTTTCGGGAGGATCGGGCTGATCCATTGAGCCAGACACATTTTTCTGGCTCTATGTGATAGTATATTACACGTGTAGGAAGAGGGAAAGAAATGGGATGACAATGCGTCTCCGAAGATTGGCCAAGAATTTGGATCCAAAGTTTTGGGATTGCTACTTGGGTTTTAAATTTGGGCCGAAAATGGGGTATGAAAATGGTCCGAAAGTGGGTTTGTGATTTGGGTCGAAACTGGATTGCTGTTGAGCCAAAAATTGGGCTTACACTTTGGATTGGAAGTGGGCTTAGGAGGAAGAAATTAAAATACTATATACCTTGATCCAAACAACAAAGAAATAGAATATATATATATATATATATATATATATTCTTAGGGTTTTGTATATATTAGCTAGAGATAATAATTTATATATATTTTAAATTTAATGGGTAAAGAATTTCATATTTATTAACATAATAATTTGAAATAAAGACAACGTGGTCAACATTTAAATTTTCAACTCAAATATAACGTGTATTTCAAATACAATAGCGCGCAACATGATTATTTGAATAAAAGTTGCAATTTAAAGACTGACAAGGTATGTAAAATTTAAGGATGAAACACAAATACAATAGAAGTATAACACGTTAGGGGAAAAAACTATTTCCCCATTATTATTATTATTATGGTAAATTTCAATACTGGTCCTGTAGGATTCAGCTCGGGCCGATTTTGGCCCCACAAGATCAATATGGCCCAGCAAAAACCGAAAACCACCATCTCCGTTAGTTTGAATTGACGAAGAACGTTAATTGAATCGCATTATTGCATCGCATGTGATGTTTCATCGTTAATTTTAGACAGAAAATAATATAGTAAACCAACATTACTAATTCGTGGCCCGAACCTAATCATATAGGGCCAAAAATGAATTTTACCCTTATTATCATTTGCAAAGTAGTTTTGCAAAATGAAACCTGAATCATGGAAAAACCTCAATCACAGATCACCACCCTAAGACCGGAAATATGTTATAGTTTGCAAAGCCAGCGTCGAAGAAGAGCTTAGCCCACTCTTTCTCACTTCTCTCTTTTCCTCTGTGCAAAATCATCATTTGCATATCCATGCAGAGTTGTATTTCAGTACTTTTCTGATGCTCTTCTTCTTTATTACCCACAACAATATCAACAATGATCACTTTTCCACCATTGCCTATTGCTTCTCTACATCTTTTAAGTATTTTAACACAGTTCTCATCGTCCCAGTCGTGGAATATTGTCTGCATTTGTCATAAATATATATCATCCACCAAAATTAATTTTCTGCTATATAATGAAGTATAATACTATGTTCAAAACTTGCATGATATATACATACCTTAAAGAAAAGAGCATCAGCATGAGGAATGGATTGAAACATGTCTCCACCAATGAAGGTCAAATTGTGGGACCCTTGGAGGCCGGCAACAACCTGTGGAAGGTCGAGCACAGTGCATTTCAATTCCGGAAAGACGTCGGAAAAGCCCTTGGCCGTGTCTCCGATCCCACCTCCGACATCCACCATTGTTTTCAAACCCTCGAAAACTTGTCGACATTTGTTTGCAAGTATGCTAGACACAAGTCCAGCATCTCTTGCCGCCATGGACTTATTGAACAACACATTGAATCTTTGATCACACCCCGAATACTCCCAAAATGTCCTCCTGTGTTTGGAAACAAATGGTGCGGAATCCTCATTTTGGAACCATTCACTCAAATGATGCCCCGGGTCCATCATGATAGGGTCGAGCACGAGAAGTGACAGATGCACCATGGTCAAGGGCTCGTCTCTGAGCAAGAGACATGAGGCCCGCGTGAGGTAATAAGCCTCCTCCTCCTCCTCCTCCTCGTCTTCAGACACTGCATTAATGACCTTGTCGAAGAACTTGGAATGCGTTAGAATTCGCATTAGCTGGTTAAGGTCACTGGATTTTGTTTTGTTGATAGGGATGGCACTTGCTAATTCTGAAACACTCATTGGCTTTCCATGTTTGTGGATTATATCAGGTATGCCTAATTGAATTGCACATTTGAGGGACATAGAGTTTATGAAGCTTAGAATATGGCTCGCCACCTCATCTTGAGCATCATGAATCTCTTGAGTGGATGAATTTGCAAGCCCACTAGGCAACGCCATATTTGGGAGATGAATTTGTACTTGTGTTTTGGGTTTTTTTTTTTTTTTTCTGTTCTTTCTCTTTTCACACTTCCTACACTGCCAAATTGTGTCTCTATTTATAGGAACATATTCATAATAAAATTAAGAATTATGATTTTCTCCTCAATCGACAATCTAAATTAATGAATACTCTTATCAGCAAGAAATCTCAACGTGTAAAGATAATCGTTCAGGGGCTCGCTCTGATTAATTAGTCTTATCAAATTCTAAATGGCAACACGAAATTGGCAATTTGGTAGGTAGAGCCTAGAAAGGAACATTTGACCCATTAAGGCATCCAATTCTTAAAATTTAAAATTTGTTACTAGATAATGATATAGAAGGATTAAAACGATAACAAAAGAACATTTGAATTAAGGTATACGACGGAACTCTAAAAAGAAGTGGATAGGCAACAGGTCGGGCCTTTGGCTTCCTGAGTTGGAGTTCCCAGCTTGGCCTACACTACGATCGTTAGAACTCCCTCCAATCGACTCAAAGTCTCGGAGATGCGGAGTGGAAGTCAGGTGAGGAAGAGCCTAGCCAGTAGAGGAGATGGGGCAGTCCTGGCGGTCATTCCGCCAATTTATGTTTGGGTTCAATGCAAAGTTTGGCTTGCATTAAAATATTTTCTTCAATTTTTATGGAATATTAAAAAATATTTTCTTTTATTCTAAATAATGCATATTACTGGAGACAAATATGAAATTCTATATGAAAATAATGTAAAAGTTGTATTATTATTTGTTTAAACATGTGAATTTAAATTCATAATCGATAAGTTTAGTGTTGTTAACATATTGTGAAATGAGACATATATATATATAATAAATAACATAGCATGAATTAGATACTTATATATTTTATATATATTTACATAAATTCACAATTTATTAATTGTTAAATATTTTATATCTGTAAAATGCTTATAATTAATTAAATTGTATTATCAAATAATAGATATTTACCACATATTATATATTGGACATATAAAAAAATTCCCCAACTAGAAATATTGTGTATAACGAAATTTTCCAAAATTTATAAACATTGCAGGTAATTAAAATTTCCAATTTTGATTTGAAGATCATGATTGATACTTTTGTTTTTAGTATTAATCATTAAGATAAATTGTTGTGAATTGAATTATCTTAGAAAATTTTAGATTTTCTTAGTAATTAAATATTATACATCTTCTATATGTTAAAATTATTTACATTATATTATCAATTACCAATATTATATCACATACAGCGCATAGTACTGGTGTAAATACTAATTTAATCATAAATGTGAGTGTGTGCTAGAATGAAGAAATCTAATTCTAAAATTTGGTTAAGAGATGGTTTAGTCAGATGGGGGAAGCCTTAATATCTCATTTGAAATGGTTTGCCATTCTACCCATATATTTCCTAAAATGAAGAAATGGTGATTGGCCACTCTACCCATGTATAGAAGATTTTCTCAATTTGATTAAACCCTTTCTTAACAAAATTTTAGAATTAGATTCCTTCATTTTATTCCCCAATTTACTGGTACCCCGTAATGAAGATCGAAGAAGAAAAAAAACTCCGAAGTTACTTCTTTTAATTTGATTTGGAATTTTTTTAATTATTTTTGAATTTTGAATTAATTAATATTTTTAATGACATGACAGACACATCATGACTGGATTTTCCCTCTAAGAAATTGGGGATTTCTGTTTTCAAGCCACGCATGCAAATCCGATGGCCACGTCAGTCCGGAAAATATTCCGGTCAAAATCGGATTCAAATTGAATGAATTCAATAATTAAAGGACTAAAATTGGAAAGTGTAAAATTGATGCATCAAAAATGGAAAGAGCCTAATTTACAAGACGAAAATTGATAGTTTCCCTTTTTATGAACTTTGCAAAATCACAATTTCCACCCGAATACTTTTAAAAGATTAAAATACCCTTCAAAATAAACATCTTCAGGGGAATTTTCCACCGCCGGCAACATTTGACGTCCTATTAGTATCATTCATAAAGTTTTGTGGTAATATTATAAAGTTTCAAAGTTCAAGTACCTTAGTCAAGTTGAAAACCAAATTTTAACCAAAACATACAAAATTCACGGCAAATTAATTCTCTCCGTAAGCCTCACAAAATTTAAAATCTTGGTTTTCATATTTCTTTCAACGTTTATGTTTATTAAAATAGAATTTAATTAGAAAAACTTGAAATTATATTTATACTTTTTTATGGTAATTTAATAATTTTAAACGTTAAATGATGATTTTGTAATATTTATAGTTATAAAGATAGAAAGTTTACAGAAATTACAATTTGAAATGAAAGAAATAAAGATAAAAATATATAGATTATTTGAAGTATAATGGTATGACTGAAAATTTAGTGTACAAGGTAAAATTTATTTAGTAATTCTTTAATTACTTGAATATTCAATTTTTTTATTCTTAAAGAATTTTCGAATCAAGAAAAAATTTAATGAAAATTCAAATCTAACCATTTTTCTTGAACTCTTTTCATACATGTGAATTTATAATTTGTTATTACAGAAAAATAAGGTAAATAACAAAAATCACCCCAAACTATAACCCTTTTACACAAAATTATTAGAATTTTGAAACTTTACCATTGCCAACATTTGCAAATGATACTTATAGACCGATACAGTGGAATATTGTCCCGAAGATGCTTATTCTTGAGGGTATATATTTTTGTCTTTTGATTAATTAATTTTTCAATTATGTTTGGTGCTCGCTGATGACTGCCACATCACCCCCAATAAAAAACCCTCAAAACTCTCATTTTCGTCTCAATTCCTATGTTTTCAGGTAATATTCAACGATACATCAATTCATTAACTTTTCATAAAAATATGACAAAAAACACACCAATAACGTCAAATAATCCCCATCATAGTCGTCGAAAAACTTCATGACTGTCCCTCAAGTTGAAAACCAAATTCCCTCTAAATCGTAACCAAATGGCTCGATTTCTCTTGTTTATTTTCGAATTGAAAACATGATTTTGAGAATTTAAAGTATAATAAGAAATATTGTGAGTTCTATAAACTTTTCAAACTTACAGTCTCTACTCCAATACTTTTAAAAGATGAAAATACCCTTCGAAATAAATATCTTCAGGGGAATTTTCCACCGTCGACAACATTTGGTTGCCTATTAGTATCATTTGCAAAGGTTGGTAATGGTATTATAAAATTTCAAAGTTCAGGTACCTATAATACTTAATTTTAGTTTGATAGATTATTTAAACCAAAGTCTCTATGTCTCCCAAATAAATCTCCATGGTTATTTAATTTTATTTCCTCTTAATTTTGGTAATTCAAACTTACTGATTCTTACATAAAGATAATTATATTTTACCTCCAATTTTGATAGCTACGTTAGCAGTTCTGAAAATTTAGACAAAAAATGACTAAAATTGAAAAAAAATTAAAACATAGAAGACCAAAATTGAAAAACGAATACTTAATTGTACAAAAAATGGAAATTGTCTTACATATAAAACCATATTGAAATTATCCCTAACTTCTAATAGTACAATACTTTAATAAAAATATTAAATTTATAGTATAACTTTTTTTCCATAAGCTTATAATATATCATTGAAAAGCTCTTTAAATATATATTAATATGAAACTGATTTTAGTTTCAAATTTTGAATGTTATAGAGAATAATTTTAGTTTGATAGATTATTTGAACCAAAGTCTAATCCCCATGGTTATTTAATTTTATTTCCTTTTAATTTTGGTAATTCAAACTTACCGATTATTATATAAAAGATAATTATATTTTGTCTTCAATTTTGGTATCTACGTCAGCAATTTTAAAAATTTAGACAAAAAAATGACTGAAATTGAAAAATATGAAAACATAGAGGACCAAAATTGAAAATGAATACTTAATAAACCTAAGATAAAAATGGAAGTTATCTTACATATAAAACCAAAATTGAAATTATCCCTAAGTTCTAATAGTACAATACTTTAATAAAAATATTAATTCATAGTATAACTTTTTTTTTCATAAGCTTTTATACCATTGAAAAGCTCTTTAAATATATATCAATATGAAACTAATTTTAATCTCAAATTTAAAATGTTATAGAAGAAAAATAATCAATTCATGTAAAAAAAATTTTAGAAGAGTTATAAAAGTAAGGGTTAATTGCAATAAAAAACACAAACTTTGCTCAAATTGCAATTTTAACCAACTTTTTGAATATAAGCAAATATAACATGTACTTTCATATTTGTTGCAATTTTAACTAATATGCAGTTTTCGAATATGTTTATTTTTGAAATTAATGTCATAGTTTCGAAATAAAATAATGTCTTAACATTCAAAATGATAGTTATTTGAAATGGTGAAAATTATTGTCAAAATAAACATACTTGAAATATGTCTGTTGGTTAAATTTGCAAAAAATATGAAAATTCATGTTATATTTACTAATATTCAAAAAAATTGGTTAAAATTGCAAATTAGGTAATGTTTGTGTTTTTTATTGCAATTAACCCTAAAAGTAAAGGATTCTAGAAAAATAAATAAACATTAATAAATTACATTACTATTATTAATAAAGAGTTTTATTTAAATAGGACTCTATGTCATATCAATTAAATTTAATCATGAGGGTTAAATTTGACATTACAAAAATGGACAAAACATTCATACTTATATAGTGTTATAGATTATCGATATAGATATAGATATAGATGTAGATGTAGATAATAAACGCAAGTACTTTTATACATATAAAGGTTGAAAACGTTACATGTCAAACATATTTGAACGTTCTGATCTTATTATATACACATGCATATGCTCTAATAAAGAGCTGAATACATTGCATTACAAAGCAGAAAATTAAACTTGGATCTTAAATGCAAAACAAACAAACTGCAGATAATATTGGAAGCTTAATTACATAACTAATCCAGAACCTTGGAACTTTTCCTTGGTAATGTTATCAAGTTTTAGAGCCATCTGAGTCGATAAATGATTCTTCCAGTCTCCGACCAGGCCCCGACGAAAGAAAGCCTTCTTAGGAACACCACACTCTCTTTTATCGTTCTTGTTCACTTCGAGACCACTGAGATGATCAAAGCTACAAAGCTTCAAGAGTTGTTCCACCACTCCCAACTCCTCTTCATTTTCCGAAAAAGGGCATTCCAAGAACTCAGCAAGACGGCGCAAATGAAGGGCAGGTTGGTCTTTCATGTCTTCATACTTGAGAAAGAAGAACTTGTTAGGGTTTTCCTTGCTTTGCTTCCAATAATCCAAGGCATGGTCCCAAAAGGATCCAAATGGGCTCACTCCATTGCTAAACATTTCAAAAACCCCATCTCCAATCGAATCGGTCTCCATTTCTTTAGGCACTAACTTGTTCTCAAAGTGCCAAAGAGATACCAAGGTGTCCTTTGGATTCCTGGAAAGGTACACAATCTTGCATGTAGAACTGTTCTTCACTGATTCTGGAAAAGAAACATATGGAGTGTGAGTGGCGAAGAGCCTAGGAGAAGGAGACAAAGGAATATCAGGGCTTTCACTATCAGCAAAGAGATCGAGCTCCAGCAATGGCACCAGATCATGAGGATTATCAGCAAGAAGAGGATGATCACGATGATTTGCAGGATATTGCTTTCGATTGAGTAAAGAAAATATGATTGCTTTCAACCATGTAGTGCCTGATTTGGGAAATGTGACAAGAAAAATGTCTGAATCTTGAACCTGGAGGAAATGTTTCTGAAATGAAATCACACCTTGAAGGAACTGAAGAGAATACCAGAAACCTTCATACTGGTACAGATCACATGAAATCCATCCTTTTTTTCTGACTAGACTCTTCATCAGCTCCTTGCATTCTGGCCTTAATCCTTCTTCTTGCATGTATTTTGGACTCATTTCAGATGACATCTTTTCTTTGCCAGGATATAGTACTTGTTTCTGTTCTCTTGCAGTTTCTATTATCTCTATGCTACGAGTCGACACTATATAGGAAAAATATAGGTAATTTAAAGAAACATTCCGTTTTAGAGTTTGAAATTATTAATTTTTATTACCTAATAATTTTTGAACAATTTTATTCTTAATGAAATTAACTTCATACCAGCCCATATCACCATATTTCACCTCATACCAATCTGTATCACCATATTACACTATCGTATCATTATTAATGTAACATGTACTATTCTACTAAATCCCTATATCATTATTAAATTAAAATAGCTTGTACTAAAAAAATGCAAAAAAAAAAAAAAAAGTGCAGATACTTGGAGATCCAGTGAGTTTTCACATGAAATTAGTGGAAATTTTATAATGAATAGAACACTACTAGAAAACAATCAAATTTCAACTGAAAATTCCGAAGGAAATAATAACCGTATGAATTTCCAACAGAATTTCCAACTAAATTCAACGCTATTGGAAATTCCATTGGAATTTTTATAATTTCTAATAGAATTTCCAACGGAATTGTGAATTCCATTGGACTAATGTTGAAATTTTATTGTTGGTTGTATCCAACGGAAAAGTACCGTTGGAATGTTTCGTGGGAATTGTATTTTCGTTGAATTTTCGTCGGAATTTTAATTCCAACGCCCCTTTTCCGATGGTCCAATTCCGTTGGAATCAATAATTCACTACAAAAAAAACTATTTCTTGTGACAACAACTTATGTGACAACCGAAATATTGTCACTAAAAACACCTATTTAGTGACAATAATTACGTTTCTCACAAAATAACATAAGTTGAGATTATTAGTGACAACGTTTTATGTTGTCAATATTTTTCGTCACTCAAAATTTGGAGCCAAAATAAAATGATTTCCCACCAATTTTTTTTTGTCACTAATGCAAAGTTATACAGTGACAACATTGTCAATCATCACAAAAGACATTAGTACCAAATAATTAGTGACAACATTATATGTTGTCGATATTTTTCATCACTAAAAATTTGGAGCCAAATAAAATGATTTCGCGCCAATTTTTTTTGTCACTAATGCAAAGTTATACAATGACAACATTTTCAATCATCACAAAAAAATTAGTACAATTAGTGACAACATTATATGTTGTCAATAATTTTCATCACTAAAATTTGATGGTCAATTTTTTGTCACTAATTCAAAGTTATATAGTGACAACAATTTCAATCATCATTAATTATTCAATAATCCTAATTTTTAGTGACAACATGTGGTTGTCACAAAAAATTCATAGAGTAGTGATTGATTACGATAATATCTTTATCACACTAAAATAATTTTATATTTATGAAGAGTAAAAAAAATCCTAAAGTAATAAGAGATTATTTTGCATAATTTGTAAAATGTTTTTACTTTATTTTTATTCCATATGTAAACAATTTCTAAGTTATAGTTAGACTATCCCAAAAAATGGAGAATATGACAATGGATCATTTAACACATAATTCTCATCCATTAAATAAAGTGGACCTGATAATTATAGTGACAAGTGTACTAGTGATTTTTATTTTTGGTAATTAAAAAAGAGTTAGAGGTTAAGAAGAGAAGAAAATAAAAGAAAGAAAAAAGTATGACAAAGCATATCTTTCTATTGCCAACATAGTGGTGAATGAATTCTTGTCACTCCTCTTTATTAAATCTTATTTTATCCAAACCCCCAATGAAAATTTATAAATAAGTATGTATTTTATTTTTATATACAACAAAATGTCATTTTATCTTTTATTAATTTAAGTTTTTAATTGTTAAATCAATAAAATACATGATTATTACTTTTTGTTCGTTTAATTTGATGTGAGCCCCAAAATGTAGGTTCAAATTCTATAATTGCATCACAATATAGGTGCGTTTGAGTGTATACATGTAACACCCTGATTATCACTTAATCTCAATTGTCAGATTATAGACTAAAATTTAGTTATACGAGTTGTAGTGAAATTATTTATATGGTGATTCAAATAATATATTTTATATGATTGAGACTCTAGCTAATAAATAGATAAATACATATCAAATTAGATTGCATATAAAATTTGAATTTTATTTCAGGATTTTATTTTTATTAGTTAGTTGAGATAGAGAAAATAAATTAGGTTGTTGAGAAAAACAAGGAATCACTCAATACCTTCTATTAGAAAAGATCTCAAACCCTACCTATAAATATTTATATATATATGATAGTTGCACCTGGAGATTGGATGTAGATAGCAGGAAAAAAAATCAAGAAAAACGGAAAGAAACAGATGTAGATAGCAGGAAAAAAAATCAAGAAAAACGGAAAGAAACAAGATTCAAACCTGCAGCCGAAATAGAGCTAACACCCAGGTATTATTATAATTTAATACATATGAATCTACGCTAATAATTTGATATTAGGGGAACTAATTAATTAGGATTTATCAGGTATTATTATAATTTGATACATATAGATGATTTGCATTGATTAGGGGAACTAATTAATTATGATTTATTAGAAGTATTGAGGATAAGTTACACAATATACACCATATATTCTATTTTTGTAACTTATCATCAATACTCCAAAAAGTTATCACCGTTCATTTGGTGATTAGGAGTTCTATTGAATAAATAGATAAAGATACAACCGAATCAGCGATCCTGTGGTGATTAGGAGTTCTATTGAATAAATAGAAGTTCTATTGAATAAATAGATAAAGATACAACCGAATCAGCGATCCTGTGGTGATTAGGAGTTCTATTGAATAAATAGAGATCCTGTGGTGATTAGGAGTTCTATTGAATAAATAGATAAAGATACAACCGAAATAGCGATCCTATGGTGATTAAGAGTTCTATTGAATAAATAGATAAAGATACAACCGAATCAGCACCATATACACCATAATCTATATTTTTATAACTTATCCTCAATACTCCTAATAGGATTAACTTATCCTCAATACTCGGATTAACTTATCCTCAATATTCCTAATAGGATTAATCATGTTTTCACCTTAGATGTTATACGTTTGAGATCAAATAATTTTGGTGAATAAGATTGAGGACACTACAGTCACTGATATAGAATATAATTAATTAAATATAATTAATTAGTCGATTTTTTAAGGAAGTTTTATTGTTATTTATAGTTGAACAAAAAGAGGCTAGGCACGCAAATTTCACATTGTATGTTGATTAGAAAAGAAAAAAAAAACCAAGGAGTTATTTTCTTTGGATTTAATACAAAAAAAGAAAAAGAAATAATTAGTTAATTTATTCATTCTTGTAAATTAATTAAGAATTGGTTGTTGTGTTTTGCTAATTAAATAGTTAATTATTATAGATGAAAGTGTCTTGTTAAGAAATCTGTTTAGTTTAGCAATTCTCATAATTTATGTCATGTTTTATGATTAGATTAGTTTCAATTTCTAAACTGCCAAAAAGGAAAAAAAAAAAAGTTCTTTGAATTGTGATATTAATAATTAAGAAAATCAGATTTGCCTCCATGTTTTTGGGTCCTGAAATTAGGGAAATATGAACAATCAATTGGTTTGAAGTTAATGTTTTTATTAATAATTGGTTTGAAATATATAAGCAGAAATTCAAATGGACAAAACATGGATGATGCTTGATGATCGGACCCTGCCCGAATATGATAAGGGAGTACATAATTTCTTGGATTTTGCTTATTCTTCAATTGAGCCATCAGAAAAAATTAGATGCCCTTGCAAAAGATGTAACAATGTTTATTTTCGGACTCGTGGTGATGTTGAGGCAGATCTATTTGTATATGGCATACTCAAGGATTATGTTATATGGATGTTTCATGGTGAAGAACTTCTTGATTCAGATGAAGATTTGGATTTAGACGAAGAAGAAAATAGTGATCAACATGACTTAAATGAAGAAATCAGTGGTATTAAAAGAAATGAAAATCCTTGTGTTGACACGCAAAGTCTTCTTGAAGATTGTTATACAGCTACAAGAACAAATGCTTGTGAGGGTGATGAGTCTGCAAGAACTGAAAACTTTGTGCCAATAGATGAATCAAATAAGTTTAAGAGATTATTGAGAGATGCTGACAAGGAATTATATCCAGGTTGTAAAAGTTTCACCAAGCTATCATTTATCATAACCTTGATGCACATTAAAATAAGTAGCAGATGGAGTAATAAATCTTTTACGATGCTACTTGAAGTGTTGAAAAAGGCACTCCCTGATGGTGAGTCACTCCCTTGCTCATATTATGAAGCCAGAAAGATAATTCATGACCTTGGGTTAGATTATGAGAAAATTCATGCTTGTGTTAATGATTGCGTGTTATTTAGAAAGGAACATGAAAAAGATGAAGAGTGTCCAAAATGTTCAACGCCTCGTTATAAAGTCATTGAGGTTGGTGATGACACAAATAATGGAAAGAAACGTAAAAAGATTCCACAAAAAATCTTACGTTATTTTCCATTAAAGCCTAGGTTGCACGTGATATGAAATGGCATAAGGAAAAACGTGCAGATGATGGTGTATTGAGGCATCCTGCCGATGGGCAAGAATGGAAAGAATTTGATAAGAAGCATGAATCTTTTGCAGTTGACCCTCGTAATGTTAGACTTGGATTAGCGAGCGATGGTTTTAATCCTTTCTCAAATATGAGCTTATCTTATAGTACATGGCCTGTGATACTTTTGCCATATAACTTACCACCGTGGATGTGTTTGAAAGCTCCGTATTTCATTTTGTCAATGCTTATTCCAGGTCCAACATCTCCGGGAAATGATATTGATGTTTTTTTGGAACCACTAATTGATGAATTGATGGACTTATGGGATTATGGAGTTGAAACTTATGATGCTTCAACAGGTACGACATTTAACTTACGAGCAGCAATACTATGGACTATAAATGACTTCCCAGCATATGAAATCTTATCAGGATGGAGTACAAAAGGATATATGGCATGCCCAATATGTAATAAAGAAACATCTAGCTTATGGCTGCAAAATGGGAGAAAATTATGTTATATGGCTCATCGTCGATTCTTGCCCGTCAATCATAAATGGCGTGAACGCTTTTGATGGTAAAAAGGACAATCGAACCAAACCAATTCCTTTAACCGGAGAGGATGTTGTTGAACAGTTGAAATGTGTTCATTCGATTACATTTGGGAAGACACTATCAAAAAAGAGAAAATTGGGTGAAGAGGAACTAAACTGGAAGAAGCATAGTATTTTCTTCAAGTTACCTTATTGGAGGAGTCTAAACTTACGTCATAACCTTGATGTAATGCACATCGAAAAGAATGTGTGTGACAATATTCTTGGGACATTGTTAGACATGGATGGAAAAACGAAGGATAATCTTAATGCCAGACTTGATTTACAAGCTATGAACATAAGACATCAGCTCCATCCAAAACTTGTTGGAAATACTTATTTGGTACCTCCCGCATGTTATACACTATCTTTGATAGAAAAGAGAAGAATGTGCACATTCCTAGGGTCCGTGAAGTATCCAGATGCATATGCTGCAAGTTTATCAAAACGTGTCAACATTTCTACTTGTCGTATTGCAGGGTTAAAAACTCACGATTGTCATATAATTTTGCAACAATTGTTGCCTGTTTCTGTACGGGGATTGTTGGACAATAATGTGTGTGAGGCATTACATGAAATTAGTGATTTCTTTAAACAATTATGCTCAAAAACCTTGAGAGTTGGAGACTTGGAACACTTGGAAGGCCAAATTGCTTTGACCTTGTGCAAGTTAGAAAGAATATTCCCTCCATCATTTTTTGATATCATGTTACATCTCCCGATACACCTTGCACGAGAGGCAACCTTAGGAGGACCAGTACAATATCGATGGATGTATCCTATTGAAAGGTTAGCAAATTTATTTTTCTTTGTTGTCAGTTAAATAATTGTTTTATATTAATTATGTGGTATGTGTTTAATAGGTACTTGTATAGATTAAAACAATATGTAAAAAACAAAGCTTTTCCAGAAGGATCAATGGCGGAAGGCTATATTGCTGAAGAATGTTTGACGTTCTGCTCAATGTACATGAATGACATTGAGACACAATTCAACAAAGTTGAACGTAATTTTGAAAGATTCAATGATACATCACAACATGTATCTGTCTTCACTCAAAATACACGTCTTCTTGGGAAAGGTGTATATAAGTTTCTTGATGATAAGTCACTAAAACAAGTTCATGCATATATTTTGAAGAATTGTGATGAACTGATGTCATTTGTGAGGTACTTTCTGATAATATATTTGTTATATTATGAGATCAATTGAAATTTTCTATATGATCAATATGAGATCACAACTTGAGAATTAATATCCTCAGTGAGCATAAGGAGGAGCTGTTACGAAATGGTTGTGTTGATGTGGACAAGAAACATGAAGAGTCTTTTGGAAAATGGTTTGAACATCGAGTAAGTCTTTTCGAATAATACTTGATTTTTTTATTAATTTGTTGTCGTGATTTAATGAATCAAATATTTTTATCAGATCAATTGTGCATCTACCGATCAGCTTGTTAGTGAAGATCTTCTACACTTGTCATATGGTCCTGATCAACGAGCAACGCATTACGAAGGTTGCATTGTAAATGGATTACGATTTCGTACCAAAAAACATGATATGAGCAAGAGAACCCAAAATTATGGAGTTGTTGTAAAAGTTGATGAAGAATCGGACTTTCAAGATTATTATGGTGTGTTGACAGATATAGTTCAGCTGGATTATTTGGGAAACCATCAGGTAACATTATTCAAGTGTGATTGGTATGAAGGTAAGTCAGTGCAAAAAGATAGATATAATTGCATAAGCATTAATATGTCAAAGCCATGGAAGACCACTGAGCCATATGTGTTAGCAACTCAAGCACAACAGGTGTTTTATGTTGACGATATCAAATTGGGTAATGATTGGAAAGTTGTTATCCAGGCACAAGCTCGAAGTTTGTGGAATGTGATAGAGAACAAAGATGATGAGTGTATAGAGATTGATGAATCATACCAACAAAATGAATCACATTGTACATTTGACACACTTCATTACCCTGATGATTTTGTTGAGTTGTGTAGAAACGATATTCCAGAATCATCAATCGAGGCAAATAAAGAAATTAAGTGACATCAGCAAAAGCCAAAGTCCAAGCTGATACATTTATAAATGATCAAGATGAAGAAGAAGATTGCACATTGGTTGAATATGATGAAGAAGAAGAAGCAGTCGGTGATGCCACAACTGATAGTGATGATGAGTATGAGTATTAGCAATATTTCATGTTTGGGACTTGTTATCTTCATTTTGTTTACATGAGAATGAAGTAAATGATCTTTTGATTCTTCATTGGAACAATGTTATGTGTGTGGACCTTTTTTGTTTGATAGAAATACGATTTTTATTTTATTTATATTATAATCTATATTAATATTGGAAGAAGATATCGTCAGAATACAAACACAATCATCAGATATGCTAGGAAGACAAATACAACAATAGAGGGATGATTAATTATGGTTCTATTGTCTAAACATATTTTTATGTGGAGATATTTATTAATGAAATATATTATCTATTTAAATATGTTAATGTATGTCTTTATCATATGATATGATATTTGAAATCAAATTTATGTTTGTTGTTCAATAATTTACGTGGATATTTAATGATATCTTGTGATATCGAATCAATATAATCTTTATATATATAAAAACACAAACATTTCCTCAAATAGTAATGTTAAATTTTTCCTGCCAAAAACACCCTACCAAAATTGGAAATGATTTTTTATTAAAATAAATGTTAAAAGATAAATAATAAATCATGATTGATGATATATATATATATATATATATATATATTTAAGGAAGTGATATGATATAATAAAATTACCATATTTGTCAATATGGTAAGTTAACTTTAATTATATATATATATATATATTCATATATTTATGATATCATTTAGCAATGTGTGTATACATTGCTAAATGTAATCATTATCATAATATCATATAAATAATAAAACAATTATTCATTCGATGTTAATATATATTTATATATAATTTATTATGCATGTAAATATATAAAATATATTTATTATATAATTCTTATCATTACAAAATAATAAAATATATAAAAGATAACCAAAATATAGATACAATTTTATGTAATTTTGTTGACGTATAAAACATAAGTGTTATATAAAGGAGTAGATATATAAAAATTAATTCGCCACTTGATAACCAAATCTACATAAAACATAAAGTCAACAATTAAATAATTCTAAGTATAAAATTTAAAAGATATATTGTAATAATATATCATATAGAAAGAAATTAAAGAACTCCACTTGATTTGATAATAAATCATATGTAATAATAAAATGAATATCATATTTAATTAGTTATGATATTAATATTCTATAATGTGACATTATCTATATATATATATATATATATATATATATATGAAGAAGAACATTTCCTTAAATAATTTTTCCACCCAAAAGTTGTTTTGATATTTATGGAAAAGATATAATGTTTATCCATTAAATAAAAAAGTCAATTGCTTCATTAATATTCTATATATAAGGATGAATATTATTACAAATTAGGAAAAAAAAAAAGAAATTATTGCCATTAGCTATCCTTCTTCTATTTAATACGTTTCAATTTAATAAAAATGGTAATTTAATATGTTTCAATTTAAAAAAATGTTAAATTATTTTATAGATGCAAACTAAATGATTTTTCATCTAAGCATTCCATATGATTTTATATAAAAATTTCTTAATTACTTATACATCAAGTTATTTGACATCGATTAAATAGAAATATTGGTTTGTTTTAAAATTAATATAATTTGAAATGTCATTTTAAAAATATAATAGATGTTGATGCTATCGTTTTCATCCATTAAATAAGATACAAATAAGTCCCTACTAAATTTCACTATTAAAATTGAATATACAATAATATGAGCAAACAAATAAGATTGTGATATTATCTTGATCTTGATTTTATATACTATATATATTGAATACAAATCTTTTGCTTTCATGGTGCTCATGGGATTGTGCTCTTTTTTTCTTTTTTGGTTTTTATTTTATTTGGTTATGATTTTTATTTGATCTACATCATATAGTTTGGATGGACGGTTAATAAATTTTTGACTTTATCAATAATTTCTTAACGATTAAAGTTACTATCGATATTCATATTTGGATATGAATGTTTTATTTATTGGTATTGCATATGGATTATTATTAATGTAATTTTTGTTTTTTATTTTTATATTTACTTTATGCAGGAATTTCGTGAAGAACTTGAATAAAAATTTATTTGTTTTAAAGATAACATGTTTAAAAGTAGTTAGTTGAATCATTCCTTCTATCTTATATAGAACATAACTTTCATGTTGTAATTTGTTTAAGTAAATATTATTCCTTTATCTTTAAATAGTGTACTTGAAATGTGATAATTTCTATAGAATTCATATCCATCTTATTTATATATAAACTAAGTTTAAAATTACAATATCTTATTTTATTACCGTAACTAGAGATTATCTCCAACAATTAAATATTTAAAATATATAACATATAAATTACTTAATTTCATTATATTACATTTGTATATACTTTTTTTTTCCAAATCTCAAATAAAAATATTATAATTGTATTTTATAAAATTTTATCCCGTGCATCGCACGGGTACAAAACTAGTATCTACATAATATTCAACGATATTTTGTAATATTATAATATTCATCAATTATCCGTAATTAATATCTTTTGTGATATAAATTTTTGTTCAATACTATATATCGACAAATAACAACATGATAATTAATATCTACAATTAATATCGATACTTTTTTGTATTATTTTTTGTTCAATAATATATATCGACAAATAGCAATGTGATAATATTGATATATCGACAAATAACTATATACGAATACATGATTAAACTTTAAAATATATACTATATTTTTGTTATTTTTTATTATAAACAAAAACCTAATTAATAGTAAATTGGTAATGGAAACGTGTATATACATTATATTAAACCATAAGGAAAAAATCTTTATAACTAGAATTGCGGGAATAAAAATCCTAAAAAATCCTAAAATTTGAATATTTGGTAAAACTTTTGGAAGGGACAATTTTAGATATTATAATATCCATCAATCATCCGTAATTAATATCTTTTGTGATATAATTTTTTGTTCAATACTATATATCCACAAATACCAACATGATAATTAATATCTATCAATGATCCGTAATTAATATCGATATTTTTTTTGTATCAATTTTAGTTCAATAATATATATTGACAAATAACAACATGATAATATTGATATATCAACAAATAACTATATATGAATACATGATTAAACTTTAAAATATATATTATATTTTTTCTTATTTTTTATTATAAACAAAAGCCTAATTGATGGTAAATTTGTAATGGAAACGTGCATGGATACATTATATTAAACCTTAATGAAAAAAATTTATAACTAGAATTGCGGGAATAAAAATCCTAAAATTTGAATATTTGGTTAAACTTTTGGAGGGTACAATATTAGATATTATAATATCCATCAATTATCCGTAATTAATATATGTTGTGATATAAATTTTTGTTAATACTATATATCGACAAATAACAATATGATAATTAATATCTACAATTAATATCGATACTTTTTTGTATTATTTTTTGTTCAATAATATATATCGACAAATAAAACGTGATAATATTGATATATCGACAAATAACTATATATGAATACATGATTAAACTTTAAAATATATACTATATTTTTATTATTTTTTATTATAAACAAAAACCTAATTAATAGTAAATTGATAATGCAAACGTGTATATACATTATATTAAACCATAAGGAAAAAATCTTTATAACTATAATTGCGGGAATAAAAATCCTAAAATTTGAATATTTGGTAAAACTTTTGGAATGGACAATCTTAGATATTATAATATCCATCAATTATCCGTAATTAATATCTTTTGTGATATAAGTTTTTGTTCAATCTTATATATCGACAAATAATAACATGATAATTAATATCTATCAATGATTCGTAATTAATATCGATATTTTTTGTATTAATTTTAGTTTAATAATATATATCGACAAATAGCAATATGATATTATTGATATATCGACAAATAACTATATATAAATACATGATTAAACTTTAAAATATATAATATATTTTTTGTTATTTTTAATTATAAAAAAACCTAATTCATGGTAAATTGGTAATGGACGTGCATGGATAAATTATATTAAACCATAAGGAAAAATTCTTTATAATTAGTATTGCGGGAATAAAAATCCTAAATTTGAATATTTGGTGAAAATTTTGGAGGGTAAAATCTCTCTCCCACGTTTTATCTGCTCGATCCATTTTCTCCAAATCCTCTGTCTTCAATCTAGTTCCACTATCACCATGAATCTAACTTCTATTAGACTGACCTATATATTTATTTATTCTCTTTTTTTGTGGTTGCTATCAATAGTTCTTGTGATTCATAATCTCTGTTCTTAATCTCTATTTTTCTCCATGTCAAAACAAAGTCATTCTGCAGGTGAATTTCCATCTTTTTTGGTGCTACAATCATATACTATCTTAAACAATAACTTATGTTAATGTTCAAAACTCTTTGTTCGAAACAGTGTCCAACATGACTCTCGTTGATCAAGAAAGTAATGTCATTCTTCCAGTGCCGCAAGAATCTCCCGAGCAAGCATTTGCTTCTGAAGAAATTGAAAACACCACTACTGGTAGTATTCCCACTGAATTTACACATATGTTGCAGTTTATCTTGATATTTATGATTTATTTGTGAATTCAGGGACTTCTACAAAGAAAGTGCGAGGTTTAACATCAGGGCTTTCAGTTCAAAAGAAACGACGATGGAGTGAAAAACTAAACATAGTTATTCATCGTAAGCGTAATCGAATTGTTGGTCCGAATTCTATGGATTTCAAGACAGAAGCATGTGTGGTTATTAAGCAGCATGCCCCACTTCAATATCCTTTTTGGAAGGACATTCCACTAGATATTAAAAGAAAAATGTGGCTCGGGATGAAGGTAATATTTGTGGAATTTTTTTATACTTTATAACGTCAATTATTCTAAATTTTGTTTAACTATTATTGACATTATGCAGCAAAAATTTAATATTGAAGAGGACATCCAAACTAAGAATATAGTTTTTGCGCAACTGAACCGACAATATAGAAGCTACAGACATAAACTTCATTTGCATTACTGTAAGATGTTGGAGAAATACAAGAATAACACAAAGGTAATGGATGAGAACCCTCATGGAGTAAGTAAAGAAGATTGGAAGTTGCTGATCAACTATTTTGAAAGTGAAGAATTTAAGGTACTTATCTAGCTTCTGCAAATATCGTGACAAATTCTTATATCACTTGTATTGTTCTTTGGTTATTAAATAACTAGCGTGTGGCCTTAAATCCATCAAAAGTTCAGTGCTTTATAATGTGTGTTGCCATCTAGTTGTCTGATAGTGCTAAGATTTGTTTTTTCTACGTGTAGAAAGTTAGTGATCGTAATAAGCTGAATAGACAGAAATTAAAGATGAACCAAGGTTGTGGAACAAAATCTATTGCCCAAGCATGCTATGAAGATGTAAGTAATTTTATTGCTTCTTTAGTTTTTATAATGTCATGATATTTATCTGATTTTTTTTTAAATGTCAGCGTGACCCTGAGACTGGGGAAGAGCCGACGCGAACAGAAGCATGGAAAAAAAGTCGATATAATAGTAAGACAAAAAAATGGGTGGATGAAGCCTCAAGAGAAGTACATGTGAGTCTGTTTATTTCTTTTATAACGCTACATAGAACTTGAGATGCCATATAATATAATGACCAATAACTTTATCTTTGTGATGGTCTTTATTATATAAATTTCTAGGAGGAACTCGTTAGACTTCAAACTGAACCAACTGAGGATGGTCAAGATCCAATGAGTGAGGATGAAGCATTTGTTAAGGTTCTTGGGGAAGAAAAACCCGGTAGGTATCGTGCTTGTGGGGATGGTTTGAAGCCACCTTCTAAAAGAGGAGAAAGAATTAATCTCGAGCTTCAAAAAGAAAACGAAGAACTTAAAAAGCAAAATGAAGTGATGGCTTCACGATTGGACTCCCTAGAATCCCAAGTTAGCAATCAAGAAGGCCATATACAATCACAAGTTGAAGCTCTTTTGAAAGCTAAACTTCCATCGATACTACAAAGTTTAAGCCAAATTAGTTAATTTCCATCATTCGATGTGAGTACATTTATTTATTAGTTCTTATATCTTATCTTAATTATTATTTTAGATTAATTGTTTGTGCTTCATATGCTACTTGCAAAATAGAACACTAATTTATATATCTTGATTTTTACAGGATCGAGAAGAACATGACTTGCAGAAGACAATGTAATTGGTTTTATGGATTGTTGTTGCCTTAATTAGTTTAATGATCATTAGACTTTAGTTAATATTTAGTTCTTTGTGAATTCGTATTTTTATTCTAGGTAATTATGATGTTGAACAATTTGGTTTTTAAGATAATTAGTTTCAAATTTTATTTCTTATGTCTGATTTTGTAATTTTGAACCACCAATCTATATTTATCAATTCAATGTTATAATTCCCAAACAAGATTGAAATTTATTTAAGATTTTATATAATTGTGATGATTTTTCCTAATTTAATTAATGATGATTAACTCCACTACTATTTATGAAATTGTGATAATACTTACATTTTAGTCACAAATATTTTTAAGTGACTACAAAATTAACATATTGATGGATAAATTATTGTGACAACTATTCATATTTAGTGAAAAAATTACATGTTACTAAAACATAGAGCTTTAGTGTCCAAAACTATACGTAACTCTATTAAATTTTTGTGGCCGACTATAATTGTCACTAAAGTCAATTATTTTAGTGACAAAACTTAGATGTGTCTATAATTAAATATTTGTGTCGACTATATTATGTCATTAAAATCCATTATTATAGTGTCTAAACTTACATGTGACTATATTTCAATTGTAGTGATAATTATTATTATGTGACTAAAGTCATTATTTTAGTGACGACACTTGTATGTGACAATACTCAAACTTTATTGACAATTATTATTATGTCACTAGAGTCTATTATTTTAGTGACGACACTTGAATGTGGCTAAACTAAATAGTTTTAGTGATGATATTTAAGTGTTGCTATATCAAAACACTATAGTGATGAATATTGCATGTGACTATTAAATAATGCATTAGTGACAGCAATTTACTGTAACTAAAAAATGAAGTTATTGTGACGACAATATATGTTTCGTGACTAAACCTTTTAGTGTCACATTTTATAGTCACGACCTTTTGACAATGCACATTTTTGTCACTGACAATGTTTAGTGACGCCATGTGTATTTATAGTGACAAAAACTGTCGCCACTAGAACTCATTTTCCTTGTAGTGATTTCAACATAATTTTGCAAAATTCCAACGGTATTTCGCAAAATTCCAATGGAATTTGAGTTATTTCTAGTGGTGGAATGAACCAATATTGGAGATGATAGATTTTAGGATTAGGAAAGTTTGTAATAAATATACTTTAACTATGTGTTATATTTAAATTAAATTAGAATACAAAATCCTATATAATAACAAGACATAAATAAAATATATTTAAAGTTTTTTTTATAAATGTATACTAAAGTTAATTAACATCATGTTTTTAATGGTATTTAATTTTATATTAATTTTAATATTCTTCTTCAAATTACTAATACCAGTTGTTCATTAAAAAATATTTTCATAATCACATGACCTAAAAAGTAATTTTAGTGTCTATATATAGATAAGTTCTAATTTGTGATATGTATGAATATATATTTTTCTATAGTTAATTATTACATACATAGAATTTTATTATATATAATTAAAATTGATATTGTATTTTTGCAATTAAGATAAAATTATGAGTACTCTATATACTTGATCTTTTCCAATTTGCATTTGCTTTGAACTTTTAACAATATCTTTTTTAATGAAATTATATTAATGAATAAACTAATAAATACTATTTCCTTTCTATTCCAACATTAATATAGTACATTAATGTATTCATTGTATATTTATTCATCAAAATTAATAATGTAATAATTTATCTAATTCAAGATTAATGATATAAAAAACAAGTTAAATATATATGATTTAACTGTAGTTTGGTGAGAAAACCAAATCAACGAGAGAGTGGACACGTTTTCTTAAATGATCGTTTCTTTAATTAGTATATATTAAAGATTAAAGATATAACATAAAAGTGATTGTATATATGCTTATACCAAAGCATCTAATTCTAAAATTTGGTTAAGAGAAGGTTTAGTCAAATAGAGGAAGTTGTTGAGTGGCCAATTACCATTTCTTCATTTTGGCAAATATATGAGTAGAGTAGCCAACCATTTCAAATGGTATATTGAAGTCTTCTTCTATTAAGTTAACCATCTCTTAACTAAATTTTAGATTAGCTAGATTCCTTCGGTGCACACTCAAATTTATGATCATATATGGGTAGATCGGCCTACCATTTCTAACGTTAGATGGTTTTCTAGATATATGGAAAAAGTCCTATAATAGTAAATAAAAGATGTCCTATTATTTAAACTAGTTGTTTATCCCGTGTTGCACGGGAGGAAAAAATTACAAATTTAGGACACTGACTTTGGTCATTCATCATTTAAGAACATTATTTATATGGGTCTTGAAATTAGGACGCCATCTTTCAAAAAACGAGCAATGTTACTTAGAACAAAAAAGTTCGAATCAAAGAATTTCGAGTTGATTGACATGAGATTTGCACGTGATTGCCTTAATTCAGGCCTCTTATTGATGTGAGCCCCCTATCAGTACATTAATTCAAATATGAAATTCCACATCAAGTAAAATGTTACATCATCAAAAAAATTAAAAAAAAAAAAAAATCTTACTTTCTTCATCTCCAAAATTGAACAAATCGATCTCTCACTCATCCACACTTCCATAACCCTCAAATTTATGTTTGAATTAAGTAAAAATCGACAGCAGAAGGAAGGGTGCGTTTGGTTGGTCGATGGACTAACTCAAGTGCCGTGCTACTATCAACAGTACTTATCAAAGACTTGTTACCAACAAGTAGAGCTCCAATCTCTCCATCTTTGAAGTAAGAAAGATGCTTAGGAACTGAGAGAATCTCAATGCCAGCATACGTACTGTTATTTACAGCAGAAAATGTAATGCTCAGTGTTTGATTCTCCGAGCCATTGCTAGCTGCAGAAGTTCCTGCGGTGGAGAATGTGACGAAGAAGAAGAAGAAGAAATAAATAGGTGGAAAGCAAATGAAAGTGGAGGGAGATGAATGAATATGAATATTGTTGGATCGATCAATCAGAGGATACATATTATTGATTAATTGCTTCAGTAATTCCAATTTAATTAAGAGTGCAATCTCGTACTTATAGTGGAGTTGAACGAGATTAATAAATTAATTTGATTGATTAAGAGTTAATTGAGTCAAAATTAATTTATTGGAGCTTAATTTAATTGGGTCCGATTAGGTCCCTTCGGTGGCTCTAATATGAATTTAATATATTATGATATATACTGCAGTATAATTGAGGTTGTTGGACTATCCGGATAAATATATCAGTTAAAAGATATTTATGAGATAAATATTTAACTGATAGGATTTTAATTCTATTTCTATCCGGAACAGAACGTGGAAAGTATCCGTGATTCTGTTTCTATCCGGAATAGAACGTGGGAACGTGGTAAGCAGTTTCTTTTCTGCTTATAAGACGCGTTCACAACAAACGTGCCCACACACGTTGATACTGCAGAGAGAATTCTAGAGAACACCGGAGAAGACTTGAAGGTTTGAAGCCGAGTTTACAAGGGCAGATTGCTTGGACAGGTTGAAGCGTAGTGTTCTTAGACACGCTTCAAAAGGTATCTCGTATATCTTCTTCTTCCGTTTAATTAATTCATCATGTTAGATTACACTCAATAATCGATCCTATGACGAGATTTCTGATTTATTAAATCAGATGGAAATTCTCAGAGGATTTCCCAAGAAATATGATATGAGAGATGATTCAATTCATTTGATCCATGCCTACAATATTGATGAAATTTATGAAGTTGACCTGTTTTATATTCCCTCCGTCCCGGTCTAATTTGCCTACTTTGACCGGGTACGGAGTTTAAGAAAATGCAGTTGATTTTGATTGGATGTGTTAACTTTATGTTTTTTGCACTTTAATTAGAAATTAAAAGGGGAATTAGGGTGACAATTTTGTAAAATGACAGAAATGTAGGGGTAAGGAGAGAATTTTTTTTTTTGTCATTTATGGGTTGACAAATTAGAATGGGACAAACAAAAATGACAAGTAGGCAAATTAGGCCGGGACGGAGGGAGTAGTAAGTAAGTAGGTCGAGTCTTTAGAGATGATAAAAGAATTATTCTCTTGTTAAAAATAAACGAGGGGTTTAGATTTTACTACTAATAAAATTAAAGCAACTAAAATTTATTAAGATGAATTCAATGAAATAAAAAATAAATTAAAGAAACTAAAATCTTTTAAGATGAATTCAATTTAGTAAATCATAATTGCAATTTAGTAAATTAATTATTTTAAATATATCTAATTTTAATAAAATGTAATTTAGTTGACCTTTTAATTATATGGTCTCTTCCAAATTCATCTACATCAAATAATCCTAGAGAACCTTTACTGTGAATCAGATGCGTGGATTTCAAATAGTTCTTTTTGGTCAGAAGAACTATTGTCATGTGTATTTTGCTAGTATGTAGTAAATATAGAAACATAAAAGAAATCAAATAAACCAAATTACAAAGAGAAGGAAGATGAATCATTTCTACTAATTTATTACTCACAAATTCTATGAGTTAATTTCATTTTTATTATGTTTAGAGGTGTTGTTTGATTTTATTCTTATTAATTGGAATTATCAATTTTAATCTAATGTGTCCAATTTCAATCTTTACAGAATCACAATTATCTAATCAAGAAATTGGGCAACGACGGTAGGTGTGGGAAAAAATACCAAAATGTCGAAATATTGAGGTTATCATACTGGAAAAATGTCGAAAATTTCATCACATCGAAAATTTTGGTATGGTATGAAAGTTTCTGTTGGGTATCAGCATAATATTTTCAAAATTTCGGTTGTCCGAAATATAGAAAATAATTAATTCCACATTAATAAATATGATATTTTTCATTTTGTTATACTTACGTTTATGGTATACCAAAGTTTCGATATATCGATATGAAATTGTATGACTAGGAGTTCACATCAACGAGAAGCCTGAATTAAGGTAATCACGTGTGAATCTTGTGTCAATTAGCCCGAAATTCTCTGATTCGGACATTTTTGTCCAAACATTGCTCGTTTTTTAAAGATAGTATCCTAATTCCAAGGCCCGAAAAGATATGGTCTTTAAATTATGAATGACCAAAAGTTAGCATTCTAAATATGTAATTTTTCCTTCAATTAATTATAATCATTTTACAGATATAAAATATTGAACAATTAAGAAATTTTGAATTTATGTAACTATATATTAAATATATAAATAACTAATTCATGCTATGTTATTTATTATATATATATATATCTCATTTCACAATATGTTAACAACACTAAAATTATCGATTTAGATTTAAAATTCACAAATTACTTAAACATTTAATTAGTGCAAGGAACAAAAACGATCAATTTTCCAAGAAATTGTTAGTGTCTTGTGAAGGAAGCATGTAAACAAATATCTACTATACTGAAAAGAAAAAAAAATGAAAAACACAATAAAGAAATATATGGATGTGACACATCTTATAGGAAAAAGGGCAAAATAGAAATTATAATAATAGATTATAGATTATAGTAATAGATATGGGTAGTGGCCAACCATTTCTAATATAGACTAGATGGAAAAAGTTGAATAATAGTAAAGAACAGATGTATTTTTATTTAATCATAAAGGAAAATGTATTGAAAAAGGGACCGATGTCAAGATGCACTGTTTATATATAAGATCGTGTTATTTGTTTCAAATAATGAAAATAAAAAGTACCACTCATGTGCATCAGGTTCAATCAAATCGGATTCAGGTTAAATCGAATCCATTAATTTCTTTGATCTTTTTTTTTTTACATCAGATGTTGACCTTTATGTAATATGTGTATGATATTTATATTCAGATATCTTGACTTTTCTGTATTGTAACTTAGAAGTAAAATTAAGTACAATTTCTAAACAGTCATACATTTATTTAATATATAAAGATCATAAAACTTCATTATACACAGTATTTCTAGTTGGGGAATTTTTTATAGTGGAAATACCTCCGTTTACCCATTTTTGTATGTCAAGAAACTTATTTACCCATTTTTTAAAAAATGTCATTTTTTACCCATTTTTTGGCCGAAATATCAATAATGCCCTCAACTTAAGTTTATATTTACATAAAGTGGAAATACCTCTGATATCATATCAGCATATTGTGAACACGATATCAGCATATCGTGAACACAATATTATATTTCGTGTTCATGACATGTTGAACCTTTCTGCATATCGTGAACACGATATTATTTTCCGTGTTCACGACATGTTGAACCTTTCTGCATATCGTGATGCACGATATTATATTTCTTGTTCACGACATGTTCACCTTATCTGAAAGGTAGACTCGAGTAGAGTTTCTGGATACGAGTAGAGTTTCCTGGACGCGGGTAGAGTTTCTGGACACGAGTAGAGTCTCCTGGATTCTTTTCTTATGTAAATAACTAAAATTAAGGGTATTATAGAGATTTCACTTTAAAAATTGGGTAAAAAAGTTATTATTTTTTTAAAATGGGTAGATAAGTTCCTTTGCTTATGAAAATAGGTATTTTGGAAATCCTCCCTTTTCTATATGTCCAATATATAATATGTAGTAAATATCTATTATTTGATAATACAATTTAATTAATTATAAGCATTTTACAGATATAAAATATTTAACAATTAAGAAATTGTGAATTTATGTAACTATATATAAAATATATAAGTATCTAATTCATGCTATGTTATTTATTATATATATGTCTCATTTCACAATATGTTAACAACACTAAACTTATCGATTATGAATTTAAATTCACATGTTTAAACAAATAATAAACAAATAATAATACAACTTTTACATTATTTTCATATAGAATTTCATATTTGTCTCCAGTAATGTGCATTATTCAGAATAAAAGAAAATATTTTTTAATATTCCATAAAAACTGAAGAAAATATTTTAATGCAAGCCAAACTTTGCATTGAACCCAAACAAACATAAATTGGCGGAATGACCGCCAGGACTGCCCCCATAAATTGGAGGGAGTTCTAACGATCGTAGTGTAGGCCAAGCTGGGAACTCCAACGTCTCAGGAAGCCAAAGGCCCGATACCGATAGAAGGGAATCACTTCGTGCCGACCTGTTGCCTATCCACTTCTTTTTAGAGTTCCGTCGTATACCTTAATTCAAATGTTCTTTTGTTATCGTTTTAATCCTTCTATATCATTATCTAGTAACAAATTTCAAATTTTAAGAATTGGATGCCTTAATGGGTGAAATGTTCCTTTCTAGGCTCTACCTACCAAATTGCCAATTTCGTGTTGCCATTTAGAATTTGGTAAGACTAATTAATCAGAGAGAGGCCCTGAACGATTATCTTTACACGTTGAGATTTCTTGCTGATAAGAGTATTCATTAATTTAGATTGGCAATTCATGAGGAGAAAATCATAATTCTTAATTTTATTATGAATATGTTCCTATAAATAGAGACACAATTTGGCAGTGTAGGAAGTGTGAAAAGAGAAAGAAGAGAAAAAAAAAACCCAAAACACAAGTACAAATTCATCTCCCAAATATGGCGTTGCCTAGTGGGCTTGCAAATTCATCCACCCAAGAGATTCATGATGTTCAAGAGGAGGTGGCGAGCCATATTCTAAGCTTCATAAAGTCTATGTCCCTCAAATGTGCAATACAATTAGGCATACCTGATATAATCCAGAAACATGGAAAGCCAATGAGTGTTTCAGAATTAGCAAGTGCCATCCCTATCAACAAAGCAAAATCCAGTGACCTTAATCAGCTAATGCGAATTCTAACGCATTCCAAGCTCTTCGACAAGGTCATTGCAGTGTCTGAAGACGAGGAGGAGGCTTATTACCTCACGCGGGCCTCATGTCTCTTGCTCGGAGACGAGCCCTTGAGCATGGTGCATCTCACACTTCTCGTGCTCGACCCTATCATGATGGACCCGGGCCATCATTTGAGTGAATGGTTCCAAAATGAGGATTCCGCACCATTTGTTACCAAACACGGGAGGACATTTTGGGAGTATTCGGGGTGTGATCAAAGACTCAATGAGTTGTTCAATAAGTCCATGGCGGCGAGAGATGCTGGACTTGTGACCAGCATACTTGCAAACAAATGTCGACAAGTTTTCGAGGGTTTGAAAACAATGGTGGATGTCGGAGGTGGGATCGGAGACACGGCCAAGGGCTTTTCCGACGTCTTTCCGGAACTGAAATGCACTGTGCTCGACCTTCCACAGGTTGTTGCCGGCCTCCAAGGGTCCCACAATTTGACCTTCATTGGTGGAGACATGTTTCAATCCATTCCTCATGCTGATGCTCTTTTCTTTAAGGTATGTCTATAGATATCATGCAAGTTTTGAACATATTATTATACTTCATTATATAGCAGAAAATTAATTTTGGTGGATGATATATATTTATGACAAATGCAGACGATATTCCACGACTGGGACGATGAGAACTGTGTTAAAATACTTAAAAGATGTAGAGAAGCAATAGGCAATGGTGGAAAAGTGATCATTGTTGATAGTGTTGTGGGTAATAAAGAAGAAGAGCATCAGAAAAGTACTGAAATACAACTCTGCTCGGATATGCTAATGATGATTTTGCACAGAGGAAAAGAGAGAAGTGAGAAAGAGTGGGCTAAGCTCTTCTTCGATGCTGGCTTTTCAAACTATAACATATTTCCGGTCTTAGGGCGGAGATCTGTGATTGAGGTTTTTCCATAATTTTATTTTGATTTTGCAAAACTACTTTGCAAATAATAATAACAATAATAATAATAATAATAGTAGTAGTAGTAGTGGGGAAATAGTTTTTTCCCCACTTCTATTGTAGTTGTGTTTAATTCATCCTTAAATTTTACATACCTTGTCAGTCTTTAAATTGTAACTTTTATTCAAATAATGCGCTATTGTATTTGAAATACACGTTATATTTGAGTTGAAAGTTTAAATGTTGACCACGTTGTCTTTATTTCAAAATTATTATGTTAATATGAAATTCTTTACCCATTAAATTTAAAATAGAATTTCCAACCGAATTTCCAACGGAATTCAACGCTATTGGAAATTCTATTGGAATTTTTATATTTTCTAATAGAATTTCCAACGGAATTTAATAATGTTGAAATTTTATTGTTGGTTGTATCCAACGGAAAAGTACCGTTGGAATGTTTCGTTGGAATTGTATTTCCGTCGGAATTTTAATTTCAACGCCCCTTTTCCGACGGTCCAATTCCTTTGGAATCAATAATTCCAACATAATTTTACAAAATTCCTACGGTATTTCGCAAAATTCCAACGGAATTGTTTCGTCGGAATTTGAGTTATTTCTATTGGTGGAATGAACCAATATTGGAGATGATAGATTTTAGGATTAGGAAAGTTTGTAATAAATATACTTTAACTATTTGTTATATTTAAATTAAATTAGAATACAAAATCTATATAATAACAAGACATAAATAAAATATATTTAAAGTTTTTTTTATAAATGTATACTAAATTTAATTAACATCATGTTTTTAATGGTATTTAATTTTATATTTTAATATTAGCAAACAACAATATTCTTCATCAAATTACTAATGCTAGTTGTTCATTAAAAAATATTTTCATAATCACATGACCTAAAAAGTAATTTTAGTGTCTATATATATAGATAAGTTCTAATTTCTGATATGTATGAATATATATTTTTCTATAGTTAATTATTACATACATAGAATTTTATTATATATATTTAAAATTGATATTGTATTTTTGCAGTTAAGATAAAATTATGAGTACTCTATATACTTGAATTTCCAATTTGCATTTGCTTTGAACTTTTAACAATATCTTTTTTAATGAAATTATATTAATGAATAAACTAATAAATAGTATTTCCTTTCTATTCCAACATTAATATAGTACATTAGTGTATTCATTGTATATTTATCCATCAAAATTAATAATGTAATAATTTGTAATTTATCTAATTCAAGATTAATGATATAAAAAACAAGTTAAATATATATGATTTAACTGTAGTTTGGTGAGACACAAAAACTCATATGAGACGGTCTCACGGATAGTTTCCGTGAGACGGATCCTTATTACCCATAAAGTTAACCCATATCCATAAATTTTCATATGAATTACTAACTGTGGGTTGTGAGTTGATCCGTTTCACGAAAAATGATCCGTGAGACGGTCTCACACAAGACCTACTCTTGGTGAGAAAACCAAATCAACGAGAGAGTGGACACGTTTTCTTAAATGATCGTTTCTTTAATTAGTATATATTAAAGATTAAAGATATAACATAAAAGTGATTGTATATATACTTATACCAAAGCATCTAATTCTAAAATTTGGTTAAGAGAAGGTTTAGTCAAATAGAGGAAGTTGTTGAGTGGCCAATTACCATTTCTTCATTTTGGCAAATGCATGAGTAGAGTAGCCAACCATTTCAAATGGTATATTGAAGTCGGTTAGTGTTGGATTTTCCAATATTAATTCATTTTCCTTTTTCAAGTTTATCCTAAATTCAAAATTAGATTTTAATTATATTTTATTAGATTTATTTATTTAAAAAAAATTTGAAAAAAGATTTGATTTATCTTCTTAGAGATTTGACTTTTTAAACTCACGTGTTTTTGAAATTAAAGATCCTATCTTTTACTAACAACTATTCCTATGTTTAGGGAAGTTGCTATTTATCTTCTTTCTTGATAGGATGGAACGTGATACTTGAGAAAACAAACACGTGAAGATTGAAAGAGTCAACTTGAGAAGATTAAGAGGAGATCAACGTGCCTTTGCAGAAGGAGTTTTCGCCCTGAAGGCATTCCACGAGTATTTGTATACTTGTGGATAAATAGTTTGTGTTCTGCAACTTTAATTTCGACCTATTTTTCCGCTGCGTGTTACGCTGGTGTTGTCGACACCACTGACAACACCGTGTACTTTGATTGAGTCAATTTTTGTTTTTGTTTTTGCAGATCCACGTAGGACTTTCAAAGTCTTCTACTATTAAGTTAACCATCTCTTAACTAAATTTTAGAATTAGCTAGATTATTTCAGTGCACACTCAAATTAATTATGATCATATATGGGTAGATCGGCCTACCATTTCTAACTTTAGATGGTTTTCTAGATATATGGAAAAAGTCCTATAATAGTAAATAAAAGATGCCCTATTATTTAAACTAGTTGTTTATCCCGTGTTGCACGGGAGGAAAAAATTACAAATTTAGGACCCTGACTTTTGGTCATTCATCATTTAAGAACATTATCTATATGAGTCTTGGAATTAGGAAGCCATCTTTCAAAAAACGAGCAATGTTACTTAGGACAAAAAAGTTCGAATCAAAGAATTTCGAGTTGATTGACATGAGATTTGCACGTGATTGCCTTAATTCGGGCCTCTTATTGATGTGAGCCCCCTATCTTGCTCTCTTCATCTCCAAAATTGAACAAATCGATCTCTCACTCATCCACACTTCCATAACCCTCAAATTTATGTTTGAATTAAGTACTTATCAAAGACTTGTTACCAACAAGTAGAGCTCCAATCTCTCCATCTTTGAAGTAAGAAAGATGCTTAGGAACTGAGAGAATCTCAATGCCAGCATACGTACTGCTAAATTTACAGCAGAAAAAGTAATGCTCAGTGTTTGATTCTCCGAGCCATTGCTAGCTGCAGAAGAAGTTCCTGCGGTGGAGAATGTGACGAAGAAGAAGAAGAAGAAATAAATAGGTGGAAAGCAAATGAAAGTGGAGGGAGATGAATGAATATGAATGTGAGAGATGATTCAATTCATTTGATCCATGCCTACAATATTGACGAAATTTATGAAGTTGACCTCCTTTATACTCCCTCCGTCCTGGTCTAATTTGTCTACTTTGATCGGGTACGAAGTTTAAGAAAATGCAGTTGACTTTGATTGAATGTGTTAACTTTATGCTTTTTGCACTTTAATTAGAATTTAAAAGGGGAATTGGGGTGACAATTTTGTAAAATGGTAGAAATGTAAGGGTAAGGAGGTAATTTTTCTTTTATCATCTATGGATTGACAAATTAGAATGGGACAAACAAAAATGGTAAGTAGGCAAATTAGGCCGGGACGGAGGGAGTAGTAAATAAGTAGGTCGAGTCTTTAGAGATGATAAAAGAATTATTCTCTTGTTAAAAATAAACGAGGGGTTTAGATTTTACTACTAATAAAATTAAAGCAACTAAAATTTATTAAGATGAATTCAATGAAATAAAAAATAAATTAAAGAAACTAAAATCTTTTAAGATGAATTCAATGAAATAAATTCTATCACCAAATTTTATAATGTTGTAATTTTATCTTCTTTTTTTCAAATCAGCAAGAAAGAAGATTACAAATTAATTTAATTTCAGTACTACAATTCAAATTACGAATCTATTTTCAGACAATTTAAGTTGATGTGTCCTGGAAAATAATTGTTTTAGATATGACATAGAGGAAATATAATTTAATTTAGGTTCTAAAAGTCCAAAATTTGAATAGTTCATGCACAACAATCAAAAATCACAAAACACTATCTTTTTTCTTTTTTTAAAGTCTGTTTTGCCTGGAAACTCCGAGATAAATTGTGCCGAAACTTGGAAGAAAAATCATACAATTAAGTACAATACCTTTGAATATGACAGGAAAGAGTAATATATAACAAATTCTTAGTTAAACAACAAAAAACAACAGGACTAGTCATTGTTGTCAACTTTTTATATTTGTGTTCTTGTTACTTGGAAAGCAACATTGATTGAAGTATGAAACAATGGATCATTCATTGTTCTTCCTAAATACCTTCACCCTGTCTGAAACAAGATTAACTACCAAAGCATGAATCTGTTTCGACTTCCAACTGTTTTGCTAATAATTCTCATGATCAAATTCTCCGTTGATAGTACTACTAATCCAACAGACCACCCTGTTACTGATGTTTCGATCAACTGTGGTTCATCCGGAACTTGTGCAGCTCGGAGTGGGAGGGAATGGCTCGGAGATGTACACCCTTTATTTTCTTCCTTGCTGCATATAAACGGCTCATCAACCGTCTCAACTGTTATACCTAACTTGATCTTAGCTGATCCTGTTCCCCACAGGACGGCAAGAATCTCTCGTTCTCGATTCTCCTATGCGTTTCAAGTGAATCCAGGTCAGATCATTATCCGCCTTCACTTTAATCCATCTCCATATAAGGCTTTCAAAGGGTTGAAAGACTTGTTCAGTGTTGAAGCCAATTCTTTTACCCTTCTCAGTAACTTCAGTGCTTCACTTACTGCTGATGATCGTCGTCTCAAAACTTTTACCAAGGAATTCTGCTTGAATATACATGAAAACCAACTACTCGACATAGTTTTCTCTCCTGAAACTACTCATTCACTTGATACTTACGCTTTCGTAAATGGCATTGAGATTGTATCAGTCCCCATGCATCTATCTTTCTTCAAAGCTGGAGATATTGGAGTCCAAGTGGTGGGTGAAAAGTCCTTGATCTATGTTGAAAACAATGATGCACTCGAGATAATCCAGCGAATAAGTATTAAACATGATCTTGTTCCATCTCTTGGAGATTTCAACGACCTGTTTCCCAAACGGGCAACACAAGAAGAAGATAAGACGAAACATGATACATGGAGGATACCGGTGGAGGTGGGGTTCAGGTACTTGATTAGGATTCATTTCTCGAAACTGGGACTCAAGATTTCAGGCAGTGGTTCTCTAATATTTAAAATCCTCATCAATGAAATGACTGCTCACACCAATATGGACATATTGAAAGCCAAGGATGATGGCATTGTGTTGTATAGGGACTACATTGTGACGATGAGAGGGCTCAAAAAGGATGGTAAACGTGATCTCTTGATTCGTCTTGAGTCGTACGATGAACTTTTAAACGGACATGGAGTAGTTGCAGGATTTGAGATCGTTAAGTTGAGCAATCCCGACAATAGTCTAGCCAGTCCGAATCCCCTGCCTCCACCACACCATTCACCATCTCGAGCCATCCAAATTCCACTCTCCATTCTTGGTCATAGATATGCAACTGCAACTCTTGCAATAGCTATATTATCACTACTGAACATCGTTGTTCATAAGCTACGAGAAAGTTGGGAAGACAGCAGCATTGACGAAGAAAACAAGCCATCGTCCAGGGCTGCAAGACTCTGTCGCCATTTTTCACTAAGTGAGATCCGACTGGCCACTAGAAATTTCAGTGATGGACTTTTCATCGGAAGAGGTGGATTTGGTAAGGTCTACAAGTGCCTCATTGATAAAGGGAAAACGACTGTTGCTATAAAGAGGCTAAATTCAGATTCGAAGCAAGGTGCACACGAATTTCTAACAGAGATCGAAACTCTTTCTGAGCTTCGACATAAAAATCTGGCCCCTCTAATCGGCTACTGCTCCGAGCGTGGGGAAATGATTCTTGTTTACGAGTACATGCCTTGTGGAACACTGTCTGTCCATCTATACAAACTTGCAAGGCACAACGGATATTCTTCGTCTCTCACGTGGAAGCAACGACTAAATATTTGCATTGGAGCTGCTCAAGGTCTGGCCTATCTTCACACTGAGCACAGAGTCATACATCGTGATGTGAAGGCTTCAAACATCCTGCTCAACGAAAGCTTCGTAGCTAAAGTTTCAGATTTCGGGTTGGCAAAACATGAAGACAAAAACAAGTCACAAAGCCAAGAACTTAGCACAAGAGTGAAGGGCACAAATGGGTACTTAGACCCACATTATTTCCTCACTTGCAAATTATCAAGGAAAAGCGACACGTACGCTTTTGGGGTGGTGTTGTTGGAAGCATTATGTGGGAGACCAGCAGTGGACATAAAGGCTGTAGAGGATGAGCAGATATTAACCAAGTGGGCTCGATATATGATCAGTAAAGGAGAAGTTGATCGGATTGTTGATTCGAGTCTGAGAGGCCAAATTTCACCAAACAGCCTGAACACATTTGTTCGGGTTGCTGAAAGATGCTTGGACGATGAACCAAAGAATCGGCCAACAATGTCTCAAATTGTACTACAACTTGACGATGCACTTGAGCAACAAGACAACAATAACCAAAATTTCATCGTGAAAGAGATAGCAACTACTTCTGATCATGGCATCCGTCCTTCAACTTGTAATGATCAAATTGAGGTATCAGCAACAGCACAGCCAGCTATGACAACTACAGATATGCAGAATCTCACACTTCCTCCGAACGAACAAACTGACAACAACGTTGTTAGCACCGAGCATACATCCACAACGAATAAGTCATCAAGATTTTTTCCATTTTGGAACAGAGCCAAAGCATCCAAGAGAAATGAAGTGTCATTATCAGGTACGAATAATAGAAGCCGAATAATGTTACATACACTTATAATTGGTTTTATTATCTGATAATGCAGAGAGAACGAAGATAAAATTGCCCAAGTTCGATTGGAACAAGATTGTAGCTATTGGTGATAATGCTTAGAATATTTACCATATCTTGTATATCTCTTTAGTTATTCTGTTTCCTTGTTTATAGGCACTCTTGTATCTATATTATTCTGGGAATACAATCCTCTACTCAATGAAGGCAATATTGGTTTATCACATGGTATCAGCCTAACTGACTGAACCTTAGCTGTGCTGTCGATCTCTGCCCAACTCCCATCGCCTGTTTCTCCGATGGCCTCCTCCTCATCGACGGACATTCCAACCCTTCCCCTTTCCACCATGATTCATATGGTGAATATTAAATTAACATCCTCCAATTACCTCCTATGGAATGCACAGATAGAGCCCCTCCTCCATACTCAGCAATTCATGCCCCTAATTGTTGGCTCTTCGTCCGCTCCCTCTGCCACAATTCTCGGCACTGACGGCATCCGAATTCCCAATCCCGAATATGCAAAGTGGCATTCCAGGGATCAACTACTCAAATTATTCTTGGTTTCTACCCTCACGGAAGAGTCAATGTCTATGATTATCGGTTGTCAAACCTCGAGGGATGTCTGGACTGCTCTTGCCGCCGCATACAGTCATAGATCGAAAGTGCGAGAACTTAGTTTAAAAGACGATCTGTTATCTGCCAAAAAGGGTACCCAATCTGTCGCTGACTATGGCCGCCACTTCAAGACGATCTGCGATCAGTTAGCCGCTATTGGCCGCCCAATCGACAACTCCGACAAGTCACACTGGTTTCTGCGTGGCCTTGGTTCTTCCTTCTCGAACTTTATGGCCGCTCAAATGGCTCAAGACCCTCTTCCGGATTTCAACACCTTGCTTGCCCGCGCACAAAGTCATGAACTTTTTCAGCGCACTATGGATGAACAGCCCCTTGGCCAGGCGGCTTTCGCTGCTGTACATCAGCACCGTGGCCGTTCTTTCTCTCGTGGTCAGTCTTCTCAGGGTCGCGGTAACAATAATCAGGGCCGTGGTCGTGGGCGCGGCCGGAGGAACTTCACACCGAGGTGCTTCTTCTGTCGAGACACTGATCATGATGTTTTTGATTGTCCGAAACGTTTTGATCGTTCTTATGATCGCTCTTGCCGGCCTGCTTCAACTACAAACTCTGCAAACCTGGCCGAAGCTTTCTCGGCAAATTGCAATGTCTCTCCTGCGGCCTCCTCTGACTGGTTTCTTGACACTGGGGCCTCCGCCCACATGACATCTGATGCCGGGTATCTTGACAATGCCGTTTCTTATTCTGGTTCGGACCATGTCACCGTTGGTAACGGTGCGCATCTTTCAATTTCTCACAGAGGCTCTTTCTCTATTTCTCGTGATCTAACATTGCAGGATGTTCTTGTTGTTCCCGGTCTGTGAGACCCCATGAATTGGGACTCAATTTCTAACCAAATACATGGAGAAAATCTTAACCCTAATTAGGGATTTGATATCTAAGGAAAGGGGATGATTTGGGGGTAAATAAAATCAATCAATACTCAAATTAGGGCTCATAAGAAAGGAAGATTCCTAATCTAAACAAGGAAAGTTTTTGACCATAAACCCTAGTCACTCTCTATAAATATCTCCAATCTCTTGAACACTCCTTTTTCACTTTTGGAGCATCAACATCAAGGTAAGAGTTTCTTCATCTCCTTTCAAACCCTAACCGCCGGAGCCGCCGCCGGAGCCGCCGCCGGAGCCGCCGCCGGAAGTATTTTCCGGCGAGCACTTCACCAAGACCCCCTTATCTTCTTTTCAAATCTAAACCCCAAGCCTTTTGCCCAAAGCCTTTTCATCCTTTTATTCTATTCTTAGAATCCTATACGGTTTAGATTCTAACACCTTTTGTTTTATTCTTTTAAGGAAACGAGGAATTCGGAGAGAGAGAGTCTTAAGGAATCGCATAAAACGCACAAAGGGTTAATTGCTTTTAAGGTGGGTGTTTTCTACTTTCATTAATGTTGAATGAAATATGTTATGTGTCAACGTGAAGTGGATTATATGGTGATTATGATGATATGTTATGAATTATTCTTTATGATAGAAGATGTAATTAATGATGTTGATCTATGTAACATATGATGATGATGATGATGATTACTTTTATGCAAAGCTTAATTGTTGATGTTGATAATGATGTTGATGTTGAATGATATGAAAGAAAGTAGCCAAGGACCACCCAAAAAGGTCCGAGATCGTTATACGGTCTTCGGGTTTTGCCCGTAGTGCTAAAGGATTGCCAAGGACCACCCAAAAAGGTCCGAGATCGTTAATCGGTCTTCGGGTTTTGCCCGTCGTGCAATAATGCATTGGCCAATGTAAAAGAAAGAAAGGAAAGGAATGTTTAAATGATTTTTGTGTTTTTATTTCGTGAATTACTTTTGTTTTGTGATGACATTGAGCATGTTTTGTTTGATATTGACGGAAGTGAACCCCACTGAGCATGTGTAGCTCACCCCCCCTAATTTAATACTTACAGGTTAAGGAGTCGAGCTATGGTGGAGTGGTGGTGGCTTAATCGTTATTTCCAAGAATTGTTTTTCCTAAATAAATGTTTTTAAACAATTTCCTTCATTTATGAACAATGTCCTCTTAATGTTTGGTTTATTTGTGTTTGAACAAGAATTCTTCTTGCTTTTGGGTTTCCTCTTTGGGATATAACGTTATTTTTAAGAAGTTTTTATTTAATAAATACGCTTCCGCAAAGTTTTCAAATGTTGGTTATTTTCGTTAAGAAAAGCGCGTCCTATGTTTCAAGAAAAGTCCGTTATTTTTCAAAAAGTAAATTTGGGGCGTGACATTGTGGTATCAGAGCGGGTCCACGTTTCTGTAGACTTGCAAAATAAAATTTTTATAATTATACATGTTTGTTGTTAAAAAAAAAAAAAAATGTTAAACACCACCACCTACCGTGCCGGCTCAACCAAGGTATGCGAGAAAGTGTGAATGTTTTTATGTTGAATGATATAATATGAAAATGATTGCTATTGTTGAGTAATGTTTGTTTATGAAAGAGTAAACTAAAGGATGCTTGTAGAAAACAAAGAAGGGTTAGAATGAGATAATGCCTTAAATTAATTGCATAATGAACCTTAGTTAAGCGCGCTCACGATAATACATAAAACGTAGATGACTCGAGTTCGACGTACCGCAAGGAAGTGCATCGCCGGTCACCGCACTGTACGTTGGAAATGCTCCATTAAGGCTGAGTACCGAGGCTACGATGTGGAGGACGTCGGTATCCATATCGCAAGAATGTTGAGCGATTGGACAAGGACCCAAAGCTCGCAACGTGATGAAGCTAGTGAAAAAGCTGCCACATGGAAGTTAATACGAAGTTTGCCTTATACGTGGGCAAGAAAAGCTCTCAGGTTGTTCAAGAAGATGGCCAAGATCGATGCAGACACAGGGGAAGAAGTGATAGAGTATGAGAGGTTTTGTGTCAAGATGTTCAAGAAATGGGTGAATCGTTATCGTGAGCCGGGCAACTCCAGTGTTAGGAACATGATTGATGACATGCTAGAAACAATGGAATCAGAAGAGGAAGATCCGGAGGAAGATCCGGAAGAGGAAGATCCGGAGGAAGACCCGAAAGAGGAAGATCCGGAGGAAGATCCGGAAGAGAACCCCGAGGAAGATCCGGAAGAGGACCCCGAGGAAGACTCGGAAGAACAGGATGAAGAAGATGGACAAGGGATGAAAGAAGAAGAAGGTGTCTCAGCCGCCTCGCCCAGTTGGGGAACTCCTGCCAAGCCCTACGTGATTAGCGATGACGAGGAGTGAGCTTGAGAGCGATGCTAGTAGTTTAAGTCGTTCATTGTTTTATTTATGGATATGGATATTTTGTTTTATTTTTAATTGAAAGCTTATGAATAATGTTTCAAACTTTTATGTTATGAAGCTAATGAATTTTGAGTTTTACCTCTTATTATTATTATTTTTTATATAGTTCATTATTTGGAGTTCGTGTATACCTTTATTTTTTTTTGGACAATCAAATACGTGCGTACCTTCTCAAACGCTTTACCACATCATGAATTGAATCGGAATTTATAATGACACTAGGAAATGGCTCCAAGACGCAATAACCGCGACAATGAACAAGTTGAAGACAACCAATCAACTCAAGTCCCCGCAGGGCAAGCTGTGACTTTTGCTGATCTAATGAACCTCTTCCAAGCGGCCAACCAAAATCAAAATCAGACGACTCGCCCCGAACAAGAAGATAATCATTCACATGCAAGAATGATGGATCACTTCCATCGCTACAAACCACCAACTTTCAACGGAAGAGGTGGACCTTTGGTGGTAGAAGAGTGGATGCGATCGCTAGATCGAATTTTCAAACATTTAGCCTGCAACGACTCCCAAAAGATCTCATGCGCCATTTTTCAGCTGACTGAAGATGCCGGATTTTGGTGGGAAGCTTACGAGCGTACCGTTTCAGAACAAGACAGACGAAATATGACTTGGGAGGGCTTTAAAGAAGTGGTGACGCAGAAGTACTTCTCACGCTCTTACAGAAATCAGAAGGAGACGGAGTTTCTCAACTTGAAGCAGGGGAACATGTCAGTGATAGACTATGAGAGAAAGTTTAACCAGTTATCCCGTTTTGTGGCTCGTCTAGTGGGTTCAGATATGGAAAAGGCCGAACGATTCGAAGCAGGGCTACGACCCGAAATTGGAGGAATTCTGGCAGGTCATGGAGTCACCACGTATGACGAGATGTTTGAAAGAGCGCAAACGATATCAACTCGTCTCAACTTGGAGAATACGACCTCAAGGCCTACAGAGTCGTCGGGAAAGAGGAAGTGGGAAGGAAATAAGCATTTCAACCAAGGAAATTCCAGTAAACAGCCGAGGGTTAAAGGAGGATTTGCATCAAACCCACCGACTGCGAGACAAACATGCTCCACGTGTGGAAAGAATCATTTGGGTAAATGTTTGATGGGATCGGGCTTATGCTACAAGTGCCAACAACCTGGGCACTCTTCATACAATTGCCACAACATGAAGAACGAACAAGAGAAGAAGGGTCAGGGGCAGAAGTTGGCAGTTAACCAAGGATCCGGAGGTAGAGCTCGAATGTATGCTATGACGCAGCAAGAGGCGGAGGAGAATCCGGGCACGATGTCAGGTATGTTATCCGTTTTTGGAATACCTGCTTTGGTTCTGTTCGATACCGGAGCATCTCATTCTTTCATATCTGCCAAGTTTTCCGCTTTGTCTGGACATAAAGGTGTTAAAGTAGATAACCCCCTTGAAATAGTTATACCATCTGGAAAGATTTTGTTTGCTAGCTCTGTAGTGAGAAACGTTAATATAGAAATGTGTGGGAAGATCTTGAGGGCCGAACCTTACGTGCTAGAAATGAAGGATTTTGATATAATTTTGGGGATGGATTGGCTTAGTACATATAGAGCGGGTATCAAGTGTCAAGATAGAGAGATAACATTACATGTACCCGAGGAAGGAGAAATCATCTTTTATGGAACAAAGTCGACGGCCGTACCAAGAGTGATATCTGCAATGAAGGCAACAAAGATGTTGATGAAGGGTACCTACCAAGGATTCCTAGCGAGTGTGGTAAATACTAATACCCCAGAAATAAGAGTCGAAGACGTTCCAGTCATAAAAGAGTTTCCTGATGTCTTTCCAAAGGATTTGTCGGGGATTCCACCTAACCGACAAGTAGAGTTTTCCATCGACTTAGTCCCTGGAGCCGTACCGGTATCGAAAGCACCATATCGCATGGCGCCAAAGGAACTGCAGGAACTGAAGGTACAACTGCAAGAGCTGCTGGACATGGGTTTTATCCGTCCAAGTGTATCACCATGGGGAGCACCGGTCTTATTTGTGAAGAAGAAGGATGGGTCTCTAAGAATGTGCATCGACTATAGGGAGCTGAACCGACTCACCATTAAAAACAAGTATCCACTACCAAGGATCGACGACCTTTTCGATCAGCTAAGAGGGGCAAGTGTTTTCTCAAAAATCGACTTGAGGTCCGGTTATCACCAGCTAAGGATTAAAGAAGAAGACATATCGAAAACAGCTTTCAGAACTCGGTACGGACATTACGAATTCGTGGTGATGCCATTCGGTTTGAGTAACGCGCCGGCAGTGTTCATGGATTTAATGAATAGGGTCTTTCATCCTTTCTTGGATAAGTTTGTCATCGTCTTCATCGATGACATATTGGTTTTCTCGAGAGATCAACAACAGCATGAGGAACATCTAAGGAGGGTAATGGGAACACTTCGCAAGGAAAAGTTATACGCGAAATTCAAGAAATGCGAGTTTTGGTTAGATCGTATAGCTTTCCTCGGTCATGTGGTAACGGCATGTGGAATAGAGGTTGATCCGTCGAAAGTTGAGGCTGTGAACAGTTGGAGTACGCCTTCAAATGCTAATGAAGTTCGAAGTTTCCTCGGTCTGGCAGGATACTACCGGAGGTTCATTGAGGGATTTTCCAAGATAGCAGCACCGATGACACGCTTAACGAGAAAGGGAGAGAAATTCTCGTGGACTGAGCAGTGTGAAAAGAGTTTCCAAGAACTCAAACAGAGATTGACCACTGCACCAGTTTTGGTCATTCCAAATACTTCCGAAGACTTCGTAGTTTACAGCGATGCGTCTAAGCAAGGCTTGGGATGTGTTCTCATGCAACATGGGAAGGTGGTAGCATATGCATCCAGACAATTGAAACCACACGAGTCGAGCTACCCAACACACGATTTGGAATTAGCTGCTGTTGTGCATGCCTTGAAGATTTGGCGACATTATTTGTATGGGGGAAGATGCGAGATCTACACAGACCACAAGAGTTTGAAGTATCTTTTCACTCAAAAGGAGCTTAACATGAGGCAAAGAAGATGGTTGGAATTGGTAAAAGATTACGATTGCACAATACATTACCATCCGGGAAAAGCTAACGTAGTAGCAGACGCCTTGAGCCGTAAGACAAGAGGAGTCAAAGCAAGTTTACCAACCCAACAAGACCTATTGATCAGTGACTTCTCAAAGTTAAAGATCGAAATTATCACACCACCAACAAGTACGGAATCAGTCCTTGCAACCCTAATGGTGCAACCTACCTTACGAGAGAGGATTAAAGAAGCACAGGTCAATGACAAATTCTTATGCAAGATAAAGGATCGAGCCACTGCCGGAAGTATAAAAGGATTCATAATGGCAGAAGATGGTGTTTTAACATTCGAGGGAAGGATTTGTGTTCCTAAAATTGAAGAGATAAAGAGAGAAATTCTTGAAGAAGCTCACTGCACACCATACACAGCTCATCCAGGAAGCACGAAGATGTATCGCGATTTGCGCCAGTTGTTTTGGTGGAGAAGAATGAAGGGGGAAATAGCCGAATTTGTGGAGAGGTGTCTAACGTGTCAACAAGTGAAAGCTGAACACCAACGACCGTCTGGGTTACTGAAACCGTTGGAGATTCCGGAATGGAAGTGGGAACACATAACGATGGACTTCGTGGTGGCCTTACCACGATCGCTGAAAGGAAACCAAGCTGTTTGGGTTGTTGTGGACCGACTAACGAAGTCTGCTCATTTTCTACCGGTGAAGATGACATTCAACATGGATCAATATGCTCACCTTTACTGCAAGGAGATTGTTCGACTGCATGGAGTTCCAGTTTCTATAGTGTCAGATAGAGACACTCGTTTCACATCAAAATTCTGGAGGAGCTTGCAGAACGCCATGGGAACAAAACTAAATTTTAGCACAGCATACCATCCCCAGACAGACGGACAATCCGAGCGAACAATTCAAACCTTAGAAGACATGTTGAGGGCTTGTGTTCTTGACATGGGAAGTCAATGGGAACGCTACCTGCACTTGGTGGAATTTGCTTATAACAACAGCTATCAAGCAACTATAGGAATGGCGCCGTACGAAGCTCTATATGGAAGAAGATGTCGGTCTCCCATCCATTGGGACGAAGTAGGTGAAAAGAAGTTGTTGGGTCCAGAAATTGTTGAAGAGACCATAAGAATAGTCGACAAAGTGCGGGAACGAATTAAAGCAGCCCAGGATAGACAAAAGTCATATGCTGACAAGAGAAGAAAAGATCTACAATTCGAACAAGGCGAGAAAGTTTTCCTAAAAGTGGCGCCAATTAAAGGAGTCGTACGCTTCGGAAGGAAGAATAAGCTCAGCCCGAGATTTGTGGGACCATTCGAGATCCTAGAAAGAGTTGGAGGTCTAGCCTACAGATTGGCGTTACCACCAGAGCTATCGAATATTCACAATGTTTTCCACGTGTCAATGCTGAGGAAATACGTACACGACCCAGGCCACATTATTCACCATAAGAGTTTGACGGTCAACAATAACCTTACATATGAAGAGATGCCAGAAGAAGTGTTAGAAAGAAAAGTGCACGTGCTAAGAAACAAAGAAGTGGCACTCGTCAAAATCAAGTGGCGCCGTCATAATGAAGATGAAGCAACATGGGAACGAGAAGACGAAATTCAAGAGAAGTATCCAAGTTTCCTAATGCGAAGTAAGTACCTAATAGCCTAATTTCGAGGACGAAATTTTTTTTTTAAGGGGGTAGGGTTGTGAGACCCCATGAATTGGGACTCAATTTCTAACCAAATACATGGAGAAAATCTTAACCCTAATTAGGGATTTGATATCTAAGGAAAGGGGATGATTTGGGGGTAAATAAAATCAATCAATACTCAAATTAGGGCTCATAAGAAAGGAAGATTCCTAATCTAAACAAGGAAAGTTTTTGACCATAAACCCTAGTCACTCTCTATAAATACCTCCAATCTCTTGAACACTCCTTTTTCACTTTTGGAGCATCAACATCAAGGTAAGAGTTTCTTCATCTCCTTTCAAACCCTAACCGCCGGAGCCGCCGCCGGAGCCGCCGCCGGAAGTATTTTCCGGCGAGCACTTCACCAAGACCCCCTTATCTTCTTCTCAAATCTAAACCCCAAGCCTTTTGCCCAAAGCCTTTTCATCCTTTTATTCTATTCTTAGAATCCTATACGGTTTAGATTCTGACACCTTTTGTTTTATTCTTTTAAGGAAACGAGGAATTCGGAGAGAGAGAGTCGTAAGGAATCGCATAAAACGCACAAAGGGTTAATTGCTTTTAAGGTGGGTGTTTTCTACTTTCATTAATGTTGAATGAAATATGTTATGTGTCAACGTGAAGTGGATTATATGGTGATTATGATGATATGTTATGAATTATTCTTTATGATAGAAGATGTAATTAATGATGTTGATCTATGTAACATATGATGATGATGATGATGATTACTTTTATGCAAAGCTTAATTGTTGATGTTGATAATGATGTTGATGTTGAATGATATGAAAGAAAGTAGCCAAGGACCACCCAAAAAGGTCCGAGATCGTTATACGGTCTTCGGGTTTTGCCCGTAGTGCTAAAGGATTGCCAAGGACCACCCAAAAAGGTCCGAGATCGTTAATCGGTCTTCGGGTTTTGCCCGTCGTGCAATAATGCATTGGCCAATGTAAAAGAAAGAAAGGAAAGGAATGTTTAAATGATTTTTGTGTTTTTATTTCGTGAATTACTTTTGTTTTGTGATGACATTGAGCATGTTTTGTTTGATATTGACGGAAGTGAACCCCACTGAGCATGTGTAGCTCACCCCCCCTAATTTAATACTTACAGGTTAAGGAGTCGAGCTATGGTGGAGTGGTGGTGGCTTAATCGTTATTTCCAAGAATTGTTTTTCCTAAATAAATGTTTTTAAACAATTTCCTTCATTTATGAACAATGTCCTCTTAATGTTTGGTTTATTTGTGTTTGAACAAGAATTCTTCTTGCTTTTGGGTTTCCTCTTTGGGATATAACGTTATTTTTAAGAAGTTTTTATTTAATAAATACGCTTCCGCAAAGTTTTCAAATGTTGGTTATTTTCGTTAAGAAAAGCGCGTCCTATGTTTCAAGAAAAGTCCGTTATTTTTCAAAAAGTAAATTTGGGGCGTGACACGGTCTCACGAAGAATTTATTATCTATTAGTAAACTAACGCATGATTATCCTGTGCATGTTCTTTTTGATGCATCTCAGTTTCGCATAATGAATCGGGACACCGGGCAGCTTCTCGCAACCGGCAAGCATGATCGCGGGCTTTATCTTCTGGATTCTGGTGGTAGTGCTCTTGCGGCGGTTATTTCGAATAAAAAGCTGCATGGATCTTTTGATTTATGGCATTCTCGCCTTGGTCATGCCGCACATTCAGTAGTCTCTTTACTTAGCAATCTTGGGCATGTTTCGGTTTCCTCTTTATTGCCTACACCTACATTATGCAATTCTTGTCAGTTAGCTAAGAGCAAAAGGTTGCCATACACTCTTAATGATAAACGTGCTGCTCATTTATTAGATTTAATTCACTGTGATTTATGGGGTCCGTCGCCAGTTATTTCTGCATCTGGATTTAAATATTATGCTGTTTTTATTGATGATCACTCTCGTTTTACGTGGCTCTATCCCATGCGTGCGAAATCGGAATTTTATGATGTTTTTATTCAATTTCAACGTTTTGTGGAGACTCAATTTGCACTTCACATTAAGCAATTTCAGAGTGATGGGGGAACTGAGTTTACGAATCATCGTTTACGGTCTCATTTTATTGCATGTGGTATACATCATATTATGTCCTGTCCTCGCACACCTGCTCAAAATGGCCGAGCTGAGCGAAAACATCGTCACATCACTGAGACAGGCCTGGCATTTCTTTTCCATTCCTCTGTCCCACTGCGGTTTTGGGTGGAAGCTTTCAGCACTGCCGTTTTCATAATCAATCGCATCCCTTCTATTGTGCTTGGAAAAAAATCTCCGTTTGAAATTATTTATGGTCGTGTTCCAGCGTATGATGCATTTCATGTTTTTGGATGCCGTGCTTACCCATGCCTGCGCGACTATGTTTCTCACAAACTTGCACCCCGTACAACGCCATGCATTTTCTTTGGGTACAGTACTCAGCACAAGGGTTATCGATGTTTTGATCCTCTCACTTCTCGCACTTATATCACTCGCCATGCTGTTTTCGATGAGCAATGCTTTCCCTTTGCCAAGGGATACTCCTCTCGGCCCCTCTCTAGTCTTGCAGTTTCAGAATTTCTTGATGTCTCATCCACTCCTATCATGCCCAATCAGCCGTGTTATTCACCTCCTATAGATACTTGCAAGTTGTGTCCCACAGAAGACACTTCTGCCCTCGACGAAGGTGTCCCTGCTCCCGACGAAGATGTCCCGTCTCCGCCGCCCTCCCCTCCAGTTCATCCACCGGAAAATTCACCGCTGCCTGTTCCTCCTAGAACGCATCCGATGAGAACACGTTCGCAGTCCGGCATATTCAAACCACGCTACCCTGCTGATCTTGCTCTGATGGCGTCCAGTACACTTTATTCTGCTCTTACCGCTGTCTCCGAGCCGAAAGGTCTCAAATCCGCCTTGAAACATCCGCATTGGATTTCCGCCATGGATGAAGAAATGGATGCATTGCGTAAGAACGGCACCTGGGATCTGGTGCCTCGCCCCCCCAACACTAACATAGTCGGCTCGAAGTGGGTTTATCGAACAAAATTCTTGGTCGATGGTACTGTTGATCGACATAAGGCACGCTTAGTGGCTCAAGGTTTCAGTCAGCTTCCTGGTTTTGATTTCACACACACATTCAGCCCTGTGGTGAAAGCTTCTACTGTCAGGATTATTCTTTCTCTTGCAGTCATGCATACCTGGCCGCTTCACCAGCTTGATGTCAAAAACGCTTTTCTCAACGGCTATCTATCGAAGCCCGTTTTCATGGAGCAACCGCCCGGCTACATCGATCCTCAGCACCCAAATTATGTATGTCGCCTTAAAAAGGCTTTATACGGACTTCGCCAAGCTCCTTTGGCGTGGTATCAGCGTTTTCGCACCTTTCTGGTTCAAATCGGTTTTCGGTGCAACACCGCCGATACTTCACTTTTCGTCCTCAAGACTGGTTCCACGCTTGTCTATCTGTTGGTTTATGTTGACGACATTGTGGTCACCGGTAACAACACTGATGCACTTCGCTCCCTTCTTGCCCGCATTCGCTCCGAATTCGCGATTAAGGATCTTGGTCGCCTGGGTTATTTTCTCGGCCTGGAGGTTTCTTACCCCTCTTCCGGCTTGTTTCTTAGCCAGTCCAAGTATGCTCGCGATATCCTCGTTCGCGCTGATCTTATTGACTCTAAGCCAGTCAGCACTCCGCTTGCTCCCGGAGCTTCTTTCACAGCTGCTGGGGAAGTTTTCTCTGATCCCACTCTCTATCGTTCACTCGTTGGGGCCCTTCAATATTTGACCATCACCCGGCCTGACATTGCATATTCTGTCAATACTCTTAGTCAATTTCAGCAGCATCCAACCGTGGATCACTTTCAGGCCGTCAAGCGCATACTCCGCTATGTTAAAGGCACGTTGTCCTTCGGTTTGTCCTTCTCCGCCGGTGATTCATCCCTTCTTGGCTACTCAGATGCTGATTGGGCTAGATGTGTTGACACCCGGCGTTCTACCTATGGGTACTCTATCTTTCTCGGCCCAAATTTGGTTTCCTGGAGTGCTAAGAAACAGCCTACTGTCTCTCGATCAAGCTGTGAGTCGGAGTATCGGGCTATGGCTAGTGCTTCCGCAGAGTTAGTTTGGGTCACTCATCTTCTTCGCGATTTGCATGCCTTACCATCCGCTATCCCAGTTCTTCTCAGTGACAACAAGAGTGCGTTATTTTTGTCCCAGAATCCCGTTTCCCACAAACGGGCAAAGCACATTGATATTGATTGCCACTTCATCCGGGAACTTGTTGAGCAAGGTTGCTTGATCACTCGCTTTGTGCCATCGTCGCTTCAGCTAGCTGATATTTTTACAAAGAGCTTGCCTCGTCCCCTCTTTGAGATGTTCAGGTCCAAGCTTCGCGTGTCTCCTCATCCCATGCTTCGCTTGCGGGGGGGTATTGGTGATAATGCTTAGAATATTTACCATATCTTGTATATCTCTTTAGTTATTCTGTTTCCTTGTTTATAGGCACTCTTGTATCTATATTATTCTGGGAATACAATCCTCTACTCAATGAAGGCAATATTGGTTTATCACAGTAGCTGCCACAAATTATTTCTCCAATTTGAATATGGTTGGACGTGCCGGATTTGGTAGCCTTTATAAGGTGACTTCTTGACTCATTTCTTGACTATATAATTCATTCTACTCTTTTTCATTGCAATAATGAAGTTATCTGCATAGGCTGTGTTACCTGCAGGAGAGGTAGTTGCAGTGAAAATAATTCCAAACATTTCGAAACGAGGCCAAAAGGATTTCAAGAAGCAGATTGGATTGCTTCCCAATCTTGAGCATCAAAACATTGTCAAAGTACTCGGATATTGCGCACATAAGGAAGACAAAATGCTTGTTCATGAGTTCATGGAAAACACAAGTCTAGACAATATATTAGGTTGGTGCATTCAATCTATTTAAGATACTTGTTTTATTGTGTTGATCATAAATTAATGAACTGGTTTTTGCTGATAAAAGAATCTGAAAGTTACTATCTTCGTTGGCCACAACGCTTCAAGATCATAATGGGGATTGCTCGAGGACTGGTCTATCTTCATCAAGATTCTGGACTGGGAGTCATTTTTACTGCCCTGAAATCGAGCAACATTTTACTGGACAGTGAGATGAATCCCAAGATTTCAGTGTTTGGCACTGCTATGACAATGTTAGAACTTCAATCTGAACCAATATCTGTCACACTTGCACACTAGTAAGTCTGATGCATTCTTGTTCATTCCCTTCTCGAATATATTGTTAGGCCATCAAAACTGATTGATGTTCTTTTTTATGGGTACGGAAGCTCTGATATGCCCCCAGAATATTTACAACAAGGGAAGATTACTCTTAAATGCGACGTTTACAGCTTTGGAATGATAGTGTTGGAGTTGGTGAGTGGCAGGAGACGAAAAAATGCATCCTATTGGGAGCTCTCGATGTCCCTTCCTCAGTATGTAAGTAAGAATATATATGAGTGAAGACAATGAGGATAAGACATAGTGTTCATAATTGAGGCATTTCAGGCATGGAAGCTGTGGAGTGAAGGGAAAGGACTAAATCTTGTTGATGATTCTCTGAAAGGTGCATTTGTGATGGATGAAGCTGAAAGATGCATTCAAGTCGGTCTGTTGTGCAGGCAAGAAGAGCCGGATGATCGACCGGACATGAGTCGTGTGCTCGAAATGTTGGAAGGAGACGAGCTACTGATGGAGCCACAAGAGCCGTGGCCACCAGCTCCCACTAAATATTTGTTGGGTTTTTAGATGCGGAGGTGTGGTGTTAAGAGAAGAACACCAAAGTATTGGTGTAGAGATTTTTGATTATTAAAAAAACTTAAGAACAAGAGAGATTTTTAGTGCTGGAAATTCTTAGTTTTATTGAGGTTTTTACTTGCATTACAAAACTGATCAAGAAACTCTTATTTATAGGCATAAGGCCATACATATAATTTATTGTAGTGCAAATCCCAATTCTACGGAAAATAGAGAAGCTCTTGGTTCTCCACAAAATACTCCTCTTTTTCTTCAAAGTCAAGTCATCATCTTGAAACTAAATGTGATGTTCCAAATGCTTTCTTTGAAAATACGAATTATTATTTTCAACACCCCCTCTTAATTCGTAATTTTCAACATCTTCTTGAACTTCTCAAACTTCTCGATTGTCACCGCCTTGGTAAGAAAATCAGCTGCTTGATCATTGGTGTTAACAAATTCCATTGAGATTTCACCTTTGCTAACAAGATCACGTATGAAGTGATGTCGTAGCTCGATGTGCTTGGACCTTGCATGAAAGACTGGATTTTTAGTCATTGCAATGGTCGACATGTTGTCACAGAAGATTGTAGTGGCATGTGCTTGTTCTTCTTGCAAATCAGAGAGAATTCTTCTAAGCCAAACGGCTTCACAAGCGGCATCCGCAGCTGCAATATATTCGGCTTCGCTTGAGGATAAAGCAACCGTTTTTTGCTTCTTAGAACTCCATGCAATCACCTTCGAACCAAGCGAGAAAACATAGCCCGAAGTGCTTTTTCTATCATCCAGCGAACCAGCCCAATCGCTATCCGTAAAGCCAATCAAAGCATTATTTTCTTCTTTTTCATACTTCAAGCCTTGCTTCTTTGTTCCTTGGAGGTATCGAAGGATCCTCTTTGCTGCAGCAAAATGAAGCTTGCTAGGCTCACTCATAAACCGCGAAACATAGCTAACAGAATGTACTATGTCGGGTCTTGTGTTTGTGAGATAAATCAGCGAACCAACAAGACTTCTATATATTTTTGAATCCATTTTTTCAGCACCATCATCTTGTTTCAACTTCTCATTCATCGCCAAAGGTGTTGCCACAGATTTGCAATTTTCCATGTGAAATTTTTTCAGCAAGTCATCCACATACTTTTCTTGTGAGATAAAAATCTTCCCCACGGATTGCTTCACTTGAATACCAAGAAAATATTTCATTAGTCCCAAATCGGACATCTCAAATTCTCGCATCATATTCTTCTTGAAGTCCTCCACCATTTTCGGGTTAGTACCAAGATAAATAAGATCATCGACATATAAGCAAATGATCAAAAAATCTTTTGTACCTTCCTTTTTGATGTAAAGAGAGGGCTCACTTGGACTTTTCAAAAAACCGTTCTTGCAAAAATATCCATCAATCTTGCTATTCCAAGCTCGGGGTGCCTGTTTTAATCCGTAGAGAGCTTTCTTCAACCGATACACTTTTTCTTCCTTTTCAGCAACTTCATAGCCTTGAGGTTGATGGACATAAACTTCTTCTTCAAGCTCTCCATTTAGGAATGCGGATTTGACATCTAATTGGTAGATATTCAACCCCATTTGAGCTCCAATTGCAAGAACACAACGAATTGTCTCCATTCGTGCTACCGGTGCAAATGTTTCATTAAAGTCTATCCCGGGATGCTGCGAATAGCCTTTCGCAACCAATCTCGCCTTGTGTTTTTGGATAGAACCGTCTTCATTGAGCTTAGTTTTGAAGACCCATTTCAAGCCAATCACTTCTTTTCCTTCCGGCAAGTCCACAAGCTCCCAAGTTTTATTTCTTTTTATGGTTTCAATTTCAGCATCCATAGCTTTTCTCCAAACTTCTTCTTTTGTTGCTTCTTCAAAGTTCTGAGGTTCACAGCCAAAGAAGGCAACATCACAATTTTCATAAATATCTCTCAAAGATCGTACCTTTCTTGGAGGTGATTCGGAGTCCGAATTTGAAGAACTTGGGGAACTTCTTTGAGGACTTGTTAATGGAGTTTCACTCCTATTTTGCTGCTGCTCATTTGGTACAAATGATGTCTCCAAAAATTCATTTGACACCAGTTTTTGAGAAGACTTCTCCTCCAAATTCCATGAAGCCATTTCATCAAAAATCACATCTCTTGAGATGATGAGTTTATTAGTTTTCGGGTTATAAAGTCTGTAACCCTTTGACTCATCACTATACCCAATAAAGATCAGCTTCTCGCCTTTTTCATCATACTTGTCACGGTTTGGAGCTGAAATATGAGAGTAAGCAACGCAGCCAAAAACTCTCAAGTGATCCACTGTTGGTTTCTTCTCATGCCAAGCCTCAAAAGGTGTTTTATTCTGCACCGCCTTTGTCGGGGATCGATTGAGTATGTAAATAGCCGTGTGAACGGCTTCAGCCCAGAATTTCTTATCCAGCTTTTTGCCTTGAAGCATGCTCCTTGCCATCTCGACAATGGTTCTATTCTTTCTCTCGGCTACACCATTCTGTTGTGGACTTCTACGAACTGAGAGCTGCCTTTGAATCCCATTTTCCTTGCAATACTCCATGAATGGGGTGTAGAGAAACTCACCACCACGATCGGTCCTCAACGCCTTGATTTTTAATCCACTTTGGTTCTCTACAAGAACTTTAAATTGCAGAAAAACAGAAAAAGCTTCCGATTTTTCATGCAAAAAATATAACCACACCATTCTTGTAAAGTCATCGACAAAAATAATGAAATATCTTTTGTTACCGAGGGATGGAGTCCGTGTAGGTCCACAAATATCCGAGTGCACTAGCTCAAGTGGACTTTTGGCCCTCCAAGAAGTTTTAGGAAATGGTAGTCGATGCATTTTTCCGAAAATGCATCCTTCACAAACTTGCTCCTTTCTTTCGATGGATGGAAGACCAACAACCATATTCTTTTGCTTGAGTAGTTGCAGTCCATTGTTGTGCAGATGGCCATATCTCAAATGCCACAACTGAAATTTATCAACACTCTCTCCATTGAAAGCAACTTCCCTTTCAAAAGGCATAACAAAGGGAAAAACTTTGTTTGATGTCATTTGGATTGTAACCACTAGAGTGCTGTTCTTTTTGTCAAAGATCCTGCACTTTTCATCATCAAAAGACACCGAATATCCTCTTTGCAAGAGTTGTCCGACGCTCAATAAATTTTGAGTGAGATTCGGAACATAAAGAACATCACTTATGAGCTTTTGGTTACCTCCTTTTGTGTTGACTGCAATAACGCCTTTTCCTTTAGCCTCTTGAATCTTCCCATCTCCAAGTTTCACTTGAGAAGAGTGGCTAGTATCCAACTCCACAAAAATACTACGATCTCCACACATGTAGTTGCTGCAGCCGCTATCAACATACCACACGTTTTCAAACTCCTTTTGTTCATTTATGCAGCAAAAGAGTTGGTCACCTTCATGCTTGGTGAAGTTGGCTTCTTCCTTGTCGTTTCCGCTCTTCTTTGGACACCTAGAGTAGGAATGATCCGAATCCTTGCAGTTCTTGCATCTAAAGAAACAATCTTTAGTTTCATGGTTGGTTTTCTTACAAATACGGCAACCTGAATTTTCAGATTGTTGTTGTTTTCCTCCTTTGAAAAATTTTCCTTGCTTTTTTCCTTTGAAGCCTCCCATTCCTCCTTGCTGCCATTTTGAGTTTTTCTTGTCCGAAATTTGAAGTTTGGACTGAAAAGCTTGATCAACGGGCTGTTTTGCAGACCTATTCAACCTTTCCTCATGAACTTGAAGTGAACTCATCAATTCATTGAAAGTGTAGGTGGAAAGGTTCTTAGACTCCTCGATGGCTGCGACCACATAATCGTACTTAGTTGGAAGACTCCTTAGAACCTTTCGGACAATTCTTTTTTCTTCAATAACATCTCCTAGGCTGCGAATTTGGTTCACAATTTTAGCAACTCTAGAAAGGAAAGATTGCATCCCTTCACCTTCTTTCATTCCCATGTTATCAAAATCTCTCCAAAGAGCTTGTAGTTTCAAAGAGGTGACTTTCTCATCTCCTTTGAAACCTTCCTTTAGAATATGCCATGCTTCTTTTGCCTTTTTTGCTCCAAAGATTCTTGGAAAGATGGTTTTACTTACGCCTTGTTGAATATATCTCAAGGCACTTGCATCTCTACGAACATTCTCCTTGTATAGCTTTTGTTTTGCGTCACTCCATGTTGCACTCGCTCCTTCTTTCGGTGGCTCCTCGTACGAACTCTCCTATTAGAAAGTGATGCACATTTCTAGAATTTTCTAGAATTTTATAGAATGATTTAGAATTGTATAGATGTATCTAGAGTAATCTAGGAAGAGAAAAGAATAATATAGAAAATAAGAATACTCTAGAATATTCTAGAGGTAGAATAAAAAAAGAGAGAAGATGAGTATTCCAGAGTAATCTAGAAATAGAATATGAAAGAATACTCTGGAAACTTCTAAGACCTCCTATAAATATGGGAGGAGCTCATTTGTAAGATGAAAACTAGAAACCAAAGCAATAAAGTGAAACTATAGCTTTCAAAATCCTTATCACCCTACCTCAAAACTTTTAACTATTTCCTACTAAATCTTTCCTAAAACCTCCCTCCTATCCTAAGTTCATATATACTAAAACACATCTCTCACCAATATCCAACCATCAAATACCATCAGTGGTATCAGAGCCCGGTTAGATTTGAACTGGGCGTAAACTAGCTTCCGCAATATCACCAAACATACTAATAAAAAATTTCCCATTACCATTACTATACCTACAAAAATGTCCTTATCAAATAACAATCAAATTCCAATCCCAATTTTCTCAGGAGAAAACTATAATTATTGGGGCATTAAAATGAAAACATACTTTTATGTCCCAAGGTCTATGGGAGATCGTTGAGAAGGGATATACTATCCCCGAAGACACATCGTCTTTGTCTGCCACAGACAAAGAAAAATTAGATAAAAATGTGGAGAAGGATAGTCTAGCACTCTACATATCACAAATGGCTATGGTGGAGTCTCTATTTCCAAGAATCAGTGGAGCTAAAACGTCAAAAGAAGCTTGGGATACGCTAAAGGAGGAATATCAAGGAAGTGATAAGGTACGCAATCTCAAACTCCAAACTCTAAGAAGAGAGTTGGAAAATATGAAAATGAAAGAATCTGAGGCCGTAAAAGACTACTACACTCGATTAAGAGAAGTAGTTAATCAACTAAAAGGATATGGAGAAAATATCACCGAGAAGAGAGTAGTAGAAAAAATACTAATTACTCTCCCAGCTAAATATGATCCTATCGTCACTACAACTGAAGAAACTAAAGATATAGAAAAATTATCGGTGACAGAATTAATAGGCTCACTTGAAGCTTATGAGAAAAGATTGAATATGCGTGAAAACGAATCAGTAGAAAACGCATTTCAATCTAAACTCAACATACGGTCTCAGAATTCTAGAAATGGTGGGAAGAAAAATAGAGAAAGAAATAAAAATCAAGGTGGTTGTGATAATTATAAAAGAAAAGATAAGTACCCACCATGCAACATTTGTAAGAAGACCAACCATCTTGAAAAAGATTGTTGGAACCGAGATAAACCACAATGTAAAAATTGTGGAAAATTTGGTCATCTGGAGAAAGATTGTCGCTTCAAACAAAAACACCAAGCTAATTACACCAAGGAGGAGCAAAGTAGAAACAACTTATTCTACGCATGTCATGCTGCATCAGAATTAAAGAACGACACTTGGTTCATAGACAGTGGCTGCAGCAACCATATGACAGGAGATGACAAGATCTTCCAAAATATCGACAAATCAATTAAATCACAAGTGAAGCTCGGAAATGGAGACCTAGTGAGCGTCGAAGGAAAGGGAACTATTGCGATCAACACGAAGAAAGGTACGCGATTCATCCACGATGTACTGCTGGTCCCTAAGCTTGACACAAATCTACTCAGCGTGGGTCAAATGATGGAGAAAGGATACTCACTACTATTCAAAGGAGACTCATGCACCATATACGACGACAAGAATAAAAATTCTGAAATTGCTGTAGTAAAAATGCAACAACAAAGAAATTTTCCTATTCGCTGGCAATACGTTGAGGCAGCATTAAAAGCCCACGAAGATCAATCCTGGCTATGGCACCGAAGGTTCGGGCACTTCAACTTCCAAGGACTAAAAGTTCTCCACCAGAAAAATATGATGAAAGATCTTCCAGCCATACAAATAAAAGATGACATATGCAGCACATGCATGGAAGGAAAACAACATCGAAAGTCATTTCCCTCAGGACAAACATGGCGAGCTAAGCAAAAATTGGAGCTAATCCATACAGATGTGTACGGCCCAATGAGGACACCAACAGTCGAGAAAAACAGGTACTTCATTCTCTTTATTGACGACTATACAAGAATGACGTGGGTATACTTTATGAAAGAAAGAACAGAAGTCTTTAATATATTCAAGAAATTTAAGAATTTGGTCGAGAACCAAAGCGGTCGCCGAATCAAAGTCTTACGAAGCGATAGAGGTACAGAATACACCTCTAACGCATTCAATAAGTTCTGCGAGGAGGAAGGAGTCAATCATCAATTGACAGTTGGCTACGCTCCAGAGCAGAATGGCGTGTCAGAGAGGAAGAATAGGACCGTGATGGAGATGGCCAGAACAATGCTAGCAGAAAAGAACATGCCAAAGGAGTTCTGGGCAGAAGCAGTATACACCGCTGTCTATCTACTAAATAGGTGTCCAACAAAGGCAGTACAAAATAAAACACCAATAGAAGCATGGAGCGGACGAAAGCCGTCAGCACAACATCTCAAAATTTTTGGGAGTATCTGCTACGTGCACATCCCAAAAGAGAAGAGACACAAACTGGAGGAGAAGACAGAAAAAGGTATTTTTCTTGGCTACAGCTCTCAGTCTAAAGGCTATAGAATTTATAGTCTTAAAAGTAAGAAACTAATTATTAGTCGAGACGTCGAGTTCGATGAGAATGCTACATGGAATTGGGAAGAAGAAAAGGTAGAAAAACAAAATATAATGCTACCACCACTACGACATCCTACCGAAGACCAAGGATCAGGTGCTCCAGAATCTTCTAGTGAAGCTCCTAGTGAAGCCACAGAACCTTCTAGTCCGAGGACACCATCACCATCTTCTATCTCAATTGAAGAAAAATCTTCTCCAGATTCTGCTCCCAGAAAAGTAAGACTACTACGAGATATATACGAAAGTTGCAACTTTGTGACCCTAGAGCCCGAAAGCTTTGAAGTTGCCGTCAAAGAAAAAGAATGGATAAAAGCCATGGAAGAAGAAATCAAAATGATCGAGAAAAACGAAACATGGGAGTTGGTGGATCTACCGAGCAACAAAGAAGCTATTGGAGTTAAGTGGGTGTATAAGACAAAAATTAACCCAGATGGCTCAATTAACAAACATAAGGCAAGACTAGTAGCAAAGGGTTACTCACAGGTACAAGGGACCGACTACAACGAGACTTTCGCTCCAGTAGCCCGACTCGACACTATTCGAGCACTTGTTGCGCTAGCTGCACAAAGGAGATGGAAGATTTACCAACTTGATGTGAAGTCAGCCTTTTTAAATGGATATCTTGAAAAAGAAATCTACGTGGAACAACCTCAAGGGTTCGTGATACGAGGGCAAGAAGATAAAGTTCTCAGATTAAAGAAGGCACTCTATGGTTTAAAACAAGCCCCACGAGCCTGGTATAGCAGATTCGACAATTATTTCACAAAGCTTGGATTCAGGAGGAGCCCGAGCGAGCATACACTATACATCAAGACCCAAGGTACGAAAAATAAACTTATTGTCTCTTTATACGTGGATGATCTAATAGTCACAGGAAACAATGAGACAATGATTAAGGAGTTCAAAGAAGACATGATGAAGACATTCGAGATGACCGATTTGGGCTTGATGCATTATTTTCTTGGTATCGAGATAAACCAAAGAGAAGATGGTATATTTATCTCACAAAAGAAATATACCGAAAGCTTATTAAAAAGGTTCAAGATAGAAGGGTGCAAGACCGTTGCCACCCCACTTGACAGCTCTAAAGCACTACAAAAAGATGATGGCTCACCAAAGGCAGACATCTCAAAATTTCGAAGCTTGATCGGAAGTCTACTCTATCTAACAGCGACTCGACCTGACATCATGTACGCAACGAGCTTCTTATCAAGGTTTATGCAGGATCCAAGTCAGATTCACTATGGAGCGGCAAAGCGAGTACTCCGATATCTTCAAGGAACTAAAAACTTAGGCATCTGGTATGAATCAACATCTGATTCAAAGTTATTTGGCTATACTGACAGTGATTGGGCAGGCTCTGTTGACGACATGAAGAGCACATCAGGGTATGCCTTTACAATGGGTTCAGGAATATTTTCTTGGGCATCTAAGAAACAACCAACGGTTGCACAATCATCAGCCGAAGCAGAATACATAGCAGCAGCAATGACTACAAGTCAAGCTATTTGGCTTAAATACATACTTGAAGACATGGGAGAGCCGCAGGATGATGCTACCAAAATCTATTGCGACAGTAAATCAGCAATAGCTATCGCAAAAAACCCAGTGTTCCATAGTAGAACTAAACACATAAAGATCAAGTACCACTTCATTCGAGAAGCAGAAGCAAACAAAGAAATCGAGTTGGAGCACTGCAGGACTGAAGACCAACTAGCAGATATTTTTACAAAAGCACTACCTCGAGAAAAGTTCGAGACACTACGAAGAAAAATTGGAGTCACAGAAATATGCATCAAGGAGGAGTATTAGAAAGTGATGCACATTTCTAGAATTTTCTAGAATTTTATAGAATGATTTAGAATTGTATAGATGTATCTAGAGTAATCTAGGAAGAGAAAAGAATAATATAGAAAATAAGAATACTCTAGAATATTCTAGAGGTAGAATAAAAAAAGAGAGAAGATGAGTATTCCAGAGTAATCTAGAAATAGAATATGAAAGAATACTCTGGAAACTTCTAAGACCTCCTATAAATATGGGAGGAGCTCATTTGTAAGATGAAAACTAGAAACCAAAGCAATAAAGTGAAACTATAGCTTTCAAAATCCTTATCACCCTACCTCAAAACTTTCAACTATTTCCTACTAAATCTTTCCTAAAACCTCCCTCCTATCCTAAGTTCATATATACTAAAACACATCTCTCACCAATATCCAACCATCAAATACCATCATCTCCACTATATCCCAACGATCCATTGAGATATATAATGTTTGCATTTGACTACTCCAATAGTCATAGTGTTCTCCATCAAAGATGGGTACTTGATTAGGGGTAAGAGCAAACATGGTAGCAATAAATTTTGGTGATAAAATAAAGGTTTGGGTAAAAAATGGTAGAGACACCAGCCACAAAGCTGGCTCTGATACCAAATTTGTTGGGTTTTTAGATGCGGAAGTGTGGTGTTAAGAGAAGAACACCAAAGTATTGGTGTAGAGATTTTTGATTATTAAAAAAACTTAAGAACAAGAGAGATTTTTAGTGCTGGAAATTCTTAGTTTTATTGAGGTTTTTACTTGCATTACAAAACTGATCAAGAAACTCTTATTTATAGGCATAAGGCCATACATATAATTTATTGTAGTGCAAATCCCAATTCTACGGAAAATAGAGAAGCTCTTGGTTCTCCACAAAATACTCCTCTTTTTCTTCAAAGTCAAGTCATCATCTTGAAACTAAATGTGATGTTCCAAATGCTTTCTTTGAAAATACGAATTATTATTTTCAACAATATTAACAAGTCCATGTTTCAATGGAGTTTGTAGTGATGCAACGTTTCAAGAATTTGAGCAACACACTGAGAGATAGTGTGAGTCTGTGACTGATAAAGAATCATGATACTGTAGTTATTAGTATGAGATTTCATCCATGCATGTATTTTGATTCATATAATGTACTTGATAGAATGATAGAAGATTCAATGGAAGATCAAAACATAACAGATCCGTTGTAGGAACTGAGCCGTGGTCTAACGATTGAATATTCTGAACCCAACCGAAGTTCAGAATTTTTGAATATTTTGGACCATGAGTCTTGTAGTTCGAGTTGTATCACAACTTTATAAGGTGTAAATCGTGATGATTAGAGTTCGAACCCTAACCACTCAAGTTTAGTTCAGATTTTTGAGATTTCCAGAATCTCTAGACTCAAGTTTAGTGGAACAGATCGATTTGGTTTCACGGATTAGAATATCTCAAATTTTAAACAAATATTCCTTCGAACAAAATGGAAAAAGAAAACAAATATATATTATATGTTATTATTATTACCCATATAAACGTGTGAATGTTTTTGACAAATTTTGAATTACTTAATATATTCTTTTTAAAAATTATTATTTAAAATCGTAATTGCAATTTAGTAAATTAATTATTTTAAATATATCTAATTTTAATAAAATGTAATTTAGTTGACCTTTTAATTATATGGTCTCTTCCAAATTCATCTACATCAAATAATCCTAGAGAACCTTTTCTGTGAATCAGATGCGTGGATTTCAAATAGTTCTTTTTGGTCAGAAGAACTATTGTCATGTGTATTTTGCTAGTATGTAGTAAATATAGAAACATAAAAGAAATCAAATAAACCAAATTACAAAGAGAAGGAAGATGAATCATTTCTACTAATTTATTACTCACAAATTAACTATTTCATTTTTATTATGTTTAGAGGTGTTGTTTGATTTTATTCTTATTAATTGGAATTATCAATTTTAATCTAATGTGTCCAATTTCAATCTTTACAGAATCACAATTATCTAATCAAGAAATTGGGCAACGACGGTAGGTGTGGGAAAAAATACCAAAATGTCGAAATATTGAGGTTATCATACTGGAAAAATGTCGAAAATTTCATCACATCGAAAATTTTGGTATGGTATGAAAGTTTCTGTTGGGTATCAGCATAATATTTTCAAAATTTCGGTTGTCCGAAATACAGAAAATAATTAATTCCACATTAATAAATATGATATTTTTCATTTTGTTATACTGACGTTTATGGTATACCAAAGTTTCGATATATCGATATGAAATTGTATGACTAGGAGTTCACATCAACGAGAAGCCTGAATTAAGGTAATCACGTGTGAATCTTGTGTCAATTAGCCCGAAATTCTCTGATTCGGACATTTTTGTCCAAACATTGCTCGTTTTTTAAAGATAGTATCCTAATTCCAAGGCCCGAAAAGATATGGTCTTTAAATGATGAATGACCAAAAGTTAGCATTCTAAATATGTAATTTTCCCTTCAATTAATTATAATCATTTTACAGATATAAAATATTGAACAATTAAGAAAATTTGAATTTATGTAACTATATATTAAATATATAAATAACTAATTCATGCTATGTTATTTATTATATATATATATATATATCTCATTTCACAATATGTTAACAACACTAAAATTATCGATTTAGATTTAAAATTCACAAATTACTTAAACATTTAATTAGTGCAAGGAACAAAAACGATCAATTTTCCAAGAAATTGTTAGTGTCTTGTGAAGGAAGCATGTAAACAAATATCTACTATACTGAAAAGAAAAAAAAATGAAAAACACAATAAAGAAATATATGGATGTGACACATCTTATAGGAAAAAGGGCAAAATAGAAATTATAATAATAGATTATAGATTATAGTAATAGATATGGGTAGTGGCCAACCATTTCTAATATAGACTAGATGGAAAAAGTTGAATAATAGTAAAGAACAGATGTATTTTTATTTAATCATAAAGGAAAATGTATTGAAAAAGGGACCGATGTCAAGATGCACTGTTTATATATAAGATCGTGTTATTTGTTTCAAATAATGAAAATAAAAAGTACCACTCATGTGCATCAGGTTCAATCAAATCGGATTCAGGTTAATTCGAATCCATTAATTTCTTTGATCTTTTTTTTTTTTTTTACATCAGATGTTGACCTTTATGTAATATGTGTATGATATTTATATCCAGATATCTTGACTTTTCTGTATTGTAACTTAGAAGTAAAATTAAGTACAATTTCTAAACAGTCATACATTTATTTAATATATAAAGATCATAAAACTTCATTATACACAGTATTTCTAGTTGGGGAATTTTTTATAGTGGAAATACCTCTGTTTACCCATTTTTGTATGTCAAGAAACTTATTTACCCATTTTTTAAAAAATGTCATTTTTTACCCATTTTTTGGCCGAAATATCAATAATGCCCTCAACTTAAGTTTATATTTACATAAAGTGGAAATACCTCTGATATCATATCAGCATATTGTGAACACGATATCAGCATATCATGAACACGATATCAGCATATCGTGAACACAATATTATATTTCGTGTTCATGACATGTTGAACCATTCTGCATATCGTGAACACGATATTATTTTCCGTGTTCACGACATGTTGAACCTTTCTGCATATCGTGATGCACGATATTATATTTCTTGTTCACGACATGTTCACCTTATCTGAAAGGTAGACTCGAGTAGAGTTTCTGGACACGAGTAGAGTTTCCTGGACGCGGGTAGAGTTTCTGGACACGAGTAGAGTCTCCTGGATTCTTTTCTTATGTAAATATAACTAAAATTAAGGGTATTATGGAGATTTCACTTTAAAAATTAGGTAAAAAAGTTTTTTTTTTTTTTTTTTAAATGGGTAGATAAGTTCCTTTGCTTATGAAAATAGGTATTTTGGAAATCCTCCCTTTTCTATATGTCCAATATATAATATGTAGTAAATATCTATTATTTGATAATACAATTTAATTAATTATAAGCATTTTACAGATATAAAATATTTAACAATTAAGAAATTGTGAATTTATGTAACTATATATAAAATATATAAGTATCTAATTCATGCTATGTTATTTATTATATATATGTCTCATTTCACAATATGTTAACAACACTAAACTTATCGATTATGAATTTAAATTCACATGTTTAAACAAATAATAAACAAATAATAATACAACTTTTACATTATTTTCATATAGAATTTCATATTTGTCTCCAGTAATGTGCATTATTCAGAATAAAAGAAAATATTTTTTAATATTCCATAAAAACTGAAGAAAATATTTTAATGCAAGCCAAACTTTGCATTGAACACAAACAAACATAAATTGGCGGAATGACCGCCAGGACTGCCCCCATAAATTGGAGGGAGTTCTAACGATCGTAGTGTAGGCCAAGCTGGGAACTCCAACGTCTCAGGAAGCCAAAGGCCCGATACCGATAGAAGGGAATCACTTCGTGCCGACCTGTTGCCTATCCACTTCTTTTTAGAGTTCCGTCGTATACCTTAATTCAAATGTTCTTTTGTTATCGTTTTAATCCTTCTATATCATTATCTAGTAACAAATTTCAAATTTTAAGAATTGGATGCCTTAATGGGTGAAATGTTCCTTTCTAGGCTCTACCTACCAAATTGCCAATTTCGTGTTGCCATTTAGAATTTGGTAAGACTAATTAATCAGAGAGAGGCCCTGAACGATTATCTTTACACGTTGAGATTTCTTGCTGATAAGAGTTTTCATTAATTTAGATTGGCAATTCATGAGGAGAAAATCATAATTCTTAATTTTATTATGAATATGTTCCTATAAATAGAGACACAATTTGGCAGTGTAGGAAGTGTGAAAAGAGAAAGAAGAGAAAAAAAAAACCCAAAACACAAGTACAAATTCATCTCCCAAATATGGCGTTGCCTAGTGGGCTTGCAAATTCATCCACCCAAGAGATTCATGATGTTCAAGAGGAGGTGGCGAGCCATATTCTAAGCTTCATAAAGTCTATGTCCCTCAAATGTGCAATACAATTAGGCATACCTGATATAATCCAGAAACATGGAAAGCCAATGAGTGTTTCAGAATTAGCAAGTGCCATCCCTATCAACAAAGCAAAATCCAGTGACCTTAATCAGCTAATGCGAATTCTAACGCATTCCAAGCTCTTCGACAAGGTCATTGCAGTGTCTGAAGACGAGGAGGAGGCTTATTACCTCACGCGGGCCTCATGTCTCTTGCTCGGAGACGAGCCCTTGACCATGGTGCATCTCACACTTCTCGCGCTCGACCCTATCATGATGGACCCGGGCCATCATTTGAGTGAATGGTTCCAAAATGAGGATTCCGCACCATTTGTTACCAAACACGGGAGGACATTTTGGGAGTATTCGGGGTGTGATCAAAGACTCAATGAGTTGTTCAATAAGTCCATGGCGGCGAGAGATGCTGGACTTGTGACCAGCATACTTGCAAACAAATGTCGACAAGTTTTCGAGGGTTTGAAAACAATGGTGGATGTCGGAGGTGGGATCGGAGACACGGCCAAGGGCTTTTCCGACGTCTTTCCGGAACTGAAATGCACTGTGCTCGACCTTCCACAGGTTGTTGCCGGCCTCCAAGGGTCCCACAATTTGACCTTCATTGGTGGAGACATGTTTCAATCCATTCCTCATGCTGATGCTCTTTTCTTTAAGGTATGTCTATAGATATCATGCAAGTTTTGAACATATTATTATACTTCATTATATAGCAGAAAATTAATTTTGGTGGATGATATATATTTATGACAAATGCAGAATATATTCCACGACTGGGACGATGAGAACTGTGTTAAAATACTTAAAAGATGTAGAGAAGCAATAGGCAATGGTGGAAAAGTGATCATTGTTGATATTGTTGTGGGTAATAAAGAAGAAGAGCATCAGAAAAGTACTGAAATACAACTCTGCTCGGATATGCTAATGATGATTTTGCACAGAGGAAAAGAGAGAAGTGAGAAAGAGTGGGCTAAGCTCTTCTTCGATGCTGGCTTTTCAAACTATAACATATTTCCGGTCTTAGGGCGGAGATCTGTGATTGAGGTTTTTCCATAATTTTATTTTGATTTTGCAAAACTACTTTGCAAATAATAATAATAATAATAATAATAATAATAATAATAATAATAGTAGTAGTAGTAGTAGTAGTGGGGAAATAGTTTTTTCCCCACTTCTATTGTAGTTGTGTTTAATTCATCCTTAAATTTTACATACCTTGTCAGTCTTTAAATTGTAACTTTTATTCAAATAATGCGCTATTGTATTTGAAATACACGTTATATTTGAGTTGAAAATTTAAATGTTGACCACGTTGTCTTTATTTCAAAATTATTATGTTAATATGAAATTCTTTACCCATTAAATTTAAAATAGAATTTTCAACCGAATTTCCAACGGAATTCAACGCTATTGGAAATTCTATTGGAATTTTTTTAATTTCTAATAGAATTTCCAACGGAATTTAATAATGTTGAAATTTTATTGTTGGTTGTATCCAACGGAAAAGTACCGTTGGAATGTTTCGTGGGAATTGTATTTCCGTCGGAATTTTAATTTCAACGCCACTTTTCCGACGGTCCAATTCCTTTGGAATCAATAATTCCAACATAATTTTACAAAATTCCTACGGTATTTCGCAAAATTCCAACGGAATTGTTCCGTCGGAATTTGAGTTATTTCTATTGGTGGAATGAACCAATATTGGAGATGATAGATTTTAGGATTAGGAAAGTTTGTAATAAATATACTTTAACTATTTGTTATATTTAAATTAAATTAGAATACAAAATCTATATAATAACAAGACATAAATAAAATATATTTAAAGTTTTTTTTATAAATGTATACTAAATTTAATTAACATCATGTTTTTAATGGTATTTAATTTTATATTTTAATATTAGCAAACAACAATATTCTTCATCAAATTACTAATGCTTGTTGTTCATTAAAAAATATTTTCATAATCACATGACCTAAAAAGTAATTTTAGTGTCTATATATATAGATAAGTTCTAATTTGTGATATGTATGAATATATATTTTTCTATAGTTAATTATTACATACATAGAATTTTATTATATATATTTAAAATTGATATTGTATTTTTGCAGTTAAGATAAAATTATGAGTACTCTATATACTTGAATTTCCAATTTGCATTTGCTTTGAACTTTTAACAATATCTTTTTTAATGAAATTATATTAATGAATAAACTAATAAATAGTATTTCCTTTCTATTCCAACATTAATATAGTACATTAATGTATTCATTGTATATTTATCCATCAAAATTAATAATGTAATAATTTGTAATTTATCTAATTCAAGATTAATGATATAAAAAACAAGTTAAATATATATGATTTAACTGTAGTTTGGTGAGACACAAAAACTCATATGAGACGGTTTCACGGATAGTTTCCGTGAGACGGATCCTTATTACCCATAAAGTGAACCCATATCCATAAATTTTCATATGAATTACTAACTGTGGGTTGTGAGTTGATCCGTCTCACGAAAAATGATCCGTGAGACGGTCTCACACAAGACCTACTCTTGGTGAGAAAACCAAATCAACGAGAGAGTGGACACGTTTTCTTAAATGATTGTTTCTTTAATTAGTATATATTAAAGATTAAAGATATAACATAAAAGTGATTGTATATATACTTATACCAAAGCATCTAATTCTAAAATTTGGTTAAGAGAAGGTTTAGTCAAATAGAGGAAGTTGTTGAGTGGCCAATTACCATTTCTTCATTTTGGCAAATACATGAGTAGAGTAGCCAACCATTTCAAATGGTATATTGAAGTCTGTTAATGTTGGATTTTCCAACATTAATTCATTTTCCTTTTTCAAGTTTATCCTAAATTCAAAATTAGATTTTAATTAGATTTTATTAGATTTATTTATTTGAAAAAGATTTGAAAAAAGATTTGATTTATCTTCTTAGAGATTTGACTTTTTAAACTCACGTGTTTTTGAAATTAAAGATCCTATCTTTTACTAACAACTATTCCTAAGTTTAGGGAAGTTGCTATTTATCTTCTTTCTTGATAGGATGGAACGTGATACTTGAGAAAACAAACACGTGAAGATTGAAAGAGTCAACTTGAGAAGATTAAGAGGAGATCAACGTGCCTTTGCAGAAGGAGTTTTCGCCCTGAAGGCATTCCACGAGTATTTGTATACTCGTCTGAAGGCATTCCACGAGTATTTGTATACTCGTGGATAAATAGTTTGTGTTCTGCAACTTTAATTTCGATCTATTTTTCCGCTGCGTGTTACGCTGGTGTTGTCGACACCACTGACAACACCGTGTACTTTGATTGAGTCAATTTTTGTTTTTGTTTTTGCAGATCCACGTAGGACTTTCAAAGTCTTCTACTATTAAGTTAACCATCTCTTAACTAAATTTTAGAATTAGCTAGATTATTTCAGTGCACACTCAAATTAATTATGATCATATATGGGTAGATCGGCCTACCATTTCTAACTTTAGATGGTTTTCTAGATATATGGAAAAAGTCCTATAATAGTAAATAAAAGATGCCCTATTATTTAAACTAGTTGTTTATCCCGTGTTGCACGGGAGGAAAAAATTACAAATTTAGGACATTGACTTTTGGTCATTCATCATTTAAGAACATTATCTATATGAGTCTTGGAATTAGGAAGCCATCTTTCAAAAAACGAGCAATGTTACTTAGGACAAAAAAGTTCGAATCAAAGAATTTCGAGTTGATTGACATGAGATTTGCACGTGATTGCCTTAATTCGGGCCTCTTATTGATGTGAGCCCCCTATCTTACTCTCTTCATCTCCAAAATTGAACAAATCGATCTCTCACTCATCCACACTTCCATAACCCTCAAATTTATGTTTGAATTAAGTAAGAATCGACAGCAGAAGGAAGGGTGCTTTTGGTTGGTCGATGGACTAACTCAAGTGCGGTGCTACTATCAACAGTACTTATCAAAGACTTGTTACCAACAAGTAGAGCTCCAATCTCTCCATCTTTGAAGTAAGAAAGATGCTTAGGAACTGAGAGAATCTCAATGCCAGCATACGTACTGCTAAATTTACAGCAGAAAAAGTAATGCTCAGTGTTTGATTCTCCGAGCCATTGCTAGCTGCAGAAGAAGTTCCTGCGGTGGAGAATGTGACGACGAAGAAGAAGAAGAAATAAATAGGTGGAAAGCAAATGAAAGTGGAGGGAGATGAATGAATATGAATATGATATGAGAGATGATTCAATTCATTTGATCCATGCCTACAATATTGACGAAATTTATGAAGTTGACCTCCTTTATACTCCCTCCGTCCCGGTCTAATTTGTCTACTTTGATCGGGTACGAAGTTTAAGAAAATGTAGTTGACTCTGATTGAATGTGTTAACTTTATGCTTTTTACACTTTAATTAGAATTTAAAAGGGGAATTGGGGTGACAATTTTGTAAAATGGTAGAAATGTAAGGGTAAGGAGGTAATTTTTCTTTTATCATCTATGGGTTGACAAATTAGAATGGGACAAACAAAAATGGTAAGTAGGCAAATTAGGCCGGGACGGAGGGAGTAGTAAATAAGTAGGTCGAGTCTTTAGAGATGATAAAAGAATTATTCTCTTGTTAAAAATAAACGAGGGGTTTAGATTTTACTACTAATAAAATTAAAGCAACTAAAATTTATTAAGATGAATTCAATGAAATAAAAAATAAATTAAAGAAACTAAAATCTATTAAGATGAATTCAATGAAATAAATTCTATCATGTGATTAGAAGGGATCACCAAATTTTAAAATATTGTAATTTTATCTTCTTTTTTTTCAAATCAGCAAGAAAGAAGATTACAAATTTAATTTCAGTACTACAATTCAAATTACGAATCTATTTTCAGACAATTTAAGTTTATGTGTCCTGGAAAATAATTGTTTTAGATATGACATAGAGGAAATATAATTTTAGGTTCTAAAAGTCCAAAATTTGAATAGTTCATGCACAACAATCAAAAATCACAAAACACTATCTTTTTTCTTTTTTTAAAGTTTGTTTTGCCTGGAAACTCCGAGATAAATTGTGCCGAAACTTGGAAGAAAAATCATACAATTAAGTACAATACATTTGAATATGACAGGAAAGAGTAATATATAACAAATTCTTAGTTAAACAACAAAAAAAAAACAGGACTAGTCATTGTTGTCAATTTTTTTATATTTGTGTTCTTGTTACTTGGAAAGCAACATTGATTGAAGTATGAAACAATGGATCATTCATTGTTCTTCCTAAATACCTTCCACCCTGTCTGAAACAAGATTAACTACCAAAGCATGAATCTGTTTCGACTTCCAACTGTTTTGCTAATAATTCTCATGATCAAATTCTCCGTTGATAGTACTACTAATCCAACAGACCACCCTGTTACTGATGTTTCGATCAACTGTGGTTCATCCGGAACTTGTGCAGCTCGGAGTGGGAGGGAATGGCTCGGAGATGTACACCCTTTATTTTCTTCCTTGCTGCATATAAACGGCTCATCAACCGTCTCAACTGTTATACCTAACTTGATCTTAGCTGATCCTGTTCCCCACAGGACGGCAAGAATCTCTCGTTCTCGATTCTCCTATGCGTTTCAAGTGAATCCAGGTCAGATCATTATCCGCCTTCACTTTAATCCATCTCCATATAAGGCTTTCAAAGGGTTGAAAGACTTGTTCAGTGTTGAAGCCAATTCTTTTACCCTTCTCAGTAACTTCAGTGCTTCACTTACTGCTGATGATCGTCGTCTCAAAACTTTTACCAAGGAATTCTGCTTGAATATACATGAAAACCAACTACTCGACATAGTTTTCTCTCCTGAAACTACTCATTCACTTGATACTTACGCTTTCGTAAATGGCATTGAGATTGTATCAGTCCCCATGCATCTATCTTTCTTCAAAGCTGGAGATATTGGAGTCCAAGTGGTGGGTGAAAAGTCCTTGATCTATGTTGAAAACAATGATGCACTCGAGATAATCCAGCGAATAAGTATTAAACATGATCTCGTTCCATCTCTTGGAGATTTCAACGACCCGTTTCCCAAACGGGCAACACAAGAAGAAGATAAGACGAAACATGATACATGGAGGATACCGGTGGAGGTGGGGTTCAGGTACTTGATTAGGATTCATTTCTCTAAACTGGGACTCAAGATTTCAGGCAGTGGTGCTCTAATATTTAAAATCCTCATCAATGAAATGACTGCTCACACCAATATGGACATATTGAAAGCCATGGATGATGGCATTGTGTTGTATAGGGACTACATTGTGATGATGAGAGGGCTCAAAAAGGATGGTAAACGTGATCTCTTGATTCGTCTTGAGTCGTACGATGAACTTTTAAACGGACATGGAGTAGTTGCAGGATTTGAGATCGTTAAGTTGAGCAATGCCGACAATAGTCTAGCCAGTCCGAATCCCCTGCCTCCACCACACGATTCACCATCTCGAGCCATCCAAATTCCACTCTCCATTCTTGGTTATAGATATGCAACTGCAACTCTTGCAATAGCTATATTATCACTACTGAACATCGTTGTTCATAAGCTACGAGAAAGTTGGGAAGACAGCAGCATTGACGAAGAAAACAAGCCATCGTCCAGGGCTGCAAGACTCTGTCGCCATTTTTCACTAAGTGAGATCCGATTAGCCACTAGAAATTTCAGTGATGGACTTTTCATCGGAAGAGGTGGATTTGGTAAGGTCTACAAGGGCCTCATTGATAAAGGGAAAACGACTGTTGCTATAAAGAGGCTAAATCCAGATTCGAAGCAAGGTGCACACGAATTTCTAACAGAGATCGAAACTCTTTCTGAGCTTCGACATAAAAATCTGGCCCCTCTAATCGGCTACTGCTCCGAGCGTGGGGAAATGATTCTTGTTTACGAGTACATGCCTTGTGGAACACTGTCTGACCATCTATACAAACTTGCAAGGCACAACGGATATTCTTCGTCTCTCACGTGGAAGCAACGCCTAAATATTTGCATTGGAGCTGCTCAAGGTCTTGCCTATCTTCACACTGAGCACAGAGTCATACATCGTGATGTGAAGGCTTCAAACATCCTGCTCAACGAAAGCTTCGTAGCTAAAGTTTCAGATTTCGGATTGGCAAAATATGAAGACAAAAACAAGTCACAAAGCCAAGAACTTAGCACAAGAGTGAAGGGCACAAATGGGTACTTAGACCCACATTATTTCCTCACTTGCAAACTATCAAGGAAAAGCGACACATACGCTTTTGGGGTGGTGTTGTTGGAAGCATTATGTGGGAGACCAGCAGTGGACATAAAGGCTGTAGAGGATGAGCAGATATTAACCAAGTGGGCTCGATATATGATCAGTAAAGGAGAAGTTGATCGGATTGTTGATTCGAGTCTGAGAGGCCAAATTTCACCAAACAGCCTGAACACATTTGTTCGGGTTGCTGAAAGATGCTTGGACGATGAACCAAAGAATCGGCCAACAATGTCTCAAATTGTACTACAACTTGACGATGCACTTGAGCAACAATACAACAATAACCAAAATTTCATCGTGAAAGAGATAGCAACTACTTCTGATCATGGCATCCGTCCTTCAACTTGTAATGATCAAATTGAGGTATCAGCAACAGCACAGCCAGCTATGACAACTACAGATATGCAGAATCTCACACTTCCTCTGAACGAACAAACTGACAGCAACGTTGTTATCACCGAGCATACATCCACAACGAATAAGTCATCAAGAGTTTTTCCATTTTGGAACAGAGCCAAAGCATCCAAGAGAAATGAAGTGTCATTATCAGGTACGAATAATAGAAGCCGAATAATGTTACATACACTTATAATTGGTTTTATTATCTGATAATGCAGAGAGAACGAAGATAAAATTGCCCAAGTTCGATTGGAACAAGATTGTAGCTGCCACAAATTATTTCTCCAATTCGAATATGGTTGGACGTGCCGGATTTGGTAGCCTTTATAAGGTGACTTCTTGACTCATTTCTTGACTATATAATTCATTCTACTCTTTTTCATTGCAATAATGAAGTTATCTGCATAGGCTGTGTTACCTGCAGGAGAGGTAGTTGCAGTGAAAATAATTCCAAACATTTCGAAGCGAGGCCAAAAGGATTTCAAGAAGCAGATTGGATTGCTTCCCAATCTTGAGCATCAAAACATTGTCAAAGTACTCGGATATTGCGCACATAAGGAAGACAAAATGCTTGTTCATGAGTTCATGGAAAACACAAGTCTAGACAATATATTAGGTTGGTGCATTCAATCTATTTAAGATACTTGTTTTATTGTGTTGATCATAAATTAATGAACTGGTTTTTGCTGATAAAAGAATCTCAAAGTTACTATCTTCGTTGGCCACAACGCTTCAAGATCATAACGGGGATTGCTCGAGGACTGGTCTATCTTCATCAAGATTCTGGACTGGGAGTCATTTTTACTGCCCTGAGATCGAGCAACATTTTACTGGACAGTGAGATGAATCCCAAGATTTCAGTGTTTGGCACTGCTATGACAATGTTAGAACTTCAATCTGAACCAATATCTGTCACACTTGCAAACTAGTAAGTCTGATGCATTCTTGTTCATTCCCTTCTCGAATATATTGTAAGGCCATCAAACTGATTGATGTTGTTTTTTATGGGTACGGAAGCTCTGATATGCCCCCAGAATATTTGCTACAAGGGAGGATTTCCCTTAAATGCGACGTTTACAGCTTTGGAATGATAGTGTTGGAGTTGGTGAGTGGCAGGAGACGAAAAAATGCATCCTATTGGGAGCTCTCGATGTCCCTCCCTCAGTATGTAAGTAAGAAAATTAAGTATATATATGAGTGAAGACAATGAGGATAAGACATAGTGTTCATAATTGAGGCATTTCAGGCATGGAAGCTGTGGAGTGAAGGGAAAGGACTAAATCTTGTTGATGATTCTCTGAAAGGTGCATTTGTGATGGATGAAGCTGAAAGATGCATTCAAGTCGGTCTGTTGTGCAGGCAAGAAGAGCCGGATGATCGACCGGACATGAGTCGTGTGCTCGAAATGTTGGAAGGAGATGAGCTACTGATGGAGCCACAAGAGCCGTGGCCACCAGCTCCCACTAAATATTAACAAGTCCATGTTTCAATGGAGTTTATAGTGATGCAACGTTTCAAGAATTTGAGCAACACACTGAGAGACAGTGTGACTGATAAAGAATCATGTATACTGTAGTTATTAGTATGAGATTTCATCAATGCATATATTTTGATTCATATAATGTACTAGATAGAATGATAGAAGATTCAATGGAAGATCAAAACATAAAAGATCCGTTGTAGGAACTGAGCACGTGGTCTAACGATTGAATATTCTGAACCCAACCGAAGTTCAGAATTTTTGAATATTTTGGACCATGAGTCTTGTAGTTCGAGTTGTATCACAATTTTATAAGGTGTAAATCGTGATGATTAGAGTTCAAACCCTAACCACTCAAGTTTAGTTCAGATTTTTGAGATTTCCAAAGTCTCCAGACTCAAGTTTAGTGGAACAGATCGATTTGGTTTCACTGATTAGAATATCTCAAATTTTAAACAAATATTCCTTCGAACAAAATGGAAAAAGAAAACAAATATATATTATATGTTATTATTATTACCTATATAAACGTGTGAATGTTTTTGCAAATTTTGAATTACTTAATATATTCTTATTAAAAATTATTATTTAAAATCATAATTGCAATTTAGTTATTTTAAATATATCTAATTTAATAAAATGTAATTTAGTTGACCTTTTTATTATATGGTCTCTTCCAAATTCATCTACATCAAATAATCCTAGAGAACTTTTACTGCATGTGAATCAGGTGCGTGAATTTCAAATAATTCTTTTTGATCGAAAGAACTATTGTCATGTGTATTTTGCTAGTATATAGTAAATATAGAAACATAAAAGAAATCAAATAAACCAAATTACAAAGAGAAGGAAGATGAATCATTTCTACTAATTTATTACTCACATATTCTATGAGTTAATTTCATTTTTATTATGTTTAGAGGTGTTGTTTGATTTTATTCTTATTAATTGGAATTATCAATTTTAATTTTGTAATTGAGAAATTTGTCCAATTTCAATTTTACTGGAATCACAATTATCTAATCAAGAAATTGGGCAGCGATTGTAGGTGTGGGAAAAAAAACCAAAATGTCGAAATATTGAGGTTATCATACTGGAAAAATATCGAAAATTTCAGCACACCGAAAATTTTGGTATGGTATCATACCATCCAGAAGTTTTTGTTGGGTATCAACATAATATTTTCAAAATTTCGATAGTCCGAAATACAGAAAACAATTAATTCCACATTAATAAATTAATAAATATGATATTTTTCATTTTGTTATACTGACGTTTATGGTATACCAAAGTTTCGATATTTCGATATGAAATCGTATGACTACTAATCATGCAGAAATTTTGTTATACCGAAATTTTTCAGTACGATAACGATATGAAGATTTGCATACCGAATTTTCGACACCGTGTAGGCATGAAATTTTCGATATTGTATATTGTAAAGATCACCTTTGGGTGATTGTATGACACTCGTCCAAAAGTTGCCGGAAAATTAAACTACAGTCAATTAATCATATGTTAGAAATTAATCCAAATTTCCAAGAACTTCAAGATCCAACCTAACTAGATATGAAAATTTGCAAGGATCACACACTCTAAACTAAGAATTAAAAACTCAAGCACACAAGATATAACTAGATATGAAAATTTGCAAGGATCACACATTCTAAACTAAGAATTAAAAACTCAAGCACACAAGATATACGTGGTTCGGCTTATAGCCTACATCCACGGGAACAACGGGGAGGGATGATCTTATTCAAAGCAAAAGAAAACTGATACAAAACGCTCTGCAAAACTGCAGCACAATCACTCAATATGAATGAACACACTCTCTTCTCTGAAATGTTTCTCTCAGTATATCCTATCTCAATCCAATCTAATGACACCCCACTATAGCCATATATATAGGCTTTACAATGGAAGAAAAAACAGATCAAACGGATAAGAAATGAGATCTGTTGAAGATCTTGAAGATGGCCCCTTTCACACTCTGTTTCAGCTCTTACTGCAAAAGTAACCGAATTAACCGTCGAGCCAGGCCACGTGTCACCTTCCCATTTGCTCACAAGACTTAAGCTTTTGATCCAAAAAAGTCTCACGCTTTTATTAGTTGAATAGCGATTTTGAAGGAGAGAGAAACACAATTTCAGCACAAAATGAGAAGTGCGTTTTTATAAGTAAAAACGCGCTTATACTGTTTCTCAACACTTTTAATAGATCAACCTTCCACAACGCTTTAGTTCCAGTTAGACAACACTTATAAAACTGTTGTCTTTTTGACTTGACCAATTTTCCTCCAAATTCCATGCAAGCTTGATGTCAACTTGCAGCTTAGATTTCAGCCATATATCTTACATCATACAGTATAATATTAGATATGAGGCAAGTAAGTTCTCGCAAGTCCACTTCCGTCAACGCCCTCAGCTGCACCTCCACTTCTCTCTCATTTCGGTGAAGCTTCCCACCAATCAATCATCTGAAAACCAAATTGAATTCAATATAGGCTTAGATGAGATGAATTGAATTGAATCATCCCTCATCATCATTAACAACAAGCACCAATACAATTCCATGAATCTCCCTCCACTTTCAATTGCTTTGCAACTATTTCTCTTCTTCAGATTCTCCATAGCTGATGTTTCCATTAACTGTGGATCCGCAGGAATTTCTGCAGCCAGCAATGGCCGTCAATGGCTCGGAGATTCACTGCCTAATTCTTTGCTGCAATTGAATGGTGTCTCAACCACCTCAACTGCGTTGAGCTCCGCTGATCCAGTTCCTCACAGCACCGCCAGAATTTCTCGTTCCCAATTCTCGTATGCAATTCGAGTGAATCCAGGTCAGATAATTATCCGTCTTCACTTTAATCCCTCTCAATACAAAGGTTTTAAGGGATTGAAGGACTTATTCGGTGTTGAAGCTGCTCCTTTTACCTTGCTCACTAACTTCAGCGCTTCACTTAGCGCTGCTGCTCTTGGTGTCAATACTTTTGCCAAGGAATTCTGTTTGAACATTCATGAAAATCAACAACTCACCATAACATTTTCCCCAGAAATTAGTCAATCACAGGATACTTATGCTTTCATAAATGGCATCGAGATTATCTCAGTGCCTGCTGCTCTTTCTTACTTCGATGCTGGAGACATGGGACTCCAAGAGCTTCGTCAAAACTCTCTGCTCTATGTTGATTGCAACACTGCACTTGAAATAGTCCACAGACAAAACATTAGGCATGATCTTGTTATGTCTACTCCAGATTATGATGACATGTTTCTGAAGTGGGAAACACAAGAAACAGATGAGATCAAAAACACCACCTGGAGGATACCAGTAGAGGTCGGGTTCAGGTACTTGATCAGGCTTCATTTCTCGAAGCTTGGACACAAATTTGCAGGGAGTGGTGATCTTGTATTTAAGGTCCTCATTAATGGAATGATTGCTCACACTAATACTGACATATTGAAAGCAAGGGGTGAAGATAATGTTGTCTTGTATAAGGACTACCTGGTGATGATGAGAGGGCTCAAAAGGGATGGTAAGCGTGATCTTTCGATTTCCCTTCAGTCGCATGATGCACTTATAGATGTGTATGGAGTTCTTGCTGGATTTGAAGTAGCTAAGTTGAGCAATCATGACAATAGTCTAGCAAGTCCTAATCCCCTACCTCCACCGCAGGATTCATCATCTTGGACGATCCAAATTTTACTTAGAGTCCTTGGTCCCAAGAATGTAATTGCAGCTATTGTGGTAGCAATAATATCTCTATTGAGTGTCATTGTTCATATGTCGCGTGAAATTTGGGAAGCTAACGACACTGAGGAGGAGGAGGAACACAAGCCATCGGCCAGGGCCAAGCGACACTGTCGTTGTTTTTCACTAGTTGAGATTCAGGTGGCAACTAAGAATTTTAGTGAGGGACTTTTAATCGGAAGAGGTGGATTTGGTAAAGTTTACAAAGGTTTTATTGATAAAGGGAAAATGTCAGTTGCTATAAAGAGGTTAAAATCAGACTCCCATCAAGGAGCACATGAGTTTTTGACAGAGGTTGAAACACTTTCTGAGCTCCGGCATATGAATCTCGTCTCTCTAATCGGCTACTGCAGGGAGAAGGGGGAAATGATACTTGTTTATGAGTACATGCCCAATGGTACACTGGCTGATCACCTCTACAAACATGAGAGGAATGACCACGATTCTTCTCCTCTCACATGGAAGCAACGCCTAAATATTTGCATTGGAGCTGGTCGAGGTATAGACTATATTCACACAGGCCACAGAATCATACATCGTGACGTAAAAGCCTCTAACATCCTACTGGATGAAACTTTTGTAGCAAAGGTCTCGGATTTTGGATTGGCTAAGCCAGAAGACAGAAGCAAGTTGCAGAGCCACGTTAGCACAAAGGTAAAAGGCACTAGGGGTTACTTAGATGCACATTATATTAACACTAGTAGAGTAACAAGGAAAAGCGACGTATATGCCTTTGGGGTGGTGTTGCTGGAAGTATTATGTGGGAGACCACCATTAGACTGGGGAGTTCCAGAGAACGAGCAGATTCTGACCATGTGGGCTCGGGATAAGTTTAATAAGGGAGAAGTTGATCAGATTGTGGCTTCGACTCTGAGAGAAGAAATTTCACCAGACAGCCTAAAGACATTTGTTGGGATTGCTGAAAGATGCTTGCACGATGAACCAAAGAATCGGCCAACAATGTCTCAAACTGTGCAACAACTTGAGGATGCACTTGAACAACAGGACAAGCCGCAGCCTTTGGTATTGAATGAGAGGACATCTAATGCTTCTGATGAAACTGAACAATCAGAGTTGCAGAATCTCACAAATCCTCCTGAAGAAAAATCGAACAGCAAACTAGTGAGTTCTGAGCTTCCTCGGGGCAAAAAAGTAGTGAGGAAAGGAACAACGCATAAGCAATCAATACTTGGGACATGGTGGGCATTTTGGAACAGAGCTACTACAACCAAGGAAAATGAATTGCTATTTTCAAAGGAAAATGAATTGCTATTATCAGGTACGCACACAATATGAAACTTGATCTCATTCTTTATCTTTCTTGTTCCAAAACCTCATGAAACAATATAACATGTTGGAGACTTGCAGAAATCAGAGAAGCAAACGTAAAGTTGGTCGAGTTTGATTGGGACACAATTGGAACTGCCACCCAGAAACGTAAAATAATCAGATCGGGCTCCGTTCGCAAGGTGATTTATTCGAATGTACCATATTCTCTATAACAAATGAAGAGAGGGTGATATTATCTGAGGTAGTTTCTTTTGTATAGGCTAAGCTACCTACAGGCCAAGTAGTTGCTGTTAAAAGATCTACTACAACTGAGGAGTTCAAAAATGAGATTCTTTTGCTTAACAATCTTCAGCATCCAAACATAATCAATCTACTCGGCTATTGCATCCACAAAGAAGAAAAATTCCTTGTATATGAGTTCATGCAAAACAATAGTCTACATAATTTTATAGGTTGGTTTTCTCTAGCTCTCTCTGTGTCAAAATTTCCATTTACATCTATGAGCATTATTTGAATGAACCAACTTTTGCTCATAGACAACGAAAATCAAAGGAAAGAGCTTGATTGGCCAATACGCTTCAAAATCATAATGGGGATTGCTCGAGGACTTGCTTATCTTCATCAAGAGTGTGGACTGAGAACCATCATCCATAAAGAGTTGGCGCCAAGGAATATTTTACTAGACAGTGAGATGAATCCCAAGATTTCAGGCTTTGTCTTCGCTAGGACTTTGGTGGAACAAGAAACCGATTTGGAGTCAAGGGTACGGGGGACATGGTAAGTATATCCGTTTTCCTTTACTCTCTGGCCTGCTCCCTTTTTCTCTTTTCTAACTTACTTTTGTGTGCACAGTGGCTATATTTCTCCAGAATATATGAGTCAAGGTAAATATTCAGTAAAATCAGATGTGTATAGCTTTGGAGTTGTAGTCCTCCATATTTTGAGTGGCAGGGGACCCTTGTGGTATTCAGACTATTCACTCGCTATGCTTCCCTTATACGTGAGTGTTAACTATTAGTCTACATACTTCCTCACCTGTAATTTCAATTTATAAACTTACATAGACAGATATGATCACTTTACATGGCAAATACCAGGCATGGAAGATGTGGAGTGAAGGGAAAGCAGTAGATTTAGTGGATGATTATTTATTAGAGTTTGAGGAGGATGAAGTCTTAAGATGCATTCAAGTTGGTCTGCTATGCACCCAAGAGCAGCCACACGACCGACCAACGATGCCTTCTGTGATCAAAATGTTGCAAGGTGATGAACCAATGGTTGACCCACAAATCCCATGGCCTCCAGGAAGTGGTTCAGTGCACACAAGTGAATATAGAGATGGAGTTGATAGCAATGCCACATTCGAATTTGATGACACACTTGAAAGATAGAATATTTGATCTATGTGATGAGCCCTTGATGGATACATTGGGTTACGAAAGAAAGGCAAGGACCCTCTTGAGATTTGAATACTTTCTAAGGATGTATACTATTAAATAAATGTCTAGTGATATGTATCGAATACAAGGACGTAGGTCTTTAACTTTGAGTTTCCTTCATTTTTTATAGGGAAAATTTCCAAACTACAAAATTTTACGGGACAAAGAACTTTTTTGTCCATTTATTTAAAAAATGATTTTTTTACCCAATTTATGTGGTGAAATGTCTAAGGTGCCCCCAACTTAACTTTGTATTTACTTTAAGAATCAATTTTTATTTTAAAAGACAATAAATTCATAATACAAAATATATGTTTTGTTCAAGGAAATAGATAATTCAAAATACAAAATACATCTAATATTTTTGTAACAGTAAATTCAAAATACAAAATTGCAGTTACATTATTTAATATTCAAAATTAAAAAAAAAAAAAAAACCCCCCCAAAATTTTGAAATTTTACTGCTACTTCCCCCGCCCTATCCCACCATTCGTCCCCACCCTCTATCAGTAACAGAACACAAACCATAGTATCTCTACATTCAGAAGAAACAAGTATTGAAAAGGACCAGGCATATCATGAACGATCAATCACGAAATTTTGGACGCATATCGTGTTCATACAAGAAGTGCAAAGAAGAACCCTAAAATGCAGAAACAAATGGCTAAGAAATCGAGAAAAAGATCCAGACCAGCACCCACGCCAGCGCAAGAACAACCATCGGAGTCGGTGGTTCCAATTGCGGCCAGTTTAGATTGCCCGGAAATGGTACCGGCTTTAAAGGCGGCGCCTAGTCACCCTAATCCACCGGAGTCGGTGCCGCTTTTAGAGGCACCGCCTAGTCACCCTAATCCACCGGAGTCGGTGCCGCTTTTAGAGGCACCGCCCAGTAACCCTAATCCACCGGAGTCGGTGCGTATTTCGGAGCCACGGCCCAGTAACCTTAATCCACCGGAGGTCTTTCCGGTTGCAGATCCGTCCCCCAATTTAGAAGTTCCATCGGAGGAGGCTCCGATTGCAGAGGCCAATTTAGATGTTCGGACGGAGTGTCAGCCTGCTGCAGCGGCGGCGTCGTCTATGACCACCTCTGAGGTTGGTTGCTTTTGTTTCTTTTGTGTGTTTCAGTTTCAAATTCAAATCTCACGCAACACGATAACTGTGGGTTCTGTAAACGATATCGAACACCAAAATAGCGTTGTGAACTCGATATATATAGATATCGTGATGTTGTCTTATATCGTGATCACACACCCATGTAAAAGCATAAGAGTTGTTGATTTGTATTCACATATCGTGTTCACACATGATCACAGTAAATTCATATCGTGCTCACACTGAACGATGTGTTCACATATCGTGTCCACACCAAACCGTTATGAATGCTTGTATATAGTGTACATGTATATATCGTGATGTCGCTTAAGACAGTTTATATTGTTATATCAATTCATATCGTGATCACATAATGTGTCCTCACAGTTCTAGTTATGAATGTATGCCGCTGCATATCGTGTTCACAGTAAAAGCATGTAAACATATCGTGTCACACCACCTTAAACCAATATGAATGTTCTACTCATATCGTGGTCACCCGTAATTTCACATATCGTGTCCACAATTATTGATCTGTCCACATTGTGATCACACGTTTTGATGGATGATACCATTTAGGGTTCCGTCCACATATATATTGAACACGACATAATTTATATCATGATCACCAAATGTACATATCGTGTCCACACATGAAATTATTCTTAATTTACTTTTTACTTTATATCGTTCCGACAATTCTGTATCTTTATCACAATTTTGTTTGTCTTTTCACTTATCATTTACACATAAGCATTTTCCTATTTGATTGTTTTGCGTTAGGATGATTTTGAATGGATCAGAGGTCATACAAAGGACTCCATGTATAGTATCAATACATACGTGAAGTCCAAGTGTATTAACGAGATTGAGATGCAACTGAAGCAAGTGGGAGTTGATACCTTAAATGCATTTCGACGTTCATGTTTTGGGCATTTTCTTGATTTCCACGGTGATGGAACGAGCTCGAACATTGCCCTACATTCCCTTATTTCTAGAGAGGTAAAGAGAAGCGGTATCAGTGAAGCTGATGGCCTGTGGTTCAGAGTTGGTGGCCAAAATCTTCGATTCTCCAAGTTTGAGTTCGCACTGACAATAGGTCTGAAATTTGGAAACTCCAATTTCGACTCTAATGGAAACCAATGTTTGAGTGAGACGAGTCTCTACATGAGAAAAGTTCATTCTGGGCCGAGAATGACTGTTGAGTCATTGAAGAATCGGTTTGTACGAGGGGATTTCCATAACTCCGCTGATGACATATTGAAGGTGGTGAAAATTCTTTTTCTATATCTTTTCCTTATTGGAGTTGATCCCCAATGCACAGCCGTGTAAAGGTGGGTTTGGTGCTTGGTGGAGGACACCGATGCTTGGGAGAATTTCCCTTGGGGGAAAATAATTTTTCAGAAACTGCTAGAGTCAGTTAGAAGGGTGCATATCCCCGACACCAACACCAACAAAAAAAGGACCTACCACCTATACGGATGCACGACGGCCTTACTAGTAAGTTATTATTCACTAATAATCATTGAACTGTATCTTCATTATATTGGTTGTTTTGACCGATTCAATCCAATATTCTCAAGGTATGGGCATACGACCATTCCAGCCTTGGGGGCCAAAACCTGGTAGATTAAGAGTTCATTTGCCAATGATTCTACCCTTAGCACCTCCTCCATAAGTAACGGATCCTTCGGTAAGAGGCACAAAATTACACAAAAATTCTTTGGTTCCCGTCATGTGGCGTGAACAACCACTATCAAAGTACCAAGAACCTGAAATGTTAGTCTTAAGAGCAGTAAAAACAACTTGGCAGACTTGAGCAGTTTGTTTAGGAACCTAGATTTTCTTTCCAACAGTGGTGTTGCGTAACACCAGAGGTAACACCAGACCACTGGCTCGATCAATTTTCAATGTTCGACAGAATGGTCTTATATGTCCAGGTTGAAAACAGTAGTGACACACAAATTTTCTTTTCCTAAGACCTGAAACGTTGGATTTTATGGACTCTTTCAACTTTTCCTTCACAAAATTTATCTTTGCATGTGAATCGTAAAAGAGGTTTGGAAAAATATTTTCAACAGTTTTATTCGATCCAATACCTAATTTTGTAGAATTACCTAATCCCATGATTTCACTTACCTTGGAAGAACTCGAATTCCATTTTGCAATTAAGGATTCCGTCTCTTCAAGCTTTAATTACACCTTTCCAAGTTCTATGTCCTTGGTGAGAGCGGTTTCCAGCTTTGTAACTGAGTTTTTCAGCACATCATTCTCCTTAGATAAAACTTCCTTTTCTTTGGATATGACTTCCTTGTCCTTGGATACAATTTCTACAAGCTTGCATTGCTTTTTCCATTCTTTAAGCAAGGAGTTATAAAGACCATGAAGTTCTTCAATGGCTTCATCTTTATCTAAGTCGTCTCTAGCAAGAGAATCTGTATCATCACAAACAACATTAAGGCAGGTTATGTTAGCAAAATCAAACAGCTCATACCTCTGTGGTGTTGTCTTCGGTGTTGTCTGCGGTGTCATGACACCGGTGTTATCAACACCGTCGGTAACACCAGTTGTAATTTTTGCAAACAGGGCTGTGGAACTTTCAGTTTCAACTTCCTTATCATCTTCATCGTCACTCAAGAATACCCAGTGATTTTTTAGACCATACTTCCTTAGAGTGTTAGCACATTCATTTGCATAATGACCCCATCCCGAGCAAGCATGACATTGAATTGTATCGAGCTGTTTGGGATCATTTCGTCCATGGTCTGAAGCTGGCTTCTTAGGATGACGTTTTGGGCTGAGATGAAGTTCCAGTTGGCTTCCATTGGGATCGATCGGAGGATCGATTGAACGGCTCCTTTCCTTTCAAACGGGGCTTCTCCTTGTTGAACTTCCTTACCATGGAATTGAATTTCTTGGTCAGCATAGCCACGTTCTGCCCTTCGGTGATTTCCTCCAATGGTTCATCATCATCCTCAGTTTCTTTATTGTTTTAAGCTTGCAAGACTATATTTTTAGTCTTATAGCCCGCTTCTAGTTGACTTTTGAGGTTGAGCTCAAATGTTTGAAGGATACTTTGAAGTGTATCAAAGTCCATCACGGCAAGATTGTGGACCTCCTCAATTGCAGATACTTTGATATTGAACCTTAGTGGAAGTGTACGGATGGGCTTTAACATGAGTTGCTTTCGTCCAATCGGTTGTTCAAGCATTTGGGCTTGATTCGAGATGTCCCGAAGCCTCTCAAAGTAAGTTCCAATGTCTTCATTCTCCTCCATGTGCATATTCTCAAATTTGGACATGATAAGTCGCAACCTAGCCTCACGAACACATCTAGCACCTTCAAAATGTTTTTGGAGAGTATCTCAAGCATCCTTAACATGTACTGCGTTTTGGATCAATCGAAAAACCTTATAGTCCACAGTTTCTAATATGACATTGATAGCCTTTTCATTGTAGTTAGCATTGTGGATCTCATTGATTGTCCATTCGGTTTAGAAACAAGCTCGCCAAGTACCTCCTTCATAGGGGAATTATAACCCTCCAAAAATGCAGTCCAAACACATGCATCAATGAACTTTCGATCGTACACGAATCTTCCAATATGCATAGTTGGAGCCATCCAAAATTGGAAGGCGTCCAAAGTTGGGATTGTAATAATCTGCATCCTGCATGGCTATATCCACCACTTAGTATGTCAAGTGATGGCTACGTGGATCTGCAAAACAAAAACAAAAACAGAATAATCAAAGTACACAGTGTTATCAACGGTGTCGACAACACCAGCGTAATACACAGCGAAAAATGGATCAAAATTAAAAGTTGCAGAACACAAACGATATATCCACGAGTATACAAATACTCGTGGAATGCCTTCAGGGTGAAAACTCTTTTATTAATCTTTGGTATGAATACAAGGAGATAGAACAATCTCTAAAAGAGATTCTTCCATACAAAGACACAATACGTCCTTAGAATCTATCTAAGCAACTTAGGGACGTATACACAACCTCACAATTGAACACTCTGAACACCTATACTAAAAAGTCAAAAGTATGCAAACTCTTTGACAATACAAGAAAACGGTGTTGTCTCAGTGTAAACAACACAAAGCACGACACTAGTGTACTGCTGAACTTTTGCTGCTTGAACTCTCGATTTCTGTGTACCTTGAACTTCAGCAGCCTTCACCTATTTATAGAGCTCGAAGTACACTGTGTAGACTCTACTTCCCATGATCTTGGAGTGCTCTATGATCTCCATATTCTCACGTGCATCATGGAGATAAAGGGGTGGACTTGTTCTTCTTTCTCTTCCACTTCCTTGGACTGATTCTCCTTGACTTCTTCATCATCTTGAACTCATGACTTGATCAAGCTTTGACTCACGTTCAATCTCAAAACCACGATCTCTCAAAGTCACGTTCTCTCTCTCTTAAGCTCACGTATTTTTGACTTCTTCAATCTCACTTATAAATCTCTTTGAATCCTATCAACAAAAGGAGCAAACAACTTCCCAAAATTTAGGAAAATTTGTTAGTTAGGATGAGATTCACAATTTAAATCACATGAGTTTTAAGTCAAATCTATAGGAGAGAGAAATCAAATCTTTTTCAAATAAATAAATCTAATAAAATCTAATTTGATTTTAGGATAAAAATTAAAAAGGAAAAATTAATTAAATGTTGGAAAATCCAACACTAACAGAAACGAGACTCTGTTTCAGCAACTGATGGATTTGTTGATGTGTTTGGTATATGGGGAGTAGTAACAAAACCAAAGAAAAATGAGAACAACAATCTTACCTGGAGAATGCCGGTGGATGTAGGCTTCAGGTACTTGGTCAGGATTCATTTCTGCGACCTAGAACTCCACCCGGTGGAGACTGGTGTCCCAATATTCATAGTACTTATCGATGAACTGATTGTGGATACTAACATAGACATTGTCAAACAACGAGACGAGCAAAGCATCCTATGGTATAGACTATTTGGTGGCAATCAAAGGGCGAAAACATGATGGTAGACGAGATCTCTTGATTTCAGATGATGAATTCATGGATGGAGATAAACTCATTAAAGGATTTGAAGTTTTTAAGTTGAGCAACCATGATAATAGTCTTGCCAGTCCAAATGCCTTGCCTCTAGCAACAGATTCATCCTCCTTGAATTTACTATCACTTCTGTTTCATGGAAATGCAACTATAACTATCACAACCGCCATACTAATTATGATATATATAATAGTCTATACCTTGCGTAAGATTTGGGAAGCAAACACTACATCAGAGGAGGAGGAAAACAGACCATCAGCGAGAGCTAAACAACTCTGTCGACGTTTATCATTAGGTGAGATCCACTCAGCCACAGATAATTTCAGTGAAGCATCGGTTATTGTAAAGGGGGGCTTTGGTAAAGTTTACAAAGGGCTAATTGATAATGGACGAGAGACTGTTGCTATAAAGCGGTTAAAATCAAACTCGAAGCAAGGGAAACATGAGTTTTTGACAGAGATTGAAACACTTTCTGAGCTCCGACATATTAATCCCGTCTCTCTAATGGCTACTGCAGTGATCAAACGGAAATGGTCCTTGTTTACGAGTACATGCCCAGTGGTACACTGGCTGACCACCTCTACAAAGTGAGGGATGGAAATAATCCTTCTTTCCTCAGCTGGAAGCAATGCCTAAATATCTGCATTGGAGCTGGAGGAGGCATAGACTATCTTCACACAGGCCATGGAGTCATACACCGCGATGTAAAGACTTCAAACATCCTGTTGGATCAAAATTTTGTAGCTAAGGTCTCGGATTTTGGCTTGGCAAAAATCGAAGACAAAAACAGGTTACAGAGCCAGGTTAGCACAAAAGTTAAGGGCACATGGGGGTACTTAGATCCTTATTATTCCAGCACCCATAAATTGACAAGGAAAAGTGACACATATTCCTTTGGTGTGGTCTTGCTGGAAGTATTGTGTGGGAGATGAGTAATGGATCCAGAGCTTGGAGAGGATGAGTACTATCTCATCAAATGGGCTAGAAACAAAATTATTGCTGGAGAGGTTAACCAGATTGTAGCTTCGACTCTGATGGGAGATGAATCCTAAAATTTCAGGCTTTGGAATTGCTAGAAGTGTTGATGATGACCAATCAGAAATGGAAACCATGGTTGCTGGGACAATGTAAGTACTTACAGCATGCATATCCTGTTTTGTCTTATTTTGTATTTTTCAAATTAGGAATGATGATGTATCTTCCGGGGTCCGTAACTTGTGTGCACAGGTTACATTGCACCAGAATATCAAGAGCTCAAGGGAGAATTTCAGAGAAGATTGATGTCTATAGCTTTGGGGTTATGATCCTAGAGATATTGAGTGGCAAGAAAAATATGGGATATCCAAGATATGACCTAAACCTCATTGAACATGCAAGTATTAACAAGTTTTTATTAACTTTAAATACAAATCCACATGTAAGTCCATCAAAAATACTTCCCCCTCCTATAATAAGTCCTATTTACATAATTATATTTAGATACGCAAACATGACTCACTGCAGGTAGTAGTAAATAGTGAGGAGTGTACATTACACAAACAGGCATCATCTCTTTAGTGCAGTCTTTCAGCTACTATAGATTCAAGTCAAAAGCACTCCTAGTAAAGATAGATAACTAGCTCGCTCGTTGAAATTTACTCTGTCAAAGGTACAACTGTTTTTATCATTATGATGTCTTCATTTTCAAATTACTAACTCTCTCGGATTGGATACAAAAAAATAAGTTGATGCAGTAGAAGAGCCATAGTTAATGTGACCACCACCATCAAAGTAATTAAACAAAATCTATGATCTCAAGCACTAAGGAATGAGTGGTATATTTAAATATGAACATACAGTGTTGTTTGAGTCCAAATTTTCAGTGTATAAAGTTCCAAGAACATGAATGCACTATGATTATGGTCAATGTATATAGGCATGGAAGCTGTGGAAAGAAGGGAACATGTTATCCCTGGTAGATGAATACCTTAGTGGAGCATTTTCTGAGGAAGAAGCAATGAGATGCATCCATGTAGGCCTTTTGTGCACCCAAAATGCACCGGATCAACGCCCAAAAATGCCTCATGCGCTGAAGATGTTGCTTGGAGAAGACTTATCACTACAAGAGAAGATAGCAGAAGCAGCTTCTCGAAAGCCTAATATAAAAATCTGATAGGCATACGTGGGAGAAAGCTTACCCAGAACCATCATTTCTTGTTTCTGCATCCCTGATTCAGTCATAGACAGTGTAGCAACTGTTCAACATGACAACACACTTCAGAAGTATAATATGTATAATTAATCCTTTTGAGCTCAAATACGTCCTTACTCACAAGAAGAGCTTATTTACTTTATGTGTGAGATTTATACCTACAGCAATCAAGCTGGAAGTTAAAAAAAGTTAATGGACAAAAATAAGAATTTATTGAAATACTTACAGAAGAATCTAGGTAATTGTTGCATTACCTGTTGGATGAAACATAAATGGATGAGAGTAACAACTTGAGATTTGCGAATACTAGGAAATTACAACGATGGGTGAAAACAAACTTACAAGAAAATTCGAAGAAACTAAGTAGAAACATATTGCATGTGTCAATAATAGAGAGCAAACTACTTTTCAAAACAACCCCACATAGAAGATATTAGCACCACACATATAAATATTAGTGTAGTCTTTTCAGCATGCTAATGTTGAAAGCTAAGCAAGAATATTTAAATCATATATCCATGAAACAAAAAAGAGGACTTCTCCTCTTGAGTTGACTCAAGATAACAGACTATTTTTCTTTTCTAAAACATTACAATCTTGTAAATAGCTTGCTTGCATTTTCCCTTCACCCAATATTCAGTGAAAAAACAAAAAAACAACAACAAAAAAAAAAAGTGTGTCTGTGAATTATCAGTTATTCTTAAAATTCTATGCCTGTTCTGGCAAATCCCTGGTACTTATCCATTATCTGACAGTATTGCCATTTCTTGTGGTTCTTCAGGCAGTATGACTGCACTGGATGGACGTGTTTGGATCGGAGATTATGGATTCAGATCCTCGTTGCCACTGCAGATATATGGCAAACCTTCCAACTCGAGAGCCATCCACCAACTCTCTTCACTGGATTATGTACCCTATAAGACTGCTCGAGTATCTCACCATGAGTTTAGTTATGTTTTCTCTGTCAATCCAGGACAGAAATTCATCCGCCTGCACTTCCATCAAGATTCGTATAAGGGTTTCGAACGGTCAAAAGCCTTATTCACTGTGAAAGCTGGCCCATTCACCCTCCTTAGCAACTTTAGCACATCTCTTGCTTCTGAAGTTTTGGGTGCAAAACAGATTATCAAAGAGTATTGTGTTAATGTAGATGAAGGAAGGGCACTGATCATAACATTCTCCCCAGCTACGAGGAAAAGAAAATCAGATGACTTCTATGCCTTTGTCAATGGCATTGAAGTTGTTCCCATGCCCACCGGTCTTTACTTCTCTCAAGAGGGGGAGTTAGGTGCTCTTGTTGTTGGCCAGAAGTACAGATTCTACATAGATAACAGCACAGCACTCGAGCTGGTTCAACGGCTGAATGTTGGCGGAACCTCCATCTCACCAGCTGAAGATTCAAGCCTGTTCCGAAGATGGGATGAAGACTCTGGCTACTTGCTCGAGACAGGTGCTCTTCCTCTCAATAGTTTAACTACAGGTAGATATGGATGTTCATCAACATTCATTGCACCAATCAAAGTTTATCAAACAGCAAGAACTGTTCTTGCAGACACTAAATTGAGTACCAATGATCTTACATGGAAAATACCAGTGGATTTGGGATTCCGATACCTTATTAGGCTCCATTTTTCTGAGTTGGAATCCAACAAGGACTTCTCTATTGTCATCAATAATCAGATTGCTGAAGACAACGCTAATGTTATTCAATGGAGTGGACCATCTGGAGTTGCAGTTTACAGAGACTATATTGTGATGATGGAGGGAGATAAAATGGTGGGAAAGCGCTACATTACCATCACTTACCAGCCAAAAGTTGAATCTGGAGATAGCCAATTCCATAGCTCACTGAATGCTTTAGAAGTATTCAAGCTGAGCAACCCCGATAACAATCTAGCAGGCATGTCCTCAGATCCTGTGTTCCCAAGTTCCATATCAACATTACAGCACAGGAAATCACAGTTGAGTTACAATACCAACTTGATTTCCGCTGTGCTGACAGTTATACTAGCCTTACTGAATGTTGCAGTTTACCACCTCAGAAGAGTTTTACACTCAAATTCTGGGAGGTACATAAGATCAGCATCCATGAAGAATCTATGCCGTCAGTTTTCAATTGAAGAAATTCGATCTTCAACCAACAATTTTGATCCTCGATTCCACATTGGGAGTGGAGGATATGGCAAAGTCTATAAAGGGAGCATTGATTTGGGAGCTACAGTTGTTGCAATCAAGCGACTGAAACCAGAATCAAAGCAAGGAGAAACTGAGTTTTGGACAGAGATCAAGATGCTATCCAAGCTCAGGCATGAGCATCTCGTCTCTCTGATAGGATACTGTAATGATGGTGAAGAGCGGGTGTTGGTTTACCAATACATGACCCGAGGAACAGTTGCTGACCACCTCTACAAAATGAACAAACATGAGAAGTCTAATCCTCCTCTCCCCTGGGAATTGCGACTTAAGATCTCAATTGGTGCTGCACGTGGTTTATATTATCTTCACTCACGGCATAGGATCATACATAGAGATGTGAAAAGCTCAAACATTCTGCTGGATGAGAATTGGGTAGCCAAGATCTCAGATTTTGGTTTGTCCAAAATGGGACCAGCACATGATTCATTCACCCATATTAGTACCAATGTCAAAGGCACATTTGGATACTTAGATCCAGAATACTTTTTAACTCGTAGATTGACCAGAAAATCTGATGTTTATGCTTTCGGAGTGGTTCTATTCGAAATTCTATCTGGAAGACCTGCAGTAGACATAAGGCTTGAGGAGGAGCAACATAGTCTAGGTGGATGGGCCCGATACTGCATACGCGATAGAAAAGTGGATCGACTCATTGATCATAACCTGATGGGGCAGATATCGCCTGCTTGTTTAAAAGTGTTCGTTGGAATTGCAGGCAGATGCTTGCACACACAACCCCAAGGACGGCCCGCAATGGCTGATGTAGTGACGGGCCTTCAATTAGCACTAGCATTACAACAGAGAACAGATGAAACAGAACTGGTTGAAGAAAATGCTGGAAGAAGTTACAGTGATCAGAGTGATGGGATTATTTCAATGGATGATGTAACCCCTCCAAAAGGAGAATCAGATAGGATTCTCAGCAAAGATAGCCCCAACTCCAGTGCAAGAAAAATAGGCAATGATCACAAGAATGGAAAAATCAAGGGTAATAACAACTTGACACAAAGATGGTGGTGGAATCCATTTGGGGTTTTCACAAGAGCATCATCAAAGTCGAATACTTCACTACTGCCACCACAAGTAGTCATCCACGAATTCTCCCTCCTGGAGATGCAGAGAGCCACAAACAATTTCCACAACAGTCTCATCATTGGGTATGGAGGATTGGACAACGTATATAAAGGATATATTGATAGTATTCAAAAAGTTGTTGCAATCAGATTGTCAAAATCTGCAGTATCCAGACAATCCATGGCACATGAGTTAAAATCAAAGAAAGAGATGCAAAAGAAATCTCCTCCAATTCAAGACCATGTGGCCCCTATAGTAGGGTATTGCGAGACAGAATCAGACATGATTCTTGTATATGAGTACATGGAAAACGGGACACTCTATGACCATCTCCATGAAGCTTCCATAGATCCCCTTCCATGGAAGCGAAGACTTCAAATCTGCATTGGCACGGCACAGGGTCTAAGCTACATCCTTTCCAGTGATCAGCTGACAATACTTCATCGTGACTTGAAATCAACCAACATTTGGTTAGATGAGGACTGGGTTCCCAAGGTTTCAGAATGGGGATTGAGCAAAAAGAAAGGCAACAAACCATCAATTGCCCCGAATAACTGGGGGCATTTGGACTCGGATTACATACGAGGACAACAATTAACAGAAAAGTCGTATGTCTACTCATTCGGCATAATCATGTTTGAGGTGTTGTTTGCTGATAAGGAATCAGATTGTTGGCTCGATGAAGATCAAGTGAGTCTAGCTCAGTGGATCAAGTCAAGCCATATTGACCCATTTCTAGTCGGGAGAACTTCGCCAGATAGCCTCCAAATATTCATAGAAACAGCAGGGCTATGTTTACTTGATTACGGAAGAGATCGTCCATCAATGAACAACATAGTGACAAAACTTGAGGCTGCATTAAGGAAACAAGAGGCTGCAGAAGGTAATAAAGGTAGTCAACTCTAAAGGAGCTGAATCTTTAATAATTGTATCCATTCAAGCTAAGCATGTTCAATCCAGATAACAATCAATGATTGCTAAAATGCCTTTTAACTAGAAACTACTTATCTGAATTAATAACAGATATATCTAGGAAGCAGGTTAATGTATTCATCAAGGCTCAGAAACTACTGCATTATAGCTTGTAGCAGATATTGCTAATTTTAATTCAACAAAATAATGAAACTTCAAACTCTCCTCGATTGCAAGCAACAACACAGAGTTTCAGCTGAAACCCAGCCCAAAATACAACTCCGAATCCACGACAGATTGCAATTCCACATAACATCATTGCTTTCTAAAAAAATTGAGGGTATATTCAATTATTTTCTTTTCAATTCAAAAAACAGGATAATTGTAGTAATTTCCAGTACATAAAGTTCGGAAAACATGAATGCATTATGATATGGTGAATGTATATATGCATGGAAGCTGTAGATGGATACCTTAGTGGAGCATTTTCGGAGGAAGAAGCTTACCCGGAACCATTCATTCTTAAGACGATGTCGTTTTGAGTGAATTCATTCAAATTGCCATTGCTTAGTTGCAGATCAATGCTGTATCAATTGAGTTTTAGCAATTTCCAATCTTTTTTCTCTTCTTTATTAACAATAATTCTTGCCCTAGAATCGCAATGAATCTGCGTTGCATCATACAATTTTGAGATTCTTTTTAGTCCGATGATCCGGAAATCTTTTGGCTATGGACTGGACGCCCTGTCCTTTTAATTGCATGAGTATTGTTTTTGTGTACGATTGCACGTGCAACATAGCATTCACGGGTTGGATCTGTCCGGATTCGTTCTCACGTTCTCACGGGTTGGATCTGTCCGGATTCGTTCTCACGTTCTTATTTATTTATGTGGTAATCTTTGAGTTAGAAGAGTACAATTTTTATGTCATACTAGTTTTCGCCCCGTGCATCGCGGTGTCTATGATATAATGTCGTTAAATATTAATTATTTAATAGTATAATATAAATAATTTTAGTATATAGAAGATAGAATAATATTTAATAACTAAGAAAATCTAAAATTAGCTTAAAATAATTCAATTCACAACAACCTATCGATATTATACATATTCAGTTCACTAATTCATGATTAATACTAAAAAGATAAGTATCAATCATGATCTTCAAATAAAAATTGAAATTTTACTTACAAAGTTTATAAGTTTTGAAAAACTTCTTTATGCACTACATTTCTAATTGAAACTTTTTTTTGTCACATGTATTACAAACTAATATCATCAATCACTTAAATTAGATATATTAAAAACAATAAAAATAAATTATGGATTAAAAATCAAATTCAATTACTTAAATTAAATATGTGTGTGAGTATGTATATATAGAAACAATACACAATAAAAATAGAAATTTTACTTATGAACTTGATGCAAGTACAATCGATTATATATTTTTCAACCTTTTATTTTAAAATAAATTGAATGATATTAACAATAATTTAGCCTTTTATATTTGTATATTTAACAATATCTTTCAATTCATCATATTGATAAAGGATAACACTAAAACTTGGGTGCACCCGGGGTACGGATCTTAGATCCGTGCCCCCAACCCGACCCGGTGCGTGAGCCATCTCTATGTGCGCCCACGCGCCCCCACGCGCGTCTGCAGCTATGCTAGTGTGCGCTCGCGCACACCAGATTCCATTCAGTGATAGGTATTATACACATACTCTTAAGGTATTACGTGTATACTCTTAAGGTATTACACATTTATCTTTAAGGTATTGAGTTTAAAACATAAGGTATTACATATGCACCTTTGAGGTATTACATATTTTACCTCTGAGGTATTACATATGCACCTTTAAGGTATTACTGCTTATAGTTTAAGGTATTATGTATTTATCCTCAAAATATTACATAAAATATATTTCAGGTATTACATTTTTATATTTACATTGAAGGTATTTGTACTCAAATTTCAGGTATTACATAAGTCTCATCCAGGTATTACATAAATACTTTTAAGGTATTACATATATGCTTCTGTGGTATTACATGTAGGTATTTGATACTCAAATTTCAGGTATCACATAAGTCTCATCCAGATATTACATAAATACCTTTAAGGTATTACATATATGCTTCTGTGGTATTACATGTATGCTTCTTCGATATTACATGTAGCACATATTTATTGTTAAAATCTTACATACATAAATAAATTTAAGGTATTACATTTTTACCTTTACGGTATTACATAATTCTCTTTAAGGTATCACATTTTTACCTCTATGGTATTGTATACTTATATTATGGTATTACATGCATATGTTTGAGGTGTTAAGCAGTCTATAATCTGCTAATTAATAGAGAAGAATAAAACTCCAAAAGACCAGAAAGCCACAATAAACTCCAAAACATGAGTCATCCAACCAAAAATTAATTAATAACAATACAATGTAAGCTCTAATCTTTAAGGAGAAAGCAAGAAGAGATTGATAATCAACAAACTAAACTAAAAACTGAAAATTTACAAGAAGAAGGGAGAAACAATTTTAATTTGTTCAAAAAAATAAATTTGGGAGAAATCCCTACAAATACAGAAATCTGCCACCAAGTCCACTTGCTCTACCCATACTCAGCCATCTCCACCTTCTCAAAACCGCGGCCATCTCCACCTTCTCAAAACCACTTATCCACCATCTACATCACCTGCGACCGCGACATACACTCCGTCAACCCTCTCGCCACAGAAGATCCTTCTACAACACCACTAAGTCCATGGTGATTGGAGCACACTGATTTGGAGGGGGAAACACAGAGAGAGGAAAAAAAAGAGATGATAGATGGAGAAGAACGTCTGTATTGAAAAAGCATTAGGGCTACAGAAAAAAAAAAAAAGAATGTAATGGAGAAGAAGGACGTGCACAGAGAAGAAGAAGAAAAAAAAAAAGAAGGAAGAAGAAGAGCCGCTGTGGAAGAAGAAGAAAAAAGAAGGAAGAGAGAAAGAAGATGAAAAATTAGGGTTTGATTATATATAGTGTATTCGGGTCGGGTTGGGGGCACGGATCTAAGATCCGTGCCCCGGGGGCACCCAAGTCCTACTCAAAGGATAAAGTGTTGAATGATATTACATGTATAAAATACAAATATTAATTTAAAAAATACTTAGGATGACATATAATTTCACACTAAATACATATTATAGGCAAAATATTTTGTGCAACTGGTGCATGGATTTAGAATCCATGCACCTGGGTCGACCCGTCCCACGCGCCTCTAACGCGCGTTTTCACGCGCCCTCACGCGCCTGGTGGGTGTGCTCAAACCCACCAAGATTCGCAGGCAGTCATAGCCTCATGTTATGTTAGGGTTACCCTCATGAAAGTAACACTAACATAACATGAAGGTAACCCTAACATAACATGAGGGTCACTCTAACATAACATGAAGGTATGATTAACATTGTTTTTTACCTTCATGTTATATTAATGTTACATTCATGTTATGTTAGTATTACCTTCATGTTATATTAGTGTTACATTCGTGTTATTTTAGTTTAGTGGTTTTAAACTAAGGGTATGAAATCTGGAGATGGGGTCACATTAACATAACGCGAATGTAACTCTAACATATATAACACGAAGGTAACACTAACATAACGTGAATGTAACGACCAAAACACGCGAAAAAGTAAAGAGACGCGGGTTGGGCGGGCCAGCCCAGTCCGCACGCGGCGAGATCCATGCAACTAGTGCACAGGAGAGTAACTCCATATTATATATATACATATATGTATGTACACACATCTTTAATGATGTTACATTTATTTATTAATTTTTATTAATTATGATATCAATTATCCCTAATTATTCTAATTATTGTTTGGGCAATATCTATTGTTGGTATTTAAGAAATTATTCAATAAAAATTAATTTAATTAAGATCAAAAAAATAAGCATAAACTAATACAAAATTTATATTAAAATCAAATCTATATACAATATTAAATACAATAAAAATAATAAAAAATCATTAAACTAATATATTTGTATTATTAAAAAATATTTAAAATATAGATTAAATGAATTAATAATAAAAAATGCAAATTAAGAAAAAGAAAAAAAATATATTGATGTGACACTTTTTTTGGGGAAAAGGGCATTAAGTTAGCATAGTTAGATTTTTTTCAATATAAAATGTAAGATAATATAGCTAAAAAAATTTACGTTATAATATGTTGTTAACATTTATGTTATGTCGATATAATTTTTATATACAAATATTATAATCTTTATGTACTTAATGAATAATATAAAAGTTATGTTAATATAAGATAAAAGTTAATAATATTATGCATAAAGATTACATTATCACAACTTAAAAGTTAATAAGGTATTAAATACTTAGAATTTTTTCAATCATGTAATATAACTGAAAACTTTTATCATGTTTATAATTTAACTTTTATGTCATATTGATATAACATTCATATACAACTATCATAATTTTTGAAAAATATAAATGTAATATTATTATTATATAAAAATTAAATTATAATAATATAAAAGTTATATTAATATAACATAAATGTTATATTAATATAACATAAATGTTTAAAATGTAATATATAGCTTTATAATAATCTATAAAATATTAAACTATCAGAATATAAAGGTCATGCAAACTTAACTAAATTGTTATGCGAACTTGACTAAAAGGTTAGCGAACATAACTAAAAAGTTAGGCCAAATAACTAAAAGATTGGGCAAAATAACTAAAAAGTTAGGAAGCGAAACTAGGATTTGAGAGCGGATTTAGGGGCCCGATTCGATTCCAGTTTTTGACAGCATTTATATATATATATATATATATATATATATATATATATATATAAAGTTTAAGCCTATAATAAAGTTTAAGGATTGTAAAACAATTCAATATTTATCTTCCTTTTTTTGTGATAGAGGGAGTGGAGTGTATGTGTGTGTGTATATCCATTATTATTTATTTTCAGCACTTTAAATTAATTATCATTTCCAATATTACTCTACAGAAAAGAATGATAGTTGATTTGAAGTGTAAAATCAAAATATAATTTAGTAGATTTGAAAAATTGTAATTACAAATTTGTATAATATAAAGTAAGAAATAAAAATATATAAATCACTCAAGTATTTATAAATGACCAAATAAATGTGTAACTAATTCAAAACTTACTTATAATTTTAATTATGATAAGATTTATGTATAAAATAATGTGAAGTTCGTAATTTAATTACTCAATCAAATCATACATATTACATATAAACATTTAAATTGTAAGGCTCTTATTGAAAGAAATTATATACAAAACTAGAACCTTTACTTTACTGGTAGATATAATTAATTTTTGGAAATTGATTCAAAAGAAATGACACTAATTAATCCAAAAGGCATGATAGGTTGACAAATAATAATTTGTAATTATCCACACACTCATATATGATTACAACTAATGATTGATTGAATTTTAGAGAAAATAATTGTAATTAATGAAATTTATACCTGAAAAAACAGCACTTCAATAAATATATATAATTAATAGATAAATCTATGCAAAAGTAATATCTCACACATTTGTGGAAAACCAATATCGTATACAAGTATACTATTTGTATATGAGTAGGCAAAAACTTGCGTACCCCCGGTGCACCGTAACTCAAATGTATTATTAGTTTGGTATTAGGTATATATCCATGAGGTACATGAGGTATTAGTGGTATATTCTTGAATGTATTAGTGATATACTCATAAGGTATTAGTTGCATATTCATAAGATATTACGTGTATAATTGAAATATATATTTTAGTGAAGGTATTATTCAATGTATTACTTGTTACATGTTAAGATATTACTAATATTATTTAAAGGTATTACAATAAGTGTTTGGGCCCGTAGCAGGCAAAACCTACTCATATGAGTATTCTGTGTCCCCACAAAATAAACTTGTTTACTATTTTCATCGTCCCACAAAGATATATACTTATTACTATATTAATATGATTTTGAATTTATAATTTCACATATTCCCTTAATTAAATGTTTGTTTAATCATAAAATTCAAACTCCCTCTGTATTTTTTTTAAAAGTTAATTCAATACTAAAATTAATAAAAGACAAGAACATAATTGGAATTTCAAATTTAATTTGTATAAAAACAAAAGTAAGTATATCGTGATGGGGTGGTGGGAGTTATATCAATTAATCTTGTATTGACTCAAAAAAAGTTAAATAAAATATAAAAACGAGAGAAATAATTTTAGAAAGTAAAAAGAAGACAACAATACTAAGAAAAATCGAAAACTATATAAAAAGGATTGAGTTCTATATGAGACCGTCTCACAAATTATATTATATGAAATAAATCAATTCACAACTCGTATTTTATAATTTATATTTAAAATAGTGAGAATAAACTTAATCATGGATTAATAAAAAGTATCGCGCGAGACCGTCTTAATCAACTTTTTTACATGGAAAAAGAGGCAGCTAAGTGAATTATTAGAGCGTTTTGGTTGAACGAAACAGAGTATTTGATATTTCCAGCAAAAGGACATTGACTTGACTCCTACTGGGCCCACCACCTTTATACTCATTGACTTGTATCATCACTCTTCCCACCATTTATTAACTCTTTTCATAATCTCTTCATAATCCACACACATTTATATACGCAAAATGCTTCATCTCATCCTTCTCCTCTTCCTCTTCATCTTCCCAACACCAACCGCCGCCGCAGCGCCGCCTGCTTACTCCCCCACCGACTTCATTCTCCTCAGCTGCGGCGCCACGTCAACCTTAAACGACACCTTCAGTAAGCGGAGCTGGGACGGCGATGACCGTTCAAGATACCTACCATGGAACGCCGCCACCGTATCTTCATCATCCACTGCTTCCAGTATGGATTCCTCAGTCTCTCAGGTTCCTTTCCAGACGGTTCGTGTTTTTCGTTCCTCTTTCACCTATACTTTTCCGTTAAGCGAGGGCTACAAATTCATACGCCTCTACTTTTACCCCGCCATTTACTCCGACCTCGACACCTCTCAGTATCTGTTCTCAGTCACTGCAAACACCTTCCATTTGTTAACCAACTTCAGTGCCTCTCTTTATTCCCAGAATACTTCTCAGCCTTCGTTTAGCAGAGAGTTCGTTATCAATGTCGGAGAAAACCAGAGACTGGATTTGACCTTCTCCCCCAATCCAGACTCTCTTGCTTTCGTCAACGGGATTGAAATTGTTTCGATGCCTGATACACTCTACTTCAAGGGAGACGACGTGGGCATCAAGCGTGAGAATGGGGTGTATTTTATGAACAGCAACACCGCCATGGAGAAGCTCTACCGGCTGAACGTCGGCGGCAGCAGGGTTGAGATTCAAGATGATAGTGGGATGTTTCGGGCCTGGACTCCTGATGATGACTACATAAACTATGGTTACGATTATGGTTTCACGCCTCGTAACTTAGACATTCCGATCAACTACACCGCTGGAACACCTCCTTACAGTGCTCCAGAGATAGTGTACAGAACTTCGAGAGTGATGGGGAATCACAGCAAAAGTCTAGACTGGGTGTTGCCTGTTGATTCTGGGTTTAACTATCTGCTCAGACTCCATTTCTGCGAGATTCAGCTTGAAGTGACGCTGATTAACCAAAGGGTGTTCTCGATTGCCATCGAGAATAAGACGATGGACACTGCTGACATCATTGTTTGGACCGGCGGCAATGGAATCCCCATCTATAAAGACTACATAGCATGGGTTCCTAATGACAATCATCGACTACGGAATCTGCAGCTCTCTCTGTTTCCTTACGGAAAGGGAAATCAAAAATACCAAAATGCTTTGTTAAATGGCTTGGAGATATTTAAACTTAACGATTCGAGTGGGAGTCTTGCAGCGGCGAACCCTGTTACGAGTCCTTCACCACCGTCAATGGTGGAGTCGCCGGGAAGGAAGAAAAGCGGTGGTTCTTCAGTGATTTACGGTGTTGTAGGTGGCGTGATTGGTGTAGTTGCGTTGGTTGTAACGGCGAGTTTGTTGATTTTCCTGCGGAAGAGGAAAGTGAAAGACTCGATGTCGACGACGATTGGCGACCAGTCGTCGTGGATACCTCCTTCGATCGTGTCAAGTTCCACGACGAGGACCAGTGGATCAGGCCTCCAACTGCCCTCCGATCTCTGCAAATTCTTCTCTCTCGATGAGATCCAGACAGCAACTCGCAACTTCGACGACAATTTCGTGATCGGAAAAGGAGGGTTTGGGAACGTGTACAGAGGGTTCACTGCAGACGGGGCATCGGTGGCGATCAAAAGACTGAAAGCGACATCGAATCAAGGTGCTCACGAGTTCCTAACAGAGATCCGGATGCTGTCAAAGCTAAGGCACCTCCACTTAGTATCACTCATCGGCTACTGCGACGAGTACGGGGAGATGATCCTCGTCTACGATCACATGGCTCACGGCACTCTTCGCGACCATCTCTACAAATCAAAGACATCGCCATTGACATGGCTGCAACGTCTGCAAATCTGCTTGGGTGCAGCCAAAGGATTGCACTATCTCCACACCGGGGCCAACCCGAGGATCATACACCGCGATGTCAAGTCGAGCAACATCCTGCTGGATGAGAAATGGGTGGCCAAGATGTCCGACTTCGGCCTCTCGAAAATCGGCCCCACCGGAGGGGCCCACACCCACGTCAGCACCGTCGTGAAGGGCAGCTTCGGGTACGTTGATCCGGAGTATTACAGACGGCAACAGCTGACGGAGAAATCGGATGTGTACTCGTTTGGAGTGGTGTTGTTGGAGGTTTTATGTGGGAGGCCACCAATAATTGCCAGCCTGCCAAGAGAGCAAGTGAATGTAGCTGAGTGGGCTAAGTTGAATTTGAGGAAAGGGACGACTGAAGAGATTGTTGATTCCAATCTCAAGGGCCAAATTGCAGTGGAATGCTTGAGTAAATTCATCGAAACAGCTGTTGGGTGCGTGAGGGACAAGGGGATTGATCGGCCGGCGATGAGCGACGTCGTTTGGAGCCTGGAGTTGGCGATTCAGCTGCAAGAAACGGCAGCGAGTAGAGACGGCGGCAACGTGGCTGAGGAGGGTGATGCGACATTGAGCTCGTCGAATAGTGCTGGGATTGTTGATCGAACATCAACAGAGGAGGAAATGTTCTCGAATTCTTATGAAGGAGGATCAAAGAGCAGCGATCTATCATCAACTGATAAGTTGAGATCTGGAGATGTTTTCTCTGAGATTGCCAACCCATTAGGACGTTGAGATTGTAATATGAGGAATGTTTACTTTGATGCTTTAGGTTTATAATACAACCTAAATATATGTTTATTTTTGTGTATTATAGGCCCGGGTTTGAAAAAGTAATTGGGCTTATTCTCCGTTGGGGTGTGCTATCTGGTGTAATACCAACGGTAACAATTGTGAAATTCCAAAGCCACCCTTATTATTCGTAACCGAATGACCCTTATGCCTTTCTTGTTCGAGTTATTTACTGAAGTACCCATACATATAAGAGTAAGTCTTGTGTGAGACTGTCTCACGGATCTTTTTTCGTGAGACGGGTCAACTCATAACCCACATTTAGAAATTCATATGAAAGTTTGTGGATATGGATTCAATTCATGGGTAATAAGGATCCGTCTCACGGAAATTATCCGTGAGACCGTCTCATATGAGTTTTTGCGTACATATAATAGGGATTCACAATTGAAAATTGTATGCAAACTGATGCAGCGGTGCGTATTGATGGATAGATTAACGCCTTCTATCAAGACGTTGATTCAATGAATACCGGCAAGATAGGAAAGAGGGATAAACCCTAAACTTTTCATTCCAAAAACTCTCCCAACAAGATCAAATACGCAGCAAATAAATACTCCCCACAAGTTGGGTCCAAACATAAATAAAGCCCAACATGGGCAAAACAAAAGAAACAATCAATAAAAATTAATTAAAAGGCCCGAGAACTTGATTTATCAATTGCAATAGGATCCATCTTGGCTAGGAACATCAAAGCAGCTTCATCTCCATCACAAACTGAAGAAGACGATCTCTTCTTCCCCAAAGAGCGCGATTGAGAGAGAGAGTGTGTAGGGAGAAAGGGGGAAATAACAGATAGAGTTATAAAGGGGTGCAGCAATGACGAGGTGGCGGCGGGGACAACGGAAGTGGGGGCAGCGGCAGCGACAACGGTAGCAGCGGCGGCATGGGAGAAATGGCTAGGATTTCGCAGTGGAAACGAGGGTGACAACGGCAGAAACGAGAACGACAGAGGAGGCGATGGCGGTACCGATGACGACGGCTTGAGCGGCGGCGATGCTAAAGAGATTGAGAGAACCAGTTTACTGACATGGAAATCTCATGTAATTAAGGGGAAAAATTCAAGTTCCAAATGTGTGAAATTTGGGGAAATTTTGGGGAAGAAAAAGTTCTCTTCCTTGATGAAATTTTGACCAGATATATATCCATTTTCAAAGAAATTTAAATTGCAAAATATAATAAAATATGGTTTGGGGTAAATTTGTCATTTCATTCATTTAATTCATATTAACCAATATGCCAAACAAAATTTTATAAACAAACTCATTTCAACTAACTTACAATCATTCAAATCAAATAAAAATTTAATTAAACCCACAACTAAACCTACTGTAGATTGAATCAACTCGGAAATTGAACAAGGATTCTAGAATCGGTTTCGGATCACCAAGAACCGGTCTAAAACGGGTCGAACCGAGCGCTGCAAGTTCTCTGTAACTACCGGTTCGAGGTAGTTAATTGGTTGGAGTTCAGTTAGGGTTTCTGGCGATAGATTGGAAATTGAAACAGAAATTCGTTCAAGCTCGGAGATCCGATCCTCAAATTGACAGAGGGCTTTGGCCGCTTATAAATAGGAGAATACTCAGTTGTAATCTAATCTTTCAATTCTGTGTAATTTGTGAGTTTTAGCGAATTAGGGTTCTTGGTTCTTTGAGTGAAAAGCCCTAATTTTCTGGGCAGATTTGTAATCGCGAATTCTCCTTCGGTTCTTAGTGAAATTGTTTCATTTCTTCTCCGGTGGATGTAGGCCGATGTGGCGAGCCGAACCACCTTAAAATTCTGGTGTGTTGATCGTTGTTTGTTGTAAATAAGCTTTGCTGTTTAGGGTTTTCTACAACGGTAGTGTTGTGGTTTGAGTGTTGTCGTTTGCGTCTGGGTTAAATTCAACACCTACATACCAAACACTCAAATTAACACTTTTTTGTCTTCCATAAACAGTGCAATCCCATTTTTTTTTATCAATCCAAACAAACACAACCTCCAAAGTAAACGGGCCCTTAGAGTAGTGGGACTTTTTTTCGGGTATCGGATACCCGACCCGAAACCCACAAATACCCGTACCGATCCCACCCCCTACAAAGTGCAGTAAAGGTATGAGAATGGTATCTGTTCTCATCAATATCCAATCCCTAATCCTGATTTTGGTCTCTTTTTTTTTTTTTTTTAATTCCGAAACCGATCTCATTTATACAAGTATACAACACGGGGATTCTTCATTTCCTTTTTTTAATATTATATCTATATATATATATCAAAGGAAGAATATAAGGAAACTTGTCAATTCAGCAATTTTTTTCATTTTAATTTTTTTTTACAAATTAAATCTATTTAAAGCTAATTAATATTTCTATTTAATAATATCTAGATTAATGTTTATAATATACATAAATAAATAATATAATATTTTAGCTAAATCAGTTAAAGTAACACACACCTATATAAAAGACTTATAAATATGAAATTTCTCAATGTAAAAAACTAAAATATAAATAATAAATAATTGAAAAATAAAATAAATGTGGGTTGGCTAAAAGAAATTATTCAAACACGTTTCAAGGTAATTAATAATAAGATTGTATAATAATGAATATTTGACTTTCATTTTTTATCATTTTATCAAAAATAAATTTAAGGGTTTGAATAATAGATATAACAATATTTAATTTTTTAAATAACAGAGAAAAAATAATCATGTTCTTTTAATGCAACATATTTTTACAATTAGATTTGTTTTTTGATCGGTCAAAGAAATTTTATTATTTGAATACAAGAGGTGTTCAAACGACAAAACACAACATGATATTTTTAACGCTAACTTAAATGTTGTGTATCGTATAATATCATATATATTCTTATAAAAATAATAATGATTTTTTTTTAATTTAATTTAATTTTTACAATCTCGTGTGCTACACGGGTTCTATATTAGTTACATGTATATAATAGTTCATAAATTATCCCAAATGAGCTCCTCTCTAAAGTTAATGATGAACATATTCATATACAATTTTACAAGTTATTTTATCATTTAATATTTATTTCTTATATCATAAGAAATGATAATTTTTAAATTGTAGAAAAATATATTGCAGGAACCACACACTCTATATGATATTTTTATATCGAAACGATATCGCCAATACTATCCAGTTAGTTACCTAACCTAACATCTCCAAAATAATTAAGTAGAAAAAATAGCAAAATTGGGCCTTCCTCCTCACCTAGGTAGGGAAGGCCCAATGCAATCGGCCCAATTATGGTAGTGATGATTTTATACTTGAGCTGGATTCTCACTGTCATCTCACAAATTATTTAAATTTTCACATTTCAACTCACACATATATCTTAATGTTTGTCCACAATTTGACATAAGTACTAAAAATAATGTTCCAGCATTAGGGTTAATAGCTGCTGGCATTGTAATAATTAATGCAGTCAATTATAAGTAAATTGTGATTAAATATTTGAAGAACGAATACGAGGGTATAAGTTTGAATATCCCAAAATATTGAAGGAGTTTTCCTTTTTCCTTTCCCTTGGGTGCAAAATCAATTTTTACTTAATGATGGTGATTTTTTATACTTATGTTAAACCAACAATATATAATTTGTCATACCTACTAAACTACTATTCCAAAATTCTATTACATAGATTGTTTTAATATTTTGTCTTAAGATTATAATACAATATAATTCTTCAGATACAATTGTAGAACGGTGAGACAGACATACTTATTGTAGTAAAACACATATTTGTAGTTGAATCATGTAATATATATATATATATATATATATAAAACTCACATGTTAGATGATAGGTATTGTAAAACTGAGGAAATAAAAAGAAGTTTGATATTTTAATTGAAAGCATACATTAATTAAAAAAAAAAAAAACTTCTAAATTACACAAATCATAATTGGCCTCTGATTGGAACTTAGAGCCGGGAATCCTTTTAACCTTTCTGCATTTACCATCTCTATACCCAATTCCAATTCCTACCGTAGCTTGGGATCTCTGTTCCAAATTGATATTTCATCTTATATTTCATTATTTTTAATAGATGATAAGTGTTGGTAATGTCATGTTTTACTACTGTATGTTGATTATATTAGAATACCAGATGAAACTTGGTTATGGAATAGAAAAGAGAAACGAGTGAGAGCTGTGTGTGAAGAGTGTTAGGTGTAAGCATGCATGCTATTATAAACCTAATTATTGGAAATCCATATGTCCCTATATACATATATTTTTATTAGGGCATCAAATTCTTGATGGTATTATGGTTTTTAGTAATCACCCATGTTTAAATTACATTTTATAAAAACATTTATACATCACTTATATGAGTCTATCATCATGGATTCATACCTAATCCAATCCGACCCAAATCTATCCACACGTGTCTCTACATCCTCCTGTATTTGGGTAGATGCATCCAAATCTACTCAAATTTGATCTTATATGTTGTACATTTAAGTAATATTAGTCTTATATTAAGAGCTTTTAACTATACACTTTGTTACATATTTTTAGACAATTATTACCTTTTAGTTATATTGGTCATAAATTTTAGTTATATTAATTATACATTTATATATTATAAATATATGATTATATTGATATAAAGATATAAGTAATATAATATAGATATATAAATGATAAAAATTGTATCGAATTAGAATTTTTTTTAAAAGTTAAAATATGAATATAAGATTAATGTACTAATGCATAGGAGACCTACTCTAAATATTATTAAGAGTTATTCTCCTGTGCACCAGCTGAGATTCGTGCAATTGAGCCGCGCGCCTCTTTACTTTTTTCGTGTGTTTTGGTCGTTACCTTCACGTTATGTTAGTGTTACCTTCGTGTTATGTTAGAGTTACCTTCGCGTTATGTTAATGTGACCCCATCTCCAGATTTCATACTCTTAGTTTAAAACCACTGAACTAAAATAACACGAAGGTAACACTAATATATAACATGAAGGTAACACTAACATAACATGAAAGTAACATTAACATAACATGAAGATAAAAAAACAATGTTAATCATATCTTTATGTTATGTTAGAGTGACTCTCACGTTATGTTAGTGTTACATTCATGATATGTTAGTGTTACCCTCATGAGGGTAACACTAATATAACATGAAGATAACTCTAACATAACATGAGAGTATGATTGCCTGAAATGAATTTTGGTGGGTTTGAGCGCACCAGATGCGTAGGGGAGCGTGAGAGCGCGTTGGGATGTGTGAAAATGCCCATTAGAGATGTGTGGGGCGGGTCGACCCGGATCTATGCATCAGTTGCACAAAATATTTTGCTTATTAATCAGTTGATTGGAAGTTGGCTGAATAATTAATTATTTAATATGCAACAAAGATTTTTTTATTAAAAAAAAAAAGAAGAAGAAGAAGAAAAGGAAATAGTCAAATGCAAGGCTCACGCCATCCATGAGCTACTGTCTGCATCAGTATTAGTTGTAAATTTTATTAGTTGTAAAATAATCAGGTCTACTGCTTTTTTATTTTTTTTCTTTTATTTTTTTCAACACACACATTCACACATTTTATTCTACTTACAAATATAATTCTTATTTGTGGGATGTAGACCTGATTTACATTTTTAAATAGATTAATGATTTTTTTAATTTCTTATAAGGTATGTCATATGTAACATATGTAAATAATGGTAATTTTCAAGTAGGAATGATAGATACTATAATTATTTCTTGGCTTTTAAAGAATAATAAATATTCCAAATGTGATAAATTGATGAAAAATCAATGAAAATGGATAATTAGTAGTGGAAGTCCAAAAGATCACTAATGATTCAAGAATGAGCCAACTCCAAAAAAAGTAATTAAAAAAATTGTGCAAATTTTAATCATTCTTATGTGGATGATGATTGTGATAATAACTATAGATTTGTCATAACCTTTAATAATGACAATCACTTGATTACTTATGAGGAAAGATTTGGTTTTAACTGGTCATTAATTAATGTATTAAGCAGTTTTACCTGGTTGGAATTCAATGACAATTTTAATCAATGGATATAACTCATAAAATTTTAAGAGAGTTCCAAATTTGGTATTTAAGCCAAACATGATAAACCTTGTACACAAATTGGACAATTTTAAAGTAATCTTTTTTCTTTTTTTCCTTCAACAAGTAAATGATGCATTTCTAAATTAAGTGTCATTGCTGCTTGAATTTGGTAGGTCATGTTACTTTGGAGGGAGGTATTTTCTTGTGAGACATTTTATCAATATGTTAAAAATACTTTTTTATTATATAAGTGAAACCATTAATGTTAAAAATAAATAATTAATTAATATTTGGTAAAGAAGTAATACTTTTAAATGAAATTGAGGATTGAGTTAACTATGATAATTGTTAAAATATAACACATTAGATTCACGAGACTATTTCACACGATTCATACTCTTTCATAAGATGTTTATCACAAAACTTGTGAATTTTCTTTACAACACAAATGTGGTATGTACTAATATACAATATAAAACACATAATTACTAATTAATGTAGCAGCATTTATATTTGAGGGTCCTTCTGTAGTACACCGGGTGTATTAATACATCAGACTTTCTATCATTTTTAGTCATTAGATCTGAGATCATAGTTGACTTTGACCTTAATAATCTCAAATCTGATGGCTGAAAATGAGTGGAGAGTCTGGTGTATTAATACACCTGGTGTACTATATAACTACCCTATATTTGATATAGGATATTATTTTGTCGAGTGTGATAATTTTATATTCTATTTTTGGTAACACGTGGGAATCAACATTTTTTTGTCATTAATGTTATGAAATATATATAATTATTAATATTCATTTACAAAGAAATAACTCGTTTTTTAATTTGAAAACAATAAGCTATATTATATTATTAATTAAAATAACATAAAAAATAGAGAATTAGAATTAAAATGATAATTTCCTTATCATCTATGACATTGAGTGATGATGTAATAATTGCCCAAAACATATTAAATTTTAGAGTCTATACATCTTCCAACATATAGAAAAAAAAAAATTAAAGAATAAATTTGTAACTCTAACCGTTGCCTTAATTTTATCAAGGATTACAATAATCACAAAATCAATTAACTTAGTCAAACTCAGATTATCGTCACTGAAATTGTCTTCTCTCCCTTTTTTTCTCATGCCCTTTAGTTGTGTTGTCATCTTCAATATGAAACATCAAAAATTCCTTATATTTATTTAATATATAATCTTGAATGGAAAAAATAAATTGTATATACAATACAAATAAACAAACTAACAGCCAATTTGGGTTTTGTATGCTTATTACAAAAAATGGGATTAGTGAAAAGGAGAGATGAAATATAAAGATTAAAAGATTCAAGAGTGTGACAGTAGTTAATGGTTAATTGGCTGTATTTAAAAGTCCATCAATCTCTACTTCGACAAGCTTTGCCACCAGGAAATCCCACTTTCTCTCTCTACTCTCCCTCTCTCTCTCTAGACATCAATTTCAGATCTTGAGAGCCCTCCCTGTCTGATCAACAAACACTGCTTATGAGAGAGATGGGGCTCTGCTTCAGATCTTTGTTGAGAGTCACATCTTCCACAGTTTTCCTGTTTTTCTTGGTTTCTTGCTTCACCTTTACTTCAACAGGTATTCTTCTGTAATTTCCTTTTCCTTGCTCAAGATTTTGTTGATTTCAAGATATTCTTGGCCATGAATTTGGTCACTGGGCTCTGAATTGTCGATTATTTGTGAGGAATACTTGCAATTGTTTCCCTGATTATATGGGTCTGATTTGATTGTAAGCAAGTTCGGATCTTTGGTTAGTTGGAGGCATCATTCTCTTATTTAGTTGTCAAATCCGAAATTAAGGTTCTTTGCAGCGTTTCTTGAAATGGGTTTTGGCTCTTGTTATGAGTGTGAAGTTTATGGTGAATTAGACTGCATTAATCTTGAGTTTTTCTGCTATCTATTGGTGTTATTTTTTTTCCGTTTTTGCTCAGAAGGATTTGGGATCAGTGAATCTTGATTACTCAATTTCTCAAACATGGTTTAGATAAAATTGAGGGTTTTATTATTATAATCCAGGAATTCTACAGCTGTTACTAATTTATTGACTTAGTAAGAGTTGGATTTTAATGCTAATTGAAGATCAAATGGTATTTTGTCATTATTCTGGAGTTTTCTGGATGCATCTGTGCTGAGAATTCTTTGTAATGAGTATATTATGTGATAAAGTTAGGATTTTTACATGTTCTTCTTTCTTTATCCTTCAGAAGCCTATGATGCACTTGATCCTAATGGCAATATCACAATAAAGTGGGATATTATCACCTGGACTCCTGACGGCTACGTGGTAAGCATTGTTTCCTTTAGATTTCCGTATTTGTGGTTTCCTTTCTTTCTTCCTCGTGTTTAAGGTGAATAGTATTCTGCAGCCAAGATCTTGAATTTGGAAATCTGAAAATGTGATAGTGAAATTTGCACTCTTCCAATTCTTATATTGAGTAATCAGTATGTTATTTATGGATTTGTGTGTTATTTTTGTCTGTCAAACCATTTGGGGTATTAATTTCCTTGAGGAATTTAGTAATCCAAGTTTGGATACCCTTCTTTTGAGTCGTACACACAATAGTGGAAAGCTAATGATGGGATATTGCTCAATGGTTGTTGAAACCTGCAGGCTGTTGTGACAATGTTCAACTTCCAACAATATCGTCACATTCAAGCACCGGGTTGGACTTTAGGATGGACTTGGGCGAAGAAGGAAGTGATTTGGAGCATGATGGGAGCTCAAACCACTGAGCAAGGAGATTGTTCAAAATATAAAGGGAACGTGCCTCATTGTTGTAAGAAAGATCCAACGGTTGTTGATTTATTGCCTGGGACTCCTTACAACCAACAGATTGCAAATTGTTGTAAAGGAGGAGTGATTAATTCATGGGCACAGGATCCGTCTAGTGCTGCTAGCTCTTTCCAAATCAGTGTTGGTGCTGCTGGAACCACTAATAAAACTGTTAGGGCACCCAGGAACTTCACGCTCAAAGCCCCGGGCCCTGGTTACACTTGTGGGCCAGCGAAAATCGTAAAACCTACAAAGTTTGTGACCCCAGATGGAAGAAGAACGACGCAAGCAATGAGTAAGTTATCCTAAATATGCTGTCATATCCTTACCTCATTGATGATTAGCGAAGTGCTGTCAATCATAATCGTGGTAGGGTTGCATTAAATGAAAGGGTTCATCTAATTTTGATGATTCAATAATCATTATTGAGACAATAATCTTGGATTCTTTCTCATGCTTCTCTTATTGCAGTGACATGGAATGTGACATGCACATATTCACAGTTTCTGGCGCAAAAAACACCCACATGCTGTGTCTCACTCTCGTCCTTTTACAATGAGACGATTGTCCCTTGCCCTACATGTACCTGTGGTTGCCAAAACAACATTACTCAGCCAGGAAGCTGTGTGGAGTGAGTTTCCCTTTCCAATCTTATCCTCATCATCTGGCCTTTTCACTTTAATTTGTGTTTCTAATTCACGGGTTTCTGTTTTTGCTTCTTGCAGTCCAGATTCACCATACATTGCCTCAGTTGTTTCGGGACGTGCAAAGAGTAATAGCTTGGCACCTTTGGTCCAATGTACGAGTCATATGTGCCCAATTAGAGTCCACTGGCATGTGAAGCTAAACTACAAGGACTACTGGCGGGTCAAGGTCACGATTACAAACTTCAATTACAGGATGAATTATAGCATGTGGAACTTAGTGGTTCAACACCCCAACTTTGACAATCTTACTCAGATATTCAGCTTCAACTACAAGCCACTAAATCCATACCAAAATATAAGTAAGTTATGCTATAGAGAATAGCACAAAATTTTCTTGAAATATTTGAATGGAGGTATGAAATTAATTGTGAATCTAACATTGCATTTTCCATTATGACAGATGATACTGCAATGTTATGGGGTGTAAAGTTTTATAACGACTTCCTCATGCAAGCTGGCTCCTTAGGAAACGTGCAGTCGGAGCTTCTATTCCGAAAGGACAAATCTACTTTCACATTTGAAAAGGGTTGGGGTTTTCCAAGAAGAATTTATTTCAATGGTGATAACTGTGTTATGCCACCTCCAGATGCATACCCATACCTACCAAATGCCAGTTTACGTAAAAACGCCTCCCTTCTTATGCTATTGACCACTCTGTTCTTGTCTGTGGCGTTCCATTTTTCATGTGTTTAAGAATCCTCCATCAGACAGCAGTTTTGTATGTGTTGCCACCATTGCTGAACTTCAATCTGGAAGTGGAAGAAATCGATGAGCTCAAATACCTCCGTGTTTTTTTTTAACATATCCACGTCATTTAGGTGCACGAATTTGAGAGGAACACAACAGTTTCTTTGTTGGTGATTGCTGTCATTATTCTTCTAGGTGTACAACATGTTTTTGCTACTTATTTCCATATGTTATTGTTCATAGATTTTTTGAGACCTAATTGTTCAATAGAATTGTAACGTAACGAGAACAATTTGATAACCTGTGGTATATTGTACTGCATTATAATCATATCTTTCCAGCTTTCATATCCTACTACATGTAAGTTGACCTATCAAACTTCTTTACCTCTATAGTTTCATCTGCATTGATCTGAAGCTTCAAAAATTCCAACACCATCAAACCTGGAAACTCATCACCACATTACAGTGAGATAGAAAAATGCAACAACGAACATAAAAATCGAGATATAAGCTTGACTCGAAGGAGCAGAGTTTGGCAGAAACGGGTAAGAATCCGGTGGGGGAAGCATACACTCCTCCCCGTTGAAATACACCTTCCTAGGAAACGCCCATCCTTCCTTGAACGTGAACGTGTTTTTATCCTTTTGAAGAAGTACCTCAGACTGTACATTTCCATGTGGCCCAGCTTCCATTAACAGATCATTGTAAAACTTCATGCCATAAAACATCCCTGTGTCATCTGCAAGCATCAGAAAACAGATTATTCAATCGGATCTTGAGTTTCACGCCCGTTTGAGAGAGTTGAGATGATGGTTTTGAATCAGGGAACTTACTGATTGAAGCATAGGGAACAAGAGGCTTGTAATCAAAGCTAAAAACTTGAGTCACATTATTGAGATTCGGGTGCTGAACAACGAGAGTCCACTGCGTGTAGTTCCTTCTGTAGTTGAAATTAGAGATGGCGATCTTTGCTCGCCAGTACTCCTTGTAGTTCACCTTAACATGCCAATGCACTCGAACAGGGCACATATGGTGTGTGCATTGTAAGAGAGGCACGTCATCTTTTCTTGGTGTATTTATCCCCACCACACTCGCAAGCTTGGAATCTCCCCTGTTTCAAGAACCACGAGTCTATCAATTCCAGGATATTTTGACATTCTATGAACAACATAAAATTGCAAGCTTACTTGATGCACTTGTTTCTGTTCTCACAGCCACAAGCACAAGAAGGGCAAGAAGTGATCGTCTCATTGTAGAAAGACGAGAAGGAGACGCAACAGCTGGGATGCTTCTGTGCTAGAAACTGCGAATATGTGCATGTGACATTCCATGTCACTGTCATGGAATCAGATCATCAATTCTCACAACAATCACACAAACAATCAGAATCATCGAAATGATGAACACTTACTGAGAGCCTGAGTCTTTCTTCGTCGATCAGGGGTGAGAAAATTAGTGGGAGGGACAACCTTTGCAGGGCCACAAGTGTATCCAGGTCCGGGGCCTAAAAGTGTGAAGTTCTTGGGAAGTTTAACAGTCTTGTTAGAAGTCCCGGCTTGGCCAATGCTGACTTGGAAAGCTGAGACGGCTGCAACGGGGTCTTGGCCCCAAGCTGCAAGGACTCCACCTTTGCAACAGTTGCTGAATTGCTGGTTGTATGGGACACCAGGGAGCAAGTCTATCACTGTTGGAGTTTTCTTGCAACAATGTGGGATGTTTCCTTTGAACTTGGAGCAATCTCCTTGTTCTGTGGTTTGTGCTCCAACCATGGACCATATCACCTCTTTCTTAGCCCACGTCCACCCCACCCTCCACCCGGGGCTCATTATGTGCCGGTACATTTGGAAATTGTTCACCGTTACAACTGCCTGGAGTAACAACAATGTTTGGTTCTAACTTGTAAGTCGTTCTTTTTAAGGTTAATTACATTTTGTCATTCGAACTATGCAGTTTTTGTACATTTGCGAAGTCCATTTTTTTAGCACGACGACTTTTGCAGTGTAAAAACAGTTTACTTAATGAAGCAAAAACGTAACCAATATGCAAAGAATACTTTGGATATGTAACTGATCATTTCTACAAGATTGGGGATATAGTGAAATGATTCAAGATGTCATGAAGCTATGTTTGAGACGAGAATTCTTGATCTCTACAATATGCAAGAACTTCATCTGATGATGATCATGTTAACAAGAAATAAACTTGGAAAACAAGACTAAACATTTTGAGACATTGATACCAAGATTTGTAGGGAAGTGTACTAACCACATAACCATCTGGTGTCCAAGACATTATATCCCATTTGATTGTGATGTTCCCATTTGGATCCAACGGATCGTAAGCCGCTGTGACACAACAAAAGTAACAGCTTGTAAGGAACAAAATGAAGCTGCCATTGAATTTGATGAAGCTAAGATTCATACCTATGGAAGAAAAAAACATAGAGAGGGAGAAAGCTGCAATGAGCAATCTCATTTTGCCTTCAATTTGAGGGGAAAAAAAAAACTATATTTTGTTTAATAGCTACAATCAGATCTTTTTCTGTTGTGGAAATTTTTTGAATGTGTAAAGTGAAAGATATGCAAGTGTATTTGAAATGCCACACCTACTGGCAGTTGGATACTAATGACATATTCTTGAGCCCCCATTTCCATTCTATATATAATTGGTGCATGAATGTTCGTCTGTTCATCGTGAATATGTATTAATATATTTAAATTTTATAAGTGCTGGGAAACTAATAATTTGGTGATTATTTTTGATAAATGGTGAAATAAACAATTAATTATCTAATGCAAATTGTATTTCATATCCTAATTTATTGTTTTGTTGCTAATATGTTAGTGATCTAATTTGATACATGCATGTATGATGATAACCTGAAAGTATTATATGAAACATTATTTGTAATAGTGGAATCGTTTTATCTAATTTAAATATTAAAATTAAAATGTAGCATCTGAAATTTTCCCGTTTGCTAAGAGAAAAATCTGGAATATGATTGAAAGTTAATTAATTTTAGTTGAAATGTTAGTGTACTCTTTTATTGTTGAAAACAAACTTGAAAATACAGGTTCCCATCTTATTAAGCTGTAATCAGGGAATTAATTTTCCAGTTTGGTTAGGTTTCATTTTCAAATTTCAGATTATGACATAAGACGTATTTTCTAGAAATGACCAACATTTAAATCTGTAAAGTGATATGTAAAGAAGGGGTTAGGTCTTTGGAATCGTCTCATGAATTTAATTTTGTGATATAAATCAATCTACAACCTACGACTCAAAATCCATACATAAATTTCTGAAAATGAATATGATTTGTGGATATGATAATCCATGTCACAGATTTTGCGCAATATGGATGAATTTTGAACCCATTTTTACTTGAATAATGTTAAATCTATTTATTGCAAATATTGTAATTCAAATCCCTCAATTCAAAAACAACCATCGGTGTTTTATATCGAACGATCATAAAATAAATATCCAGATTTATTCTAGCAAGCTTCTCCCTATTAATCTGGAAGCTTTGATCAGATACGGGAAAATGATTCGATATTAAAATTTTAAAATCATAATTCTCAAACTAACAATCGAAATGATTCTGAAGCATTCTCAAAACTAGGTATTCTTCTTCAATGATGGCCAACCTAAGAGAGTAGTTTAGGAAAATAAAATCTTGTGACAAACTATGAACAATAAAGCTTGTGATATGGTAAACAATTATTACATGTTTGGAGATGAAAATCTCGGAAAAGGGTTTCTTAAAACATGAAGCTAGAAAAAGGGTAATGATTGTTAGTGTCTTGAAAAATAATGTTACTTAAAAGAATTTGGATTGAAGAAAAGAAAAGGAGTTATATTGAGTCCACGTGTTTTGGGAAGAAGCATGAGTGAGAGTTAAGCAAAGAAACAATGAAAGTGGACATGTGCCTCAACTTAATTCAACCTCTTAATTAATGCAATCAGATCCTCTATTCCAAACCGTGTTTCATCTGGTGTTCCAATATAATCCCCCACACGACACGTGTAAAAGATGACATCACCAATATACATTTATCATCTAATTAAAATAATAAAATATAAGATAGATTACGATCTTGAAATATAGGATCCAATTCATTAATAATGACCCACCATCTCATCTAATAATTGGGTTGGTCCATGAAGCCCATTTTTAGTGAAATGGGCCTTATTATTATTGGGCCAGTTTAAGTACTAAACCATTGTAGGCATTTAAGGCCAGCCCAATTATATAAAACCTGGTTGATTTGATTGATACATCTGAATTAAAGAGGATTTCTAGTGCGTTGATTGGATCTTATATGCATGATCATTAAAAATAGCATATAAAAATATCTTTGAATTTTTTTTTAGAAAATATCCGTGAAAAGTAAAAAAGTTTAAGAACCCTCCCTCTCCCTCTCTCTCTCTCTCTCTCTCTCTCTCTCTCTCTCTCTCTCTCTCTCTCTCTCTCTATATATATATATATATATATATATATAAATTCATGTATATATATATAACATATACCTAATACAAATAAAAGTGTTACATAATTTTATATATACGACCTGATCACCAGTCTCATGAAATGTGATCCATGAAACGGTCTTATACTAGACTCGCTCTTATATATTTCGTTCTACTTTAATGGAATTAATTTGGATGAATGATATAAATGGTGACATATATTGATCTTTTTTAAATAAATAAAACTATAGCATGACTCAAATAATAGCTTAAAATTAGAATTCAATGTTTAAACCCATAAGATATGTTTGGATAAGATTATGTTTGGTGAGGAAAATCCAATCACTTAAATTCTATAGCGAGAATTTGCAATATATCTCATAATTCTCCCAAAATCTCCTACTACTTCTTGAAATTTCAAAACCATAGATTTAGCCTTTTAGGGATCCATCAGATTCTAATAATATTAAAGAAATAAGAAGAGAAAACAGGAGGCCAAAGCACCTGGTTTTCATGTTGAGGTCAACAAAATTCATCTCAGCCCACTGAAAAAAAGCTTCTAAAAATTTCTTCTTTCCCTAAGAAAATAACTCTTACTTGACCATATATGTTACATTGCATTTGACAAATAATTAAAATATCATTATCATGATCCATTTGCCCAAGTCAATATCTACAAGTATAAATATATATGGAGAGAAACTCATCCTATAAATTATCACTTAACTATTGCATACTGCTCAAACATTAATCTTGAACAAAACCTAGACAAGTACTATATACTCAACTACTTCAAAATGGGCCGTTGGATGAAACCAGAGGTATGCATATCCCAGGTTTGGTAGTTAAAAGTTTTAGTAAGTTTTATGTGAGACCGTCTCACGGGTCATTTTATGTGAAATTGATCAACTCATAACACACACTTCAAAATGCAATAATAATTTTGTGAAAATCAGTTTTGTTAGTGGGTAAAAAGATATCTGACGAAAACTATTTGTGAGACGCCGACACAAGTTTTTTTAAAGTTATTTTTGAGCATTTGTAGTTTCAGTGTTTTGTTTTAGGTAAATGAAAGGAGTTGTCAATTAATATAGTTGAATTTGATTAATGAAAGAAAAAAAAAACAGGTGTATCCTCTAATGGCAGCCATGAGTTTTGTGACTGGAATGTGTCTGTTTCAGCTTACCAGGAATGTTATCCTTAATCCTGATGTGAGGTATATATATATATATATATTTCTCTCTATTTTCTCTTCTTAAAAGAATGAAAAAAATATTCATATCTAAAATGACAATTATGATAATAAAAAGGGTACTCTATATTAATCAAAAATTGATATCAAGTGAGTTATAAAGTTTAATGACAGAATAAATAAAGAGCACCGGAAAAGAGGAGTTGATGTTGAAAAGGAAGAAGAAGGAAAAAGGTATGCAGAACACAAGCTCCGTAAGTTCCTCCGCACACGGCGGCCGGAGGTGATGCCGGCCATCAACCGCTTCTTCACTACTACTCATCATCATGACAAGTGATCAAGGCTAAAGTTAGTTAAAACCCTAATTAAATTCATTATGAAGCTGTACATGGAATTTGATGTCAATATATATTATTTTATGTGTGTGTGTGTGTGTGAATTAAAACACCAAATTAATGAATAATGATGAAGCAGAATTTGATGTGTGTGTGTGTGTGTGTGTGAATTTTGTAGTTGCATATACCCAAAGTCTCCATGTTATTTTTTATTTTTATGCAATACAATTCCTTGTAATTTTTATTTGTTTTAATGTAAACTAGTATAAGGCAGATGATGTACGATTATTGAAATTATATTATTTATATATTTTGATATAAAAATGTTTGATATAAAAATAATGAATTTCATTGAAAATTTCAACTAATTTATGCACCATCATCTAATGTAATATTTTGAGTTTAATGAAAAATGTTAAATTAAAAAAAAAAAAACCAATGATATTTCAATCTCAATTGATACTTGAGTGATGCACTGGTAAAATAATTTCAAGTGCTAGTATTTTTTTGATATAAAAATGGTGAGCATAAAAATAATATAGTTCATTATAATTATTTTAATTTCATTTACTACCCATATAATTCACCAATTTTAAATATTTTTTGTTTCCATCGAACATAATTTGACTAATTTACTGAAAAACCTATGAAAATATATGTTCAATAACTTATTCATAATAAGAGAATATAATAGTGATATTGTCGTATATTATAATTAAGTTTTGATAATATTTCAAGCTCATTGTCATGATTTGGTACTCATATGATGAAGAGAATAAATTTCAAGTGTTAGTAATTTATATATATATATATATATATATATTGACAATTATCCTCAAAATAGAAATGATAAAAATTTCTTCTTATTTCTACCTCCCAAAAATAGAAATATAATTATTTATTTCATATTTATAAATTATAAATTATTAGTATATTAAACATGATTTATATATGGTAAACTATTCTTGATCATATTGACAAAGTATTAAAAGTTATAATTGATATATGATATACGAATATTAATATATTTCTATTTAATAAAATAGCGTTTAATTATTGCTATAATAAAGATTAAAATTATGCTTTTTGAATTAGTTTTGAAGTTACTTCAGTGCATGCATTTCATACTCAATTTAATTTGGATGTATTTGAATTATATTCATTTCAAATTCTAAATTTCAAATTACAATATCCAAAACACAACTCGAGTGAATTCTTAGCTTTTACAAGTAAGAAAAGTATGTATCGGTTCACACTCGATCTTTGGATAATTGTAATCGTATTTGATTGTAAAGATAATTGTAATTCTAACAAAATATTTATGCTATGTTTAGATTGGCATTGGCTGGTTTGGAAAAGGACTATAATCACATTTTTTGTTCTCTAATCAATGTCAATGTAATCTTACATCTCAAATATAATCATATCCTATCAAATCTCATAACAAACATAATAATCTTACATCTCGACTACAATTATATCCTATCAAATCCCATAATACATGATATTATAACTTGCAAAATCTTGGGGTAGACAAATCCATGAAATAAATAAGCAAAATCTAATTAATTGAAGCAACACGAGTGTTTGGTTTTGATAATTACTCCCGAGGAGGAGAAGCATTTCAAGTTGTGGTCACTTCAAATGGGGTAAGGGCATTTTCGGTATATACAAGAAAATATTGCAGTTTTTTATTATTTTAAGTAGACATTGGTCTATGTTAGAAAATGATGAAAATTGAGATAGTTTAGTATGATTATTTATTGTACTACTGAAATTGAAAAAGTTTAAAAATTAGGAATGTCCGACGCATCGTTGGAGATGTTTAATTACTCGTACACACATACTTTAAAAGGAAATTTAAAAAAATTGAACCACACTTATGTTACAATTGATTTTTATGAAAATCTGTTTGTAGTATTTTTAATGAAATCAGATACCGATGTTTTACAAAATTAGCTCCCTCAAATAATTTAATTCTTTTTAGAGCCCTATAAATAGTTTTGTCTAACTCTGTCCCTATTTTCAATTGAAAAGTAATGAATTTGAATATTTTATTTATTTAATTGGGTATGTGAAACTATTTTCGATTATTCTTTGAAGTTATATAGAGGTTATTAATACATCATTATTGAGGTAATTTTTTGGATAAATTATATTTTATGAACAAAGTTTTAAATTTTTAAATATTTCCTTAGAACGCTTTGATCAAAATTTATTCATGTGGTTAAAGCTAAAAATTAAAAGGTCTATAAATTAGATGTGTCGATGTCCAAATAGCAAATAACGATAAATTTAAGAATATCACGACTTATTTTCAATAATTTGATATGTAGATGAATTGAAATACAAAAATGAAAGGAATTACAATGAGGTCAAATATAGACGTTAATTTCATCTCAAAACACAATCCGACACGTAGCTTAATTTAGAAACGCTTGGCCTTTGTTACACCTTATTATGTTAAAATCCATATGAAAAACCTGATAAATGTATTGTACAAAACTCAAACCGTCCAAATTTAATGTTGTTTGAATTTAGAACATTGAATACACATATAAAAATCATATGAAATTTTAATGTTTTCATACCATGGAGTTGCATCAATTAATAATCATGTTGATGTCTAATTCCATCGGATTGATTCGATCCAGATCATTTTTGGCTAATTGTTCTCTTTTTTATTGACGATACAATTTGAATTTAAAAGGTTCATATTGAAAAAAACCGTACGACATGATTATGTTTGCACGTGTTAATAAAGATGAAGCAATCAGATCAAAGTTATTGTCCGTTTTTAATCCTGTAAAAATGCACTTTTTCCATTTGATTCTGTAATTGAAATAATAGTCCAATTTTGATCCTACATTTTAAATTTTGGTCTTGTAATTAAAAAAATTGTCAAATTTTGATCCTATTTTCACAGGATTTTTTAATTTCCAGCTACAGATTGGGGGCGGGTGTAGTGCACAAACCAGAAAATCAAATATCCGGTTCAAAAAAGACCAAAATTGGATAAAATTATCGATTACAAGACCAAAATGGAAAAATGCATTTTTATAGAATTAAACGGACAGTAATTTTGGAAAATGACGAAGAATGAGTTTTTCCAAATTTTATTGGATAGGGTATTGGTTCGGGTTCATGTAGATGCAACGACAAAGGGGCTTAAAATTTCCAACTTAAACGTTATGTATGGACATGAAGAACTTTACTATGTCTTATTCATGTTCAAATCATACACAATAAATACGTCCATATAAAATGTTCTTCTTATCCTACCGTATAAAAGCATCACTTCTTCGGTTACTCAGACAAAAATCATTATTAAACCCTACAAATCTTCGATCCATATGAATTCAATTCTCTGACAAATTAAAATTTGAAATTGTTTTCTTCCAACAAAAAAATTAATCCAGAGCCATGGCTGCAATATGGAGAGTGTTCCTACCAATAATCACAGGCTTTCTTCTACTAAAGCCCGGCTCGGCCTGCTCCAATGGATCCTGCAAGGTATTCATCTATCCATAACTCTTTCTTCTTCTTTCTTGTTTTCTTTTATCTCTGTGCTTTTTTTCTTATATATATGCAGTTGGGTGATGGATGTTCGACGAATTCAGATTGCGGGCCGGGCCTGTACTGCTCTTCTTGCGACGCTGCATTTGACGGGCCACGATGCGTGAGATCAACCGCCACCAACCAGTTCACCTTACTGGTACTCTTTGACGAGTTTCATTTGACTCTCACGAATTATTTTATGTAAACTCATACTTTACAATTTACATTTACATTTATGAAAATGTATTTGGTTAACGGGTCCGTCTCATGAAAGTTATTTGTGAGGTAAGACCATTCCACGTAAGTTGTTTGCTTCTTTTTTTTCCTGGTTTACAGTTTTTGTTGACTTTCTTTGTGCAATTTGCATGAATTAGAGAATTAGATAGTTGAAATAACTTGAACCACACAATATTTCCAGCCTATTTCAGATGCTTCAACCTACTCACACTGCTTTAATTATGAGGTTGTTTCCATGGTTTTGGGCTGTAAGGGTCCCCACATTAGTATCTAATCTCTTCATCTCCTTGATTTCACCACACAAAATCTGTTTTTAGTGTGTTATATTCTATCTAATTTTAAAAATTCAAACTTGTATTAGGTTTAGCTCACAAAGTTATTGTGATTGCAGAACAATTCATTACCATTCAACAAGTACGCTTTCTTAACAACGCACAACTCTTTTGCAATAGAAGATGGAACACCGAGACTCACCTTCACGAACCAAGAAGACACTGTCACTCAACAGCTCAATGTTAGTCCACTTTCATGCTCAATATCTCATCTCATTTCATTACATTGCAATCACTTTTCTTAGCCAAATTCTCATCCTTGCAGAACGGCGTTCGTGCTCTAATGTTGGATACGTACGACTACGAAGGAGATATATGGCTCTGCCATTCGTTTGGAGGCGAATGCCACGACTATACTAAATTCGTAACTATACATTTGATCTCATTTTTCCCTCATCAAGCCAACATTTGATCTCATTACTTAATCATACGGAACAGGAGCCCGCAATAGACACGTTGAGAGAGATCGAAGCGTTCTTGTCGACAAATCCATCAGAAATCGTGACAGTGATCCTTGAAGACTACGTTGAGACACCAAATGGATTGACCAAGGTTTTCACAGATGCAGGGCTAATGAAGTACTGGTTTCCATTGTCTAAAATGGCGAAAAACGGACAAGATTGGCCACTTGTTCGCGACATGGTAGCCGATAATCAAAGGCTGCTCGTTTTTACTTCCAAACGGTCCAAGGAAAGCAGTGAAGGCATTGCTTACCAGTGGAATTACATGGTTGAAAATCAATGTGAGTTGCATCGTTAATTATTGTATTGAAATGCTAATCATTTTGATGATGATATTGGTGATTTGGATCAGATGGTGATGATGGAATGAAGTCAGGGGAATGTTTCAACAGGTCGGAATCTTCAGCTCTTAATGACACGACCAAATCATTGGTCCTAGTCAATTATTTCAGGACTATTCCGGTTAAGGCACTCGCCTGTGTGCAGAACTCCGGCGGCCTCTCCGACATGCTGCAGACGTGTTATGCCGCTTCCGGCAATCGGTGGGCTAATTTCGTGGCCGTCGACTTTTACAAGGTTATTTTTTATCCTTATGATAGTGGTTAGAAATAGTCAAATAAGATGGCATTGTTTTCATCTATTTGTTGATACATGTTAGTTTTATTTTCTGTATCATGTAGTGTTGATAGATGAATGAGTTTTGGTAAAACCATCTTACGAATCATTTTACGTAAGATTGGTCAACTCATAATTCACACCTCACTGTTCACTTGTAAATTTTAAAGAAATGACTTTGATTTGTGAATAAGAATTATTTCTCTTATGAAAATTATTTGTGAGATCGTCTCACAAAAGTTTTCGTATTGATAAATTGATGCAGAGGAGTGAGGGAGGGGGAACATTTGAAGCGACGGACTTACTAAATGGGGAGCTCTTGTGTGGATGCAAAGATGTCAATTCATGTGTTGTAAGTTTATAGTTAACTTTCGATTATTTCTCTAATCTTTATGTTTGGTTTGTTTTGTACAGTTCGTTATCTAATTCAATTGAAAACCAAGAAGAGGGTTAATAGAAACCAATAGGTATTTGGGATTAATTAAGAGAGAAAATTAAGATTAATATGTCATATCTTAATTATATAGGGCAAATACAACTAAGATGATATTTAAGATCTCATTGAACATAAAGAAATGTAGTGTTCGAACAGTGATATGTGATTGAAATAGATTAGAACTGAGAATCTTAGTATATTGTTTCAAACAAATCTTTGTAAAAAGCCCACTTTTGTGGTGAAAGCTTTGGGCTATTAGTCCAAGATGTAGCTCTTGGGCCAAAAAGCCCATTTCTGTTGAGTAAATGAAGTACTGAAAGGAGCTAGGTGATATAAACAATAAAATTTTGAAATTTTTTTCAAAAGATGAGGTGTAAGTAAGAAGAAAAAAGTTAGAAACATTGTCGAATTGAAAGAAGAATTAGAAAAAAGTAAGAAGATTATACATGAATAGACAGTTATGTGGTTGGGTGTCTCCTTTCCCTTTTTTCTAATGTTTAAAATTAAGTCTATATTTCTATAATTCTACGATAAATAATTAATGGCCTTGTTAAATTTCTACTAATTATAGATATTTTTCAATTTATAAAAACAACTCTGCAAAAAATACACACATAATAGATGATGCTTAGTTAAATTTTTGGGCACCAAATATTTGGGATCTTGAGCCATTACTCCTCTTGCTTATGATTGGGACCGGTCATAAACCTAAAGATAACATTTTTTGTTATGTAAGGAATCCCGATCAGGAAATAAATTGATATGTTAAAGCTCCTTTCAAATAAATGCTACTATTTTATACTACCTCATTCCCAAATAAGTGTCAAAATTTGTCCTAAAATAAATGTCCTTTTTGCATTTCAAGATATATATATATATATCATAAATACACATATGCGACCGTCGCACATGCGACGACACTCGCACACGGTCGATCGTGTCCCAGGACACGACTGTGCACGACTGTGGTGTATAAGTATATCTTTTTCAATAATAAGTATGTGATTTTTCAATATAAGTATGTGATTTTTTTCCTCGCCCACGACCGTGCCTCGGGCGAAAACTAAGAGCAATCTGTGTCGCACGGTCGGGTTTCAGGACACGGTTGAGATAAGTATGTGATTTTTATCTATAAGCATGTCTTTTAGAGCTATAAGTATGTGTTTTCACGCACGGTCGACCGTGTCCCAGGATATGACCATGCGCGAGTGTCGTCGCACATGAGACGGTCTCACAGGAGTCCAGCTCTCTCTATATATATATATACATACAATATATCAAAGATATTTCTATTTACTTCTCCCAAATTGAATATTGTTAAGAAAGGAAAGAGAATAAGATTCAATTATAATTAAGCTTAAATAGGGGTAGATTAAACTTTTAATCATATTCCTTAATTTATGTGTAAAAAACTAAAACAACTATTATTTTGTAACAAATGTAGTAAATCTTTTGATTTTGAAAGAATCATATATAATCTAGTTGCATCAATTTTAATTTTGCAGCCAGGTGCCAACTGTACTTCCCGATGATCATACGTATAGGCTCTTGGATAAGGCGACTCCATCAAATTCTCAAAATTACATGCATTATTGTAATAATTGAGAATCTTGTTTTGAGGAAAAAAAAAATTATATAGATCAAGAAATTGGTGGCATAATTTAAAATGTTGGACTACAGTTCTTGATTTTGACACAAGCAAATAAGCATTGGCCTCAAGTAGCTAATTCCATGCACATATACTTATTTTTCTTTTATCCCTTTTTAAGAAAATGTGACAGTAGAACGTCATATAACTCTCAAAGATGAAAGATTCATGAAATATTTTAGAAATAATTATATTTGTGACTACAATTCTTGAATTCAATACAAGCAACAAAAAAACATTTGTCTTCAAACCAATCACCGCACTCCTTTTGTATAAAGATTCAATTTATATGACATCGTTTTATGAACGAAGCCTAATGATACAAAGTCCCATTGTCCATATTCAATTTCATTTTCATCAATACAAATAATTTTACACCGGATGATTAATTATGAATTGACTCCTCACGTATAATCGCATCCCTAAAACCCTGTTAAAATACATTTTTTTCACAATTTCCTTCTTAGGATTAATCATTAACCCCTCGAGTTGACTTCTTATTATTTAAATCAAGGCATGACTATAAAATTGCGTTGGACTTCCACAATAATATTATCATATAATTTTGTATAATATAATATATAAAATTGGACCACAATTTAATTTACAATGGATTTGACAATGTGGACGCCCCTCTGTTATGTGACGAACAGTGGGATACAAAGTACAGATTACGATATTGCAAAAGTAATATTAGTTAAAAATACACACTCAATTGGACTACATGTGAAATTTATTTTTAAATAAATAAACAAACATATTTATTAAAAAAATAAAAGATCATAAAATCATGCTTTATCAATATGCTACAGTTAATCCTGGCCCACCAGACAACTACCAAATGATGCACTTACCAAACTTGATCAGTGGGCCCATTACTAGTCAGGCCCAGATTATTGATACCATTCTCTTTAATCTTCATCTTAGCTAAAGCCCAATGATGAGGATTGGTGTTACTAATTTTATTTAAATACAGCCATATAATTTATTTATTTTCATGGTCCTGAATTATTAGTGTGGAAAGAAAGATGCATTTGTATAGTGGAGAAATAAAGGGTTTTTTGGGATTTTTTTTCTTCTTGAAAACAATCTGTCACGACTTAAAAAAAAAAAAGGATTTTATAAATACTATATTTGGTGGAATATACAAATTGTGGTATTAAAAATTAATGAATATGGAGATGCAGAAATAATCGCTTATATCAACTAATAGGGCACCTAGAAAACCATATAAAGGTACACATGATTATTATCATTATTATTATGCTTTTAAGATAATGAAGTTAAGGACAAATTCTTTAAAATTATGGTTTTGCGTCTATTTTATTTGTATTTCCTTTCACTTTGGTATATGCTTTATAACATGGTTTCATTATTGTTCGAAATCTTGTATCAATGATATACTTGATCTTTTTATAAAAATGAATTAGAAAATTGAAATGAATAGTGGGAATATTATTAGAAAATGCATGAGTAGGTCGTTGTAAGTTTAGAGTTCTATTCCGTGAAACAGATTCATCCACACCTTGTAATTAACTCATAAATATAGAATGCTTTGTGAAAATAGACTTGAATTGTATGCATATAACGACACTCCATCTCATTAAGTTTTATACATGATATAATAGCATATATGTTTTTGCGATAGATAGTTTGTCACAATTTCAGATGTAACTTCATTATACAAATTGGTATTTGATCTTCCTTTCTATGGAGGAGATTAATGGTTAAAGATACTCCTCTTAATCTTCTACAATTTAAATGTTTTTTAAGGTGTTAAACATGGAAAATCATTAGGATTTTAAACACTTGTAACCAACTATAACTTGAACTTGGATATATCTTATTTTAAAAATAAAATTAAATTAAAGAGTACATCTTTAAGATTTTTTTTTATTACAGTAACATAATATACAAATCATAGAAAATACATCTTACAAAATAAATTCACTCATACATAACACAAGGAAAAAAAAACTATCACAATACCTATACTTTAAACACATCATTAAGGAGGAACTGCAATATTTTAACCTTAACATAACCGAAAAAATAACTATATCACAATAAAATATACCTAACAAACAGATTGACATTTTTAAGCAAAACAAAAAACAAAAAACCTTTTGCTTTCACTATAAACTGATTTATTATCCGTATATAGTAAATACACTTTACGTATCATTAAACTATATATTGAGATATAACTTGTGGAATAATATTTTACAAAGTGAACTTAAAAAAATAAACAATTGGCCGCCATTTAATAGTTTTAAAAGATTTGTACCCATATTGAACGTGTTCAAGCATCATTTTTAAAATTGAGGCAACCAATTAAAATTTAAAATTAAAAAAAATGGAAACAATAGCACCCTTAGAATAGTTAAAAATATTGATTAATTCACTAGATTTGTCTTTGGAAACAAGTGAATAATGTGATTGACTGGTATTGAACCTTTTCATCTTTAAATAATTAATAACCAGCAACTGCTACTTAAGAGTGAAGAATACATGTTTTTTTCCAATATATCAATAGCTGCTATTACGATATTATTTAAAATATTAAAAGCACTTTGGTGAAAATTTTATTTAATCTCACTTTCTAATATAAGTGGGAAGCATGTGATTAGGTGGATTTTTTGGCATCTAACACATGCTACCAATACTAAGATGTGTTAAAAGAAATCTAGACAATAATTACCAAATACAAGAATTTGAGAGACATCCATTAAATTTAATTATCCCTCTATTTAATTTAATATAAATCAACCTTTATAATCATATTAATAAATATATGATACATGCTCAATCAGTAAAAAATAATAATACACGCATACATTAAGAATAAAAAAATGCTCGGGAAAACTATATATATATATATACACACACACTACATTCATTAATATATAAAGAAATTTAAGTGTGTGTTTTCATACATATTGAACTTCTACTTTCTTTGTTATATCGTATATCAAAAGATAAACTTCATGCACTAACTGTTTCACGAATAGTTTCTGTATGATGAATCTTTATTATCCACAATCTAAACTCCTATTAACAATTTTTTATGTGAATGTGAAATGTGTTACTCACTAAAAAATAAAATATAAATATATAAGGGATAATTTCATTCTGATCATATATATATATATATATATATATATAAATAAGACACTTCCATTTTTTGCAATCAAGTATTAATTGTTTTCCAATTTTGGTCCTCCATAATTTACATCTTTCCAATTTTAGTCAATTTTGATCAGAATTTTAAAATTGTTGATGTAGTCGCCGAAAAATCTGACAGGGCAACCAAATTCCAAACTTCAGCAGTTTTGAAAATTTTGACCAACAAGGATTGAAAGTGGAAATAATTTAAACATAAAGGACCAAAGTTGGATAACTAATATTTGGTTGTTAAAAAATTAAAATGTTTTATATCTACACATGATCAAATTGTAATTAACTCAAATTATAATATGATTCTTTTTTTCTTTTTGGAAAAGAGATAAATTGATAAAACAGAGAAAGAGAATACTAATGCATGCCATTATATCTATGAGCAAGTCTTGTGTGAGACCGTTTCACGAATCTTTTTTCATGAGATGGATCAACTCATAACCCACACTTAACAATTCATATGAAAGTTTGTGGACATAAATTCAATTCATGGATGATAAGGATCCGTCTCACGAACACTATTTGTGAGACTGTCTCACATGAGTTTTTGTGCATCCATCTAACTGTGGTTTTTGAACTGTGAATGAATATAATTAGGTGGAAATTAGCCAGCATCTAAAAGAAATATTTGGGGTTTGAGGTAACTGTCTCAATTATCTTAAAACAAAATTGATCTTCATCAATGCACGTATAACATTATTAATCAAGGCACGATAATTAATAAATATGAGATTAATTGTCATCTTACAGAAAATGATATTCGATATTATTAATGCATGGCGATTTACCTATACATTATTAATTTGTAGGAGAAATACTCTATCTATTTATAATAGCATCTATATATATATATATATATATATATATATGAGAAAAATAAAAGAATAAAAATGTGTTATGATCGATGCGATTGTTAATGGGAGTCATGTTATTGGTGCATGCAGAATTTGAATATATTTAATTAATAGCTAGAAAACAAAGGCACTCACCCTCTCACTCTCATGATTTTCCTAAGATTCTGCTAATCACATTCTTAATTAGTGATAGTATCATTGTTTTCTCTCTCTCTACTCTCTCTCTCTCTCTCTATATGTGTATGTATATTATGATTGTCATATACTTGAAATTGCTATTGTTATAACTTATAGTGCCATATGTCAAAGCATTGTCTTGTGACCAATTTTGTGGTGCACTTAAGGAATGGGAGCATGTATAAAGATTTGTACTTACTATAAAATAAATACAACTTTTTACTTGCTATTAAGCTATGTCAGATCCTTTTTTCTTTAGGTTCATTACTTTTTCTTGAACATTAATTACTTATTTATTTATAATTATCAATTGAAACTAACTTATTACTTTGGACTTACTTATAATAAATATAACATAAAAAAAACTATTGTTACTCAAAGGCTGTCATTTTTCCAAAGTGGATGAAGCTAGAGATCGACATCATTAATATTTTAATTATATATATATATATATTACTACCATTCTTATATTATAAGTTGTGTCTCACAAAGTTTTGTTATTTCTGTGAAATTAACATATGTTTAGTGTATGAGAAAGTTCTTGGAAATCTAGATATCACATCAGAAATCATATATTTTTTTCTAAAAGTACGTATCATTATCAAAATATTCCTTTTATTATTGTGAGACCATTTCGAGTAAGTTTTGTGTATAACTAATTCTCAAAAATAGATGTGTGAGTGTCTACACATACATGAATATTATATTCTTTGAATCGAATTCATCTATTTAGCATATTGTCAACTCCAAATGCTAGCTCAAAAATTCTAACTAATGACGTTTGTGGTGTGTATATAGCATCAAAATCTGTTGTACCTTTATATATATATATATATATATATATATGTATTATGGATAACATATATGATATCCATCATGTGCAAACTTGTGTACGAATTTAAGAGTGAATAGCTGGCTCATTCTACACAACAAAAGCTCAAAATTGTAGCATAGCAAAACACACAAATTAAAGACCTCAAAATATATAATTAGAACATCATTTTCATATTTAGGTCCCCTACTTTATCGGACGCCATAAAAGATTGTCAGATGGAGTGTGAGGGATAAGACAAATAAATGTGCATGTAATGGACCTTTCATCCTTTCCTTCTTTTATTTTAACACATTCATTTCTATCTCTACTTTCAATGCCTTGCTTAAACCCACTGACATTACTGATGAACCAGAAGATCTACAAAACCTAGAAATGATCCATAAAACTTCACTAATAAATCCAATCTAAGTTGAGCAAATTATGTTCTTGCACATTGTTAAAAATTAAGACATATTCCATATGTACATAAATCCAATGATGCATTGATTTGTCTATATGATTTGGAAGAATAATCAATTCTCTATGATCAATTGAGTCGATTTACAGGCTTCCTTTGCTATAAGAATTTACAAACACGAATTGAGTGATGAACAATGTTCTAAAATTCGGCCTAGGAGCTAGGCAGCCCCTAGCTAAAATATTTTTTTGTCTATTCAACCACCTTATGTGGTAGGCGGAACAATTCTTCCCTAGGCGGTCCTAAGTGCCAAGTAATTTTTTAATATTTTTTCCTTATGTTTGTTTTTTCTTTTTAATAAATGATGGAATTCTTAATGTATTATAAACATATATCAAATTATTATTATTATTTAAATATATATAAATAGAAAAAAAATCAACAAGTAGAAAATAATTTAATAGTCATTGAATAAATCATATATAAATATAATTCAAATGAGATATTTAGTTTTTGTGATCCTCCAAAAATACCTTTCAAAGTTAGAAATTCAAAAAAAACAAAAAAAAAAGCTAAAATAACAAAAAAAAGTGTCTAATATACATGCTTCACCTAGGCTCTGACCAGGTCTCCTAGGTGCTAGCCATCAGTCAAGCGTCCGACTAGGGCCTAACATATTTTAAAAGACTGATAATGAATAAGTACTAGAGTCATTCACACGTATGTACGTCTCATCATCCCCAAAGTCCACTGTACTTCTCCAAGAAATTCCGTCAAGAGAAATATAGGAAGAATCTTAAAAGAGTCCATACATAAAATCATATTAGTTGGTTAGAAGATCTGATATGCATCTCGAATATATATTCCTTCTACAATGAGAAGTTCTAATCCAACTAGGAAACATATCTCATTGAAATATGGATGTTAATAGGTCGATAGTCCTAATCTCAACCCACTTTTGAACATCTAGTCTCACTCATGTATATTTGTGTCTCACACTCGTGAGTCGACACATTAATTTGTCAACTAGCTTAAGAGAATAAAGATTCTTTTATAATTCCAGCGAATTTCTTCAACTAGAAAAAAAGTTTATGTCAATAGATGTTGACTCTAATAAGTTAGCTAGCAAAAACTTTCTTAAGCTAACATAGTCATCTAGCTAGGACTTCACTTATTGCAATACTTATGAATACATTAACAAGAACTGTGAACATATTAGTACTCAACTCATATATGTTGGTGTTTTAAGCTCGCTATATGAATTAAGTAGTACCAATCAGGATCCTCTGTTCCAAGTAGTACTACTTTAGCACATAATTCAAACAAATTGTCGAGCTAGCTAGCGATGAATTAACAATAATGCGTTTATCTTGCGCGTTGTTTTGATAAATATGACTGAATACTACTCAATCTCAAACCAAATCGCCTCAATTTCCACAATTCTTCACTTTGATATACATATTATATAGGAATGATGAAAAAGATAAGTAAAAGGGAAAAATGTATATATAGGAGTGGGGAATTAGAATGTGGATTGGGTAGAAGTCAATTGTGTATTTATCGTAGATAAGGATAGAGGCACGAGGGAGTAACATGCAGTTTAGGCTCATGCGAGAAATAAAAATCGAGGGATTGGTGGTTAGAGTGAAGAAAGGAACCCCACGGGGCAGGAGTTGATGCTGATAGTGGCCAAGCAGTCACCGGATCACATGGCGTTGGTGCCTTCTTTATTGACAAATATAATGTGGGGAACGAAGAAGAAGGGAAATTAATGTAATGTAGTGTAAAGTAATTGATATAAAAAGGATTGTTGCAAAGGGAAAAAGTGTGTGTACCAAATGGGTGAATTTGGAAGAAACAATAGCAAAGACAAAGCTAATGAAAAAGAAGCATCAGAAATGGGGGGACCTTATTCACACATGGGGTGGGCTGCTTTGATTATTATTTGTTTAGTTTTTGAAAATAAATAAATTATTTTCATGTGAAGTGGAGCCAACCTAAAGGTGAGATTCTTTTGCAATATGTTGGTTGGAAGAGCACAATGTTTTGGACATCTTTGTGTCTTCTATATTAATCTCAATCTTAATTAATAGTTTGTTCATGAATAGATAGTGTACGTTTTTGCATATATAGTCAAGGATTTATATATGTGTGTTGTAGATGGTTTCAATTTCGTAGGAAAAGTTTGATAACTCATGTTGTTTCTAGGTTGTTGTTCTATTGGATATAAACTATAAAAACATTGGAAGGCAATATTGAAGAATATGCTAGCCCCTCATCTTGCATTTGTGGGTCCAAAACATTTGAAAAGGAAAGTGCATGTGTGTTTGGACAATGAATTAATTTTGCAAATTTTAGATTTAGGACTTGTATATTTAGAAAATTTAATGATTTATTTTGAGATTGTATGAAGTTTATTATAGTTGACATATCATATCACTCTAGTGATTGATTCAGAAAAATGATTTAGCTATATTATTATGTTGTGAAAAGTTGTTAGAATAATGAATTGATGATTAAATATTGAGTTTTTTTTATTGAGAAGTGTGACAGATGATTACTACGAAATATTGTTGTGTGATTTGGAGTGAGATTTGGATCTTGTAAACTAGATTAGATAATTTGAGTTTGGTCTGATGGGTGAGCTCGAATAGCTTATGCATAAGGCTAGGCTAAGCTATCAATATAACAGCCTCAGAAAATCGAACTTAAATATTTGGAATGATCCAAGCAACTTGATAGACATGAATCATGATAGGTTTGAGCTAAATTGGTCCATTAGGAATGGGTTAGCCAGGGCTAGAAAGGTTGACAAATTACATTAAAAACTCCAATAAACTCAAATTAATAATTCATTTGTAGAAAAATGTTAAAATGTCCACGGTGGGCAACTTTTAATATATCCACCGCTGCCATGCAAAGATCTCATCCTTTGATTATATAAAAAATCAAATTAATTGATATGTTAGATCTTCGTCACGCCAGCGGTGGACACATTATTATGTGCCCACAGTGGGTAGGTTTGCAATTATGTCCATTCATAATGAATAATAATCACTTTCGAACTTCTGTTGTGAGTATTGGCTTCAAGCAAGGGGATATTTGGACTGAACTTGGCACATCCGAATTTTGGAAGGGCTCAGTCCAGTCTATATTTGGACAGAATTTGCAAAATCCTATAAATCTACTCTATTTGATCTCCTACTTTTTCTACAATTCCCAACAAAAAGACATTTACGTCTTCTGCATTTTCCATTGTAAAAATAATATTTAATTATAATCCTACCTCGTATAATTTTCAAAATTCATACTTACAAAATCCTTCTAAGTCCAAATTTTTCAAAATTCATACTCACAAAATCCTTCTAAAGTCCAAATTCAGATTTGCAAAAGTCACCTTAAGCATAAAACAAACATACCCTTAACTAGTTATTTGTATATATAGTATGGTGATATATTGTTTATTTGCTTAGTTTTGTAATTTTAGCTCATAATTTAGTACAATAAATATCTTTTTATTTAAGCTTAGAATATGCTTAGACGACTAGAATTACCACTATGATAAATCCTTGTTGTAACACTGCATCGGACTTTAACATATTCCAAATTTGGATGGATATGTGGCAGTTCTATTTTCCTCTACACAGAAATTCATGTGAGATAGATTATTATTACACATGAATTCAACTTATATCCACAAACTTTCATATGAATTGCTAAATGTGGGTTATGAGTTCACTCATATCACGAAGAAAGATCAATGAGACGATCTCACACAAAATTTACTCTTTTCTCTATGAGTTATTATCTATTTCATTAAAAAAATTGGAATGGCTTCTTTTAACTAGGATTGTTTCCGTTAATCCTTTTATATTTCTATGCAACTTTCCCGCTTTAGTTTATTATAGCATCTCCAATGGTGCTACCTAAAATTTTAGAGTTTTTGGTGCCATATTGTTGTTACGTCGAAAGTTAAAAGAACATTCACCTTTAAACAAATACATCATATTCAAAAAGTAAGTATTCATATCATAGTCTCACTATCAAACCACTCAATAAATTTGTATTATTTTTTATTTATTATTTCATTTTATAATAATAAGATTTCATAATATTTTAAATGACTAATTGATTTTTTAAATTTTAAATTTTTATTTAATTAGTATACCATAAAATAAAATTGGACAATATATTATTATATTTATTGATAACAAGGTAATGGACTAATACGATAAAGAAGAAAATACATTTAAAAAATGCAAACGACTAACAACATATATACATTTAAATTTGTTGAATATATCAAGTATTTATAGTGGAAAAATTCTAAATTTTGAAGGGAAAAAGTGGCCGTTTTGAGTATAGTCGTTACATAACGGTTAAAAAGAATCGACAAAATAATATGGATAATTCTATACACATCGCAAGTAATACTAAACACACCCCATCTATACACATGAAAATTAAAATAATAAAAAAAAGGAGTATGTGTATAAATGAGGTGTGTTTAGTATTGCTTGAGGTGTGTATAGAATTGCTCAAAAAATATCTATATATATATAAAAAGAAGACTTTCAATAAAAATAGCATAACTAATTTTCCCTCCTAAATTTACATACTATAATTGGAAAGAATTTAGTTACAATAATTAAAAAAATCAAAAATAAAAAGATTTATGCTTTTAAGGGTTGTAGGGCCACTAGGTTGGGCTATAACCTATTGATAGACTATGTAGATTATTTTTATCTTATTTATATTTATATAAATCACATTCTTTAAATTAAATCATTTCTTTATTTAAATTTCTGTTATAATCTATGATATATCAATTTTATCATTTTTGCATCTAGAATTTAATTGTTCCTTTTATTTTGTATTCACAATTTTGATAACAAGTGGGGTGTAAGTGAATGAATGTATACTTAATGCATATTAAATAAGAAATCATGATTTCAAATTAAATGATTTTTTATTTAGAATTTATGTTTAATATATGATTGATCAGTTTTATCGTTTTTATTATAATTTGTTTATTGTAATTTTTAATTTTTAATTTTAATTTTAATGAGACCATAAGACAATTTTAGGGACGAAGATTTCTAACAAATCATAATTTCAAATTAAATAGTTTCTTCATCTAAAATTTGTTGTTAATGCATGATATTAGATTTATCATTTTTTAAGAATTCTAATTTGTTAATTTACATTGCATCGTAAAAAATAACAATGTATAAATTTGACATTTAAATTTTTGTGCATAATTATATTTAACACAATTAGAAATACAAAAACAAATGACTAAATTAAACAAAGATTAAGAAATAAAAAAATAAATTTTAAAATACAAAGTTTCAATATTCAGTTATCTACGTTATTTGAATATATATATAGAGCAATATATTAAAGTATTTATATCTTTTCTTTAATTAACTATAAATAATTAAGTTATTGGTTAGACCGAAAATTTCAAAGAAATTTATAATTGTGAACGTTTGGGAATATGCAGTTTTGTCAATAAAATTAATCACTTATTAAGCATGCATCAAAAAATACAATAATATATTTATCATGACACTTATGTCTATATTATAAACTGTAACATGCATAACATATCTTTAGGAGTTAAAATGTTTTTTAATATCAATTATCGTTTAATATCCATAACACAATAAATGTTTCTCATTACTAAATTTAATATTTTTTTTTTACAAAATTGATTAGTGTATAAAATTGGTGTCATTTTTAACAACTTCATATTTTAAATATAGATTTTATAATTCATTGTTCAACAAAAATATAAATTTATATATTATTGTTTGCGTTTTAAAAATATAATAATATTTAAAATGAGAAACAGTAGAGATAAAATGTCTAAATTCTTATTGATATATAATTTAGGTTACGATAATACTATCACATTATATTATTAATAAATTAAATTACAAACCGTGCATCGCACGGGTATAATTCTAGTATGTAAAAAAAAACAACAAACAATTTTTTTTGAGTGACACTTGTTTGCCCCTGGGACACGGTGGCCTCAAATTAATCATCATATAGTGTTACATATGTACTCTACAAGTATCATGTGTATACTCTTCAGGTATTACATGTATATTCTTATATATATATATATAATACATGTAGAGTATATGTATAACACTAAGAAATGTAACACCTGTAGAGTATATCTATAACACTTGAAAAACATGTATATAACATCTAGATTCGGAGTTACTCTCCTGTGCACCAGTTGCACGGATCTGATCCGTGCAACTGGGCCGCGCGCTGACTGGGTTGGCTCGCCCAACCCGCACCTCTTTACTTTTTTCACGTGTTTTGGTCGTTACCTTCACGTTATATTAGTGTTACCTTCGTGTTATGTTAGGGTTACCTTCGCGTTATGTTAATGTGACCCATCTCCAGATTTCATGCCCTTAGTTTAAAATCACTGAACTAAATAACATGAAGGTAACACTAACATAACATGAAAGTAACATTAACATAACATGAAGGTAAAAAACAATGTTAATCATACCTTCATGTTATGTTAGAGTGACCCTCGTGTTATGTTAGTGTTACCCTCATGAGGGTAACACTAATATAACATGAAGGTAACCTTAAGATAACATGAGGGTATGACTGTCTGGAGCGAATCTTGGTGGATTTGAGTGAACCCACCATGCGCGTGGGGACACGTGAGAGTGCGTTGGGACGTGTGAAAACTCGCGTCCGAAGCGCGTGGAGTGGATCGACCCAGGTGCATGGAGTTTCACAAAATATTTTGACATAGATTCGTGCTCCTATCTACCCAAAAGATATATAATAGAGGTGGCAATTCGGGCCGCCCGGCCCGGCCCGGCCAACCCAACGGGCCAATTGATAAAGTCGGGCCGGGCCGGGCCGGCCCATCCTTTGGTCGGGCCTACGAAATTGGAGCCCGGCCCAACCCCGTTTGGGCCATCGGGCCAACGGGCCAAATCGGGCCAAAATCATAATTATTTTTTTAAATTAAAATAATTTTAATTCATTAAATTCTTACACCAATTTAACTAGAAAAATAACTTCCTACTATTATAATTTAAGACGTTCAATTTAAACTATAGTATCCTATTTATGTAATCGAAATTATATTTTTTAATATAATTAAACTATTAGTGGGGACAAAATCCGATCATTTTTACTTCCTTTTAGCATTCAAAAATATTTTAACTCAATTATCATAGTTTGGTAGTAGATTCTAATTAGTTAATGATAGTTGAAGATGAGAATAATTATAAAAAAAATTAAAAGAATACATAAAACATGGAGAAGGGAATCGAGTCACATGTAAAATTTATAAATTGCACACAAAAAAATAATAAAAAAAATATTATCGGGCCATCGGGCCGGCCCAAGCCCAACGGGCCAAATTGGCCCGAGCCCATCCGGCCCATCGGCCCATCGGGCCGGGCCAAAAAGTTAGGGTGTTTTTCGGGCCACTCATTTTAGAGCCCGGCCCGGCCTAATTTACGGGCCGTTCGGGCCGGCCCGTCGGGTCGTGCTCAAATTGCCGGCTCTAATATATAAGTTCCTTTTTCTTTAATGTAAAAGGGCGTGAACCCCACCCCTAGGCACGTGTGGAGGTCACACGCCCAGAATCTGCTCCTTTTTTTTGGGGCATGAATCCTGCACCCTCACTCTCTCCTCTCCACGTTTGTTTCTTCTCCCTTTCTCTCCCTTGGTAGTAACTACCCCTTCTACCTCTACTTCCACCCAATCCCACACAACAATACTCTCCTAAAATACTTAGATACAAGTTTTTATCATATCATCATCCACCTCCCAATTAGATAGAATAAATTAGAATTTGTGTTTTTTTTTTTTTTTCTTTTTGTTTCTTTGATCAACATGAATTTGATTTAGTGTTCAAAATTTCGATTTAGGTGATGTGTAAGTGTTAAGTGGTTCATATATTCATATCGATTTGTGTCTCTTCCACAATTTTAGACGCTAGACAACAATAAGGGGGTCTAGACAGAACAATAAGACTTAAGACACAGACTTACGTGGTCCTAAGCGCCAAATTATATTTTTCTTTCGGCAAAAACTTATATACCTCTGGGATACATAGGGGCACAGATCTAGGTGTTATATAATGCTCTTCAGGTGTTATATATATATATATATATTGTATATGTGTTATGTTTCTTGGTATTATAAATATATTCTACAGGTATCATATGTATATAAGAGTATACATATGATACTTGAAGAGTATATGCATGATACCTATAGAGTATATATTTAACATCATATGATGATTAGTTTGGGGCATCATACTCCTGGGGCACACAAGTGCCACTCTTTTCTTTCTTGTAGCCAAAAGGTGTCCTTAATGTATTAAAGATTTCTATTTAACTATTATTATTTAATTAGATATATCAATAGAAATTTAACGAATTAAGAAATATGAAAAAAATAATTTTATAATCATTTAACAAGTCATATATAATCTAGATGAGACATTGTGTTTTTAATTGTTTATCCACCATAACTTAAAAGCAAAATAACTTAAGAGTTCCAACATAATCTTTTAAGGGTCTGTTTACTTTAACAAACGAAGATAAACTAATTATCTATAGTAATGAGATAATTTTATAAGATAAGATATAAATTGTTATATCTTTCCAATGTTTACTTTAACATATAATATTTAAATAAGGATAATATTTTTGTCCACCATTTATTATGTAATACATGAAGGCTAGGATAAGCGTTATATTATCTAAATATCTCTGTTGATTTTACAAACATAAATGTTTAATGTTTATTAGCAGTAGAAATATAATTTTGTACATTTATCCCAATATTTGGATAAACTATCTTGCGGGAAGGGTCCAGATAATTCTCCAAGATATTATCCGGATTTTCACGTCTTATCTTGGGTCGGAATGATAACCCGATTGTTATTTCCATCAAAGTAAAGATAAAATATCACTATTCTATATTGAGTTGGTCTCTTGTGAGACCGTCTCATGTGTGAAGAGATTTAAGTATGCCTTTTACAGGTATAAATATGTGTTTATCAATTATAAGTATGAGTTTTATAAGTATGTTTATACACATACATATATATATAAACATGAGTTTTATAAGTATATCATTTTACATCTATAGGTATATTTTTTTCTACTATAAATGTATTTGTCGCACGATGCGACGTTTGCACTAAGCATTTTCGAGAATCGAACTTTAAACTATGCCAAAAACCCAGCTAATCTTGAAGGTTCGTCGCATCCTTCCAACATATGGACCAAAAATGGATGGTACACCATCTAAGTTTCTGTGCTCTAAATTATCCCTTAAAAGTAAATGGACCCAAAAACATTAAAAAATTAAGAAAAATAACTGAGATAGCACAAAATCCATTTAATTTATATATGACATATAGGCACCACCTAACCTCCAACCAAGCATCCTAGGTGCTAGGTGTCTGTCAAGCACAAGCACAAGCACAAGCACAAGCACAAGACTAGCACTTAGGTTGTGAAATTGAAGTTCAATTTTATTTAGGTTGTGATTGGAAAGAGAATTTTGAAATATTAAATTTGAAATGAATGATTTTTAATATAGAAGATTCAAAATTCACTTATATTGCTCAAAAGTTAATTCAAAATAAAAGTAATTGATTTCAAATTTACGTGTATCCAAATATCACTAATGAATTTATCGTTATGAATTTTAAATATTTTCTCAAATCCCCATCCAAGCTCAACCTTATACCATTAAAGTAGGTCGTGTTCGAGACTATCTCATGAATCTTATTTTGTGAGAAGGGTCGTTGGATATAATAAATTATGTAGTATTTTTGGGTATCTTAGGTAATATTGTTTCTATATATTATGTAATACTTTTGTATTATATTATGCATTACATCATACAAGTACATAATACAAAAGTATTATCTGAATATAAAAAATTATTACATAATATACATAAAAGTATTATATGTTGAACGAGAAAAGAGTGTTTGAACAATTTAGGATCGGGGCTTTTTTTGAGTAACCCAACTTGTTCCAATTCAAGTCATGCAAAAGTATTACCCGAAATACAAAAAAATAATACTAGGAGCACATATAAGTAGAGCCGGTAATTTGAGCCCAACCCGACGGGCCGACCCGTAAATTAAGTCAGGTTGGGCTCTAAAATGAGTGGCCCGAAAAACACCCAAACTTTTTGGCCCGGCCCGATGGGTCGGATGGGCTCGGGCCAATTTGGTCCATTGGGCTTGGGTCGGCCTGATAAATTTATTTTTTTATTACTTTTTTTTTGTGCAATTTGTAAATTTTACATATGACTCGATTCCCTCGTCCATGTTTTTATGTATTCTTTAATTTTTTTTATAATTATTCTCATCTTCAACTATCATTAACTAATTATAATCTACTAGCAAATTATGATAATTGAATTAAAATATTTTTGAATGCTAAAAGGAAGTAAAAATGATCGGATTTTGTCCCCACTAATAGTTTAATTATATTAAAAAATATTATTTCGATTACATAAATAGGATACTATAGTTTAAATTGAACGTCTTAAATAATAATAATAGGAAGTTATTTTTCTAGTTAAATTGGTGTAAGAATTTAATGAATTAAAAATTATTTTAATTTTAAAAAATAATTATGCATTTACCTGATTTGGCCCGTTGGCCCGATGGTCCAAACGGGGTTGGGCTGGGCTCCAATTTCATAGGCCCGACCAAAGGATGGGTCGGCCCGGTCCGGACTGCCCGAATTGTCACCTCTACATATAAGTATTACATATTTTTTTGGAGTCTAACTCAACTCAACATGCATCTAGTAATACAAAGTACCATCTAATATATAGAAAATTATTACCTAATAAACATAAAACTGTTATATTTTTTTCGATATTCGACCAGACCCAATTTATCTTATGGAATGGAAATAGTCTAATTCAAGAGTTTCCCATACTTTTTACTCACAAAGTACAAACGAGCCTATTATATTCATCAATATAACAAACTAATTTCACACCATCAATGTGTGTATTCATCATATTATGAGGATAAATGTGACACATTTTAAAAAAAAATTAAAAATTAATTACTTTTATGACTAACAAAATGTGTCACATATCAAATCAAAGATAACACACTTATTTTGCTCCATCCCACGATACTTAATATTTTGGAAGTTAAATCACTTGCTTAATCAATACTTGGCTACATCCTTTGAAAATATAAAAGGTACTTTGCTTTTCAATAAAATACTAAAATAAGAACGATAATATTTTGAAAGATTAAGTGCATATTTCTCTGTAATCACTAATATATAAACTACTTGTTAGCTATATAAAAAATGAGTGAAATCCACCGTCATATGATGTTATATATATACTTTTCAGGTATCATGTGTATACTCTTAAAATATTACTTATATACAGAACAAAAAGTCGTTACCTTTAGTGAATAAACAAGTAATACCTTAAGAATATACACGTGATACTTGAAGAGTATATATATCTACTACCTATTATTGAATAGAAAGTAATACCTTATAGTATGCACATGATATCTGAATAGTATATATTTAATACCACGCTTTAACATGGAAAAGTAATACCTTAAGAATATATACGTGATATTTGAAAAGTATATATGTAACACCATATGACAGGTCGGGTTGGGGGTACGAATCTAAGATTCATATTTGAGGTATATAAGTTTCGTCATATAAAAATACATAGTACATAAATAGATTCGTAAACTAACCTAATTTTCTATTTTTCATTGCATATAAACCTCAACCTAATTGTTTAAATAGGAAACACTTCGCAAAATACCACTTAATTTGTCATGTGTTTTATATTATCAATGTCGCACCATATATATGCAACATGGACAATAAAAACGAAATCAATCATGGGTGTTTACCAAAATATTGTATTATAAAATCACAATTGTGAAAATATGGTTGTCTTTTAGGATATTATGAAACTACAGTAAATTGCGGTCGAGAAGTACGATTGGAAAATATCAACAATTGAGTCACACCTGGGAACTGTGAATTTTTTTTCAGCATTTTTTATTTTATTTTAAAAAATTTAACTAGATGTTGTTGTTGGCAAGCGCAACTATTAAGGTTACCGTATAAATTAGAAAAAAATTGACGTGGATTCAGGCCAGATCAAACCCAACCCGAACCGCAAACGCCCAATTGCATGTATAATTGATGAAAAAGAATAATACTCTTATTGAAAAGGTGGCAGAGAGCTCTCGAAGTCGCAATTGATACATGAGACTCTTATTTATAAAAAATAAATTAAAACAAAAGTCAATTGCCAATTGCGACTTCAAATTAATTTTTTAGAAAATTTAAAAAGCCAAAATAATTGAAGTCCCAACTCTGAGGTGCAACTACATCATTCAAATTGTGTGGTCGCACTTCTCAACTGCGAATTCTTATAGTTTACTAACACCTTATATATATCCATATTTTGGTAAGAGCAAGTCTTGTGTGATACTGTCTCACGGATCTTTTTTCGTGAGACGGGTCAACCCATAACTTACACTATACAATTCATATTAAAGTTTGTGGATATGAATTTAATTCATGAATAATTAAGATCTGTCTCATGGAAACTATCCGTGAGACCGTCTCACATGAGTTTTTGCGTTTTGATAATCATTTATTAAATTGCAATATTTTGCTAAATTACCCAATCAATCATCAATTTTTTATTTTTTTATTATTGGAACAATAATTCTAGGCTTTTTTTTTTTTCCTTGAATAGACACAATATGGGGCAACTACTTTACGTCCCATTAAATCTTTCAATTCAGAAATAAGTCAATCAGTTTTTAGTTATCATCATCCTCGTGTTTCATAGACAAAAAGTAGTTTGGCCCGATTAATCTCCATAAATAAGGAGATTTATATAAAGAATTGTCACCTATATTTCTTCATCATTATCTTCTTTCTATTTTAATATCATTTCCTACTATTTATTGCAATGCTAAACAATTCATATTTAATACTCTCTTTTGAAACAAACAATGATATGCATTAATTTCCAAGTAATTAACTCAATTTTGTTCTATGGAATCTCAATAATTATACCCAATTAATTTTGCTTTGATGGTTTAATCATGTACACTATTAAAGATGTAGAAAGATGTTTCTGTATCAAGTTAATGAAAAGTAAACAATGATTCATTCTTTTTTAAATATATAAATTTTCAGATAAGTATGATATCAATCAAACATGTAAAAAAAAATTCATAAAAACTTGTGTGAAATGATCTCATTGATAATTTTCGTAAAACGAATCTTTTTTACTCGTTAATCTAACTCATTTCCATAAATTTATATATTAATTGTGAAGTGAGTCATGTGGATTAACACGTCTCACAAAAAATGATTTGTGAAACAGTTTCACATAAGTCTTTTTTTTTTTAATTCGTCCAAAGAGCCACTTACACAAATAATTATAGAGAAAGTCTCATGTGTACCTCAGATCTATGCACTCGAGTCGGATCCAGGCCGACCCAGTCCATAACCCCTTTTTTTTCTCATGAATTTTGTTGTTTTGGTTGTGACCTTTATATTATTATTTTGGTTGGTTTGAGTGCATCCACTAAACGCGTGAGATTGTGTGAAACTCACATGGTAGCACATTTTTTAGCGCGTGAGCCGAGTGCATGGATGCTAAAAAAGTTTTGGTGATAATTATATAGTATTTGATAGGTAACATGTATACAAATATTACTATCTATGGTCATCAGTCATCAATTAAATAATTTGATCTTAATTACTAATTTTTTTTTGTGAATCTTCACTTATTTAGCTAAAAAAAATCATAAAGTACAGTAATCTATTATTACTTCATTCATCATTCGTGACTATCTTTCCAATCACATCGTAGTCGTCGTTCAAGCTATATACATTTTGGACTTATCCGAAGTAGATTGGATGAACACCAAGCTCATCTTAAGTAATATTTATAAGGGTTAACTACATCAACAAAACACGAATTCAGAATTTAGTTTCAATTGTAATTTGAATTTTTTAATTGTAACACAAAAAATACTCAACTTAATCTTCAATTCATGACTTGTTTGGAATTTTTGAGCTCCAATTGGTATTTGAAATCCAAATTGTATAAGTTAATTATTGACGTATAAATTTACATATGGATGATTATTATATTTAAAATCACATGTTGAAAATTAACTTATACAATTTGGGTTCCTACCAACAATTGAAGCTCGAAAAATCTAAATTACATGTTCTGAATTAAAACAATTGTTAAATTACTCATTTTTTATGTTGCAGTCAAAAAATTATGTTGCAATTGAAATTAAACTCTAAGTTCATCTTTCTTTATTTTACATAATTCAACCTATTTATAAACTATATATTTTATTGTGACTATACAATTATTTATATATATATATATATATTAATAAGATATTAAACATTGATTTAATAAAATAAAAATCCAAATTTCCAGCATAAGAGAGAGGTACATGAATGAATGGATAACATTTACTTTTTTTCTTTTATTATTTAATTATTTATTCCTCCAATTCATTGATTTATATTTTGTTGCCAACCTGTAATAAATTGATAATGTTTTTATAACATTATTTAAAATCAACTTAGTGCTAGCCTAATGATCATAAATATTTAAAATAGAGAAAGTTTTTAATTAGGCATAATAAATTAAAATTAAATTTGTGAGAATTTGTGGTATGAGAAATAAGTTCCATTTGAATGCCATATAAAACCAAATGAGATGTTATATACCAAATAACCTTGCACCATACATGTATAATATTACAAATCACATTAAATAGATTTTAAAAGTAAAAACAGTTACTAGTTATACGTAAATGTTCATGTGCACCAGGTGCACGGATTTGAATTGGTGCAATTGGGGCGACCCGATCCAGATCCGTGTTCCTGAGTTTTCCCTTTTCTTTTCTTACTTCAGGTTGTTACTTTTTTATTGTAAGGATGTGACCTTAGTCAGGAGAACTAGCTCTGGCCAGTCATTCATCGTGGATTCGAATGCGTATAGTTTCATTTTCTTGGACTTCTCCTCTCCGGCGACCCACAGAACCTTCCCAATGAATATTCTCTTTTGAATAAGAGAGGGCTCCGGGCTACCTTACTTACACAATTACCGTTTCACCTACCAAACCTAAAAAAATGTGATCTTTGTTGTCTAATAGAACAAACACAAGGGGGTTGGGTTTGATACCTCATCAACCCTGGGAACTAGAACTGGGTTTTTTCCCAAGTTTTAGCAACTAGGGTTTCTGCGGCGGGTCTATTTATCTTTAAATCTCTAGTGTAGTGGCCGTGTTGACTTTTATAAGTGTGACCTTTATATATAAATGACATGACTTTTATGTTCATTAACTTAGGAAAAAATGAAGATTTTTAGGTTTTTTCGCTTCAAATTGAGACCTTTATGTTGTATTTTTGTGACATTATGTACAATTCTTGTGGTCTTTGTGTACAAATAATATGACTTTTATGATCCATAACTTTGAGAAAAATGGAAGTTTTCAAAATTCATTGCATTTTTAGAATAGAAATAGGTGCAGCTAATATTACATAAACGTAAAGACAAAAACTCATGTAAGACGGTCTCACGGATAGTTTCCGTGAGACGGATCCTTATTATCCATGAATTAAACCCATATCTACAAACTTTCATATGAATAATCAAATGTGGGTTATGGATTGACCCGTCTCACGAAAAAAGATCCGTGAGACGGTCTCACACAAGACCTGCTCATATATATAAATTTTGATAAAATTCTTCCTTTTTTTTCTTCTAAGTTAGAATATATAAAAGTCATTACATTTATACATAAAGGTCACACTTATATAACATAAATGTAACAATCTGAAGTGAAAAAATAAAATTCAAAAAAATAAAAAAATGTGTGGATCTGGATCGATCCGGATCAAATTCAAATTATATGTGCACCAGTTACACAGGAGACTATAAGTTATAATATCATTTCAATATCAAAATTACGTGATTGATACGTTACATGATTGTTTTGTTCGGAGGATCCGACCAGACATCAAATACGCAAGAGTTACGTTAGATGGGATATTTGGATGACGTGGATGTTTATTTCTTTGTCACATGTTTCAAGATGTGGATATTCAATTAACCTACATCCACATATACATTGGATAAAATCATCCAGATTTTCTTATAATTTTTGTGAAATTAAAGATATTTATATCATTCTTTATTTTTTTTCTATAGCCAATTGAATTCTAAAATTCAAAATTAATGAAATGGACGAAATTTAAAGACATTAATGGATTATTATTTTCAACATTCGACCTCACATTGTACTAGAAGTATCATCTCATAGTATTGTTTATCATATCTATATTATCAATATTTTCCTCACATTTTTACAATAACCACAAATTTATTACTACCATATCAATATTTATGAAAAAAAGAAATCGATATTTGTCAATCTACGACTAAATTGTACTTCCCCTTGCATTCTCGAAATCTAAATATTGAAATTCTCGGATTTGAAACCCTTCATGAAATTGCCCTATATATTAATGGTGTAAAATCTGGTTACTTGTATTATTTTCTCTATCTCATGTTATGCCCTATATATAAGCGAGTTAATTGCAATAAAAAATACAAACTTTACATAATTTGCAATTTTAACCAATTTTTTGAATATTAGCAAATATAACATGAATTTTCATATTTTTTACAAATTTAACCAACAGACATATTTCAAGTATGTTTATTTTGATAATAATTTTCACCATTTCAAATAACTATCATTTTGAATATTAAGTCATTGTTTTATTTCGAAATTATGATATTAATTTCAAAAATAAACATATTCGAAAACTGCATATTGGTTAAAATTGCAACAAATATGAAAGTACATGTTATATTTGCTAATATCCAAAAAGTTGGTTAAAATTGCAATTTGAGCAAAGTTTGTGTTTTTTTATTGCAATTAACCCTATATAAGCTCGTTCTCAACTTTTTAAATATTTCAAATATATAGTTTATTGTATATGTAAAATAATATTTATTTAGTTTATTTTCTAACATACACGTATATGGACATCAAATTATATATGGGCATTAAATGCTGTATATTATAGAATAAAGTATTTATTAAATATTCATACGTTGATTATTCTAATTATTTTCTTTATTCTTGTGCAAAATCCGCGATATATATATATATATATATATATCCTTCATTCACTTCGAAATAAAAAATTTAGGATTTTGCTTGCAGTCATGAAGGAAGCAGATATAAAATTTTATAGGTATATTTTTAATAAGCACTTTATATTCGTTTATATTTATTTAATTTAAGAGAAGTAAATAAAGGTAATATTAGTATAATGAAGAGAAATATTTCTTGAAATCGTAAACAAAGCATTTACTTTGAGACAAAAAGAACTGTACTCAAAAGATACATAACGAACAGAGAGAGTATTTGGTAGGAGGGTGTTGTATTACGTACTAAGGGCCTATTAATTTCGTGGGATGTGTGGGTTAGTAACCTTAATATGATATGATGACTTATAAGTATTTTTTTATAAAATTGTGATTTAAGTTTTTTAATATTCGATTTGGGAGTTAGTCTCCTATGCAACTGGTGCACATACAATTCGGGTCGAGCCGGATCCGCGCACTTTTATTTATTTTATTTTTTAAAAAAATAAAATTTCGTTTCAGGTTGTTACCTTTATGTTATATGCATGTGACCTTTATGTTATATAAGTGTGACCTTTATGTATAAATGTAATGACCTTTATATACTCTAATTTAGAAAAAAATGAAGAATTTTAGAAAAATTTGTACATATTTACGTTTATGTAATATTAGCTGCACATATATCAATCCTTAAAATGCACTGAATTTTGAAAATTTCAAAAAAAAAAAAATTCAAAGTTATGAATTATAAAGGTCATAATATTTGTACATAAAGATCACAAGAATTGTACATTAAGGTTACAACAATACAACATAAAGATCTTAATCTGAAGATGAAGAGAAAAAACCTGAAAATCTTCATTTTTTTCCTAAGTTACTGAACATAAAGGTCATAATATTTATATATAAAGGTCACTCTTATATAACGTAAAAGTCACATCCTTACAACATAAAGGTAACAGCCTGAAGCGAAAAAAAAAAAATTCAGGTGCACAGATCCGGGTCGGGTGGCCCAAGTTGCACCAATTCAGATTTGTGCACTTGGTGCACAGCAGCATTTGCCTCCATTTGGATATAGGATGGTTGCATTTCACTTAACTGGAATTGATGTATTTTTAAATGGGGTTAATTTAACTAAATGAGTTGTATATATTAGAAATTGTGGAATGATAAATAAGTTGATAGTAGGAAATTTGCTATAGTTGATTAAGACTACATTTCTGAGTCACAAAACAGACAATGTTTGGAATTTCGAAGGAGATCAATAAGTTAGAATATGAGATTTCATAATCTCAAAATCTTTATTTTTCTGAAGTCTTAAATTAATATTATAAAATCAAGTCAAATAATTCTATAAAAAGAATATTATAATAAACTCTATATTCTACCTATCAATATACAAATTTCAAGGTTCTACTATTACAATTATTATATCATTTTAATAACATCAGCTAACAAAATAACATTATACACACATTATCCAACATTGAATTGAAATTTACGCTAGATTTTAACTGCCACCTCTCTTTACAGAATGCAAGATTTCAAGATCGAATTCATCTAATTCTACATGATGTCCTTCCAAACATTACCATAACAACTACCTTCTCAATGTATTTGAATAACATTTGATAATGGATTGAAAATTAACATTATGACTTCAAGTCCAAATGGGGCAACACAACATATACATAGTTTTGCTTCATTAAAAATAAAACTTATTCCCAAATAAAGGAGACATAAGTGATGAATTGAGTGAGCTCGAGCACTTGAAAGAGGGTGGAAAGGGTAAAAAGGAAGCAATAATTTGAAGAAAAGAAATTAGGTATGATGTATATATTAATATTATATAATTGGAAAGCAAGTTTTTTTTTTTTTTTTTTTTTTTTTTTTTTTTTTTTTTAATTGGAAAGCAAGTTGAAGAGGGCATGATCAATGTTCACGTGCAAAGTTTTATACTTAAGTGGAAACTAGAAAATGACCACTTTGATTCACACAATTTTTATCATCCCAAGAAAATATGTGACAAGTTTTCTTGATGATGACGTACGTGTACATTTTTTTTTTCTTTGTGGACACATGTGATGCACACAATAGACTTGTTACTTAATTAATACTACTATGATTTTTAACTTAAATTTCATATATGCCCTTAATTAAATTTCCATTAAATCACCACATTTCAACTCCCTATTCATTTTTTGAAATAAAAAAAGTTTCATTCACTACTACAGTTAATGAAAGACAAAGGCATAATTGAAATTTAAAATATTTTCTTAATCTGCTTGAAAACAAAAATAAATCTATTTTTATGGGTCGAAAGAAGTATCTACTAAAAAGACATTTATTTTGAGACAGATAGTACATGCTTTAAAAAATAAATAAACAAATAAAGGAGTAAATAAGTTTTTTAATACTACATTCATCCCAAAATAATTGTCGTGTTCGTATTCCAAAGCATATTTACATACAATATATCAAATATGCCTTCATTTACTCATCTCAAATTAAATGTGTTGAAGAGATAGAAACCCCTCATTAATTAAACTTAAATAGGATAGATTGAATTTTTTTTATCATATTCCTTTATTTATGTACAAAAGGTTAAAACGACATTTATTTCGAGACGAATGTAGTCCCAATCTTCCAGGAGAAAACAAGAGAATAGTACAATTTGCTGCAGTAAATATGAAGTGAAAATAGAGTTAGGTCAGGAAAGGGCGGTTAAGTATGAAATTACTGCACCTGCAGAGGGACCATTTTTGAAAATGACTGTTGCCTAAATTAACCCCATCTTCTCATTTAATTATATTTAATGATCTGCTCACATAAATATGCCTTGGGACTCTTTATTCTTACATCATTTGTCTTCTCATTAATAGTAGTAATAGCAAGAACAGTAGTAATAATAATAATAATAATAATTCCCTTTCCTCAATTATTATGATAATGTATCATTGCAAATCAACGTGTTGTTTACAACTCTTCTTTAACTAGTGTGATAAGACCTCATTTATGTTTGCTTCATTTATTATATGAATATTATTAAGTTGAATTTCGTGTTTATTTATTAAATAAATCGAATGTAAATAAAATTGTTTTCAGCTTGTTTATATTTACGAACAATTTGTTTATTATTCATGAACAAACTCGTAGTATACGTGTTTATTTGATCATTAATATTTTTGATTATTATTTAATAATACAGAAACTATATAAAAGTAAAATCAAAATTCTATCTTCAATATTGAATAGAGATGTTAGATAACTATGAAAGTAGTAAGCTTAATAATTTAAAAACTAAGATATTTCAGATAAAAGTTTGGAAAAGTAGACAAAATTTAAAAGTTTAATGTTAATAATAACAACAAAATATAATTTTTTAATAATTATAATAATAAAACAACGTTAAACAAACGAATATAAACATTAAAAGTTAAAATTTTAACAAGCTCAAAACAAGTTTGAATAACTCAATAACTAAATGAACAAACAACAAACAAATCAAAATAGGCTCACCTCGTTCTTTCCACAGGAAAACTTGTTAGAGCACCAGCATCAATGTTTTTAAACGTAGTTCTTAAATATAAAATTAATACATTTGATTGATGTATTTTTAAAGAGTCTTTAAAATTCTTCTGCAAAATCGTTTCCATGGAGAGAGGGAGAGATAGAGGGAAACAATCAAATCACCCACTCACTTCACACTTACAGAAATTTTGTTAAAATTAAATATTAGTGTAACCATGAGTTGCACAGTTATATATATAATTATTAAAAAATATAATAACATATAAAATATAATGATTATTATTTTAACAAAAATATATTGATACTTTTTTAATTTGTATTAGTATAAAGTTAGATATTTTAACTTTAAATTTATGTCATTATAAATAATTATATTCGAAAATATTAGAAATTTGAAATATATAAAGTAATATATTAATCTATGGATTAAACAAACAAATGAAAAAATTTGTGTCAGAACATTACATGGGTAGTGAAATTTTAAAAAATAAATTTAATATCTAAAAATAAGTTATATATATTAGAAACGTTATGATTTAAGTATTGAGATAAATAAATTTATATTTTATTGACATGTATAACTATAAATACACACGTATTTTAATAATTTTTTTTGGTTCAACGACACATATAACTCATTTATTTTAAATCAAATAAAAAATTATATCAGCTTATCAAATACATGAAAATCTCTCTTGCTATCTATTTAAATGAAACAATTCAAAATTGGACTTAATCTACACATTTTGAATAAAAAAAATTATGAATAATAATTATAAGATTGATAAGTCAATATATCATAGACTAAGAATGATGAAATTTTAATTTGTGAAAAACCAGAAAAATTACACCTGTCCAATATCTTATGTCACCTCACTTAATCAAAATATAAATATAAATAAAATTTGATAACAAATAAATATAAAATAAGAAAGATAAAATAAAATATTTGTATATTTCAAATGAATAAGTTGGTTAACTTGCAATAATAATTTTAATCTAATTTTTTCTATTTGATATGTTTTATATGTGTAATCTATTAGGTACACCTATAATATTTTTTTATTTCTACATTTTAAAATCAATTTACAATAAATTAATATTATATATCATAAAAACGTTTAAAAATGAAAAATCATTGAAGCCCACACACATACATTTCCATATTTCAGTTTGATAAATATTTTATATGAATATTAAATTTAAGATCATTAAATAATGATTTATTTTATATATTATATATTTAAAATTGATTTAAAATATGGTAAATTACAAAAAACAACCTCATATATCGACTTTTTTAAAATTGCAATCTAATCTTTTTTTTTAAAGATTGTCACCTAGTCTTTCTGTGGTTTTGTCAATTGCAAAATTTCCGTTCATTTTTTGGGCAAATGAATTAATTTTTTTCACTTTGCAACCCAAACTTTAATTTTTTTGTCCAATCGCAAATCATGATAAAAACACAAAGTTTATATTGCAATTAGATTTAAAATAAAAACAAAGTTTAGGTTGCACAGTGAACAAATTAATCTCCATTTCGCCAGAAAATTTACAATCGACAAAACCACAGAAAAATTGGGTGGCAATCTAAAGAAAAGAAAAAAAGATTAGGTTGCAATTTGAAAAAAATCGATAGGTAGAGTTGTTTTTTTTTTCTTTTTGTAATTTACCCTTTAAAATAAGTATTTTAAAATAAAATGAGAGATAATAAATATATAATCTCTTATTTCATCTTATTTATCTATTTATTTTTTTATTTGAAATTTTTATACAATAAATACTAAATTGAGTATCATAACTGATTTCTTAAATTAAATATTTATTTATTTGTATTGAATTTCTTAAAATACAATAAATAGGTTTATTTATTTTTATTTGTATTGAGTTTCTTACAATAAATACAATATGAAATCAATTAATAGGTTTCTTAAAATAGTAATTATTTAAAAGGTAAATAATTTATTACAGTTATTTTTGACAGAATATCCACTTTTCTATATATATAGATGTTACATCTCCTATTATTATTCAATCACCACACGTTAGGTGTAATCAACGACATCACTTCATCACTTACCAAACATATAATAACTAATATGAGTAATAATAAATTCAAATAAATTCATACCTACACTAGATATATATATATATATAATTTCATTGTCAAATCCATCAATTATTCGAATAAAGAAATTATATATATATATATATATAATAAAGATCTTATATATTTATATAATTATTCGAATATATTCAGGAATACTCAAATCGAATTTCGCTATATTCTTATTCATATTCAGATTTTTATTTGTATTCGAATCACTATATTCGAATTCAAGTAACGAATCGGGTCAAAAAGATTTGATTCTTTTATAACTCTACTATGCCACTCCTAACATATCTTAAGTGTGGAAGTAATATTCACGTGGACCAAATGGAAATAATAAACTTGTAAAATAACGATGTACAAATGGAGTTATGTAAAAAATAAATTGAAGGATTTTAAAAAGAAAAGTGTGTGAGTAGTAAATCTTGTTTCAGTTGGGAACATAATTTAAATCCCATTGATAATTAGTACTCCATCCGTCCAATAAAAATACACATGTATTAAGAAATGACGTTTTAGCCGTTTGCACATATATTAAGAAATGTGATAAAAAGTCCAATCTACCCCTATTTAAGTTTAATTAATGAGGTGCTTTTATCTCTTTAACACATTTAATTTGAGGTGAGTAAATAGGGGTATATTTGGTATATTGCATGTAAATATGTTTTGGAATACGAAAACGACAATTATTTTGGGACAAATATTAGTTGCTAAAACGTCATTTATTTTGGGACGGAGGTAGTAGTATTGTCTGTTACATAAAGATAGACTTATTACTATATACTAATATATTAATAGTTTGTAATTCCATACATTCACTTAATTAAATTTTATATTAAATCATCAAACTTAACTTCCTATGCCTTTTTTGAAAAAAAAAAAAAATCAATGTTAAAACTCATAAAACACAAGCATATAAATGAAATTTAAAATGAAAACAAATGTAAATCGAGATAAAACATTTTTTATAGTGATGAATGAAAAAAACCACAAAACCCTGATGATTAAATAATAATGACACACTTCCTCATAAAAAATAAAAAAATGACACTTGATAGTATGACATACTCGAGTGTGATTCACCAAAACCAAGGAGTAATAAATGGTAGTAAAAAGTAAGCAAGTGTGGAAAAAGGGTCAAACAAAGGAGAGAGAGAGAGAGGAAAATTAATAATGGTGTTGGGAAAGAGACAAAAAGCAATCAATAATTATTTTCAGTGAATAAAAACGAGTGCACGTGGATGCATCTCCCACACGTGCACTCTTTTCCACTCTCACTCTTATGTTTTATTTAATTCATAGCTCTATGTATTCCACTTGCATCATTTTCGATTTACAAAAATTGGCTTGTCACATCTTCCTCATTAAATTTAGGTGGACTAATAATCAGCCCTATCGTATTGATACCTAATCCATTCGGTATGATATGATTTTATAGGATCAAGTGTATGAATTATTACACATATATATTTGTACATAAGAATTGTATTGTTCCATAATTTAATGAATTGGACATGGGATATAGAAATGATAGCAATGAGAATGTAATGATATAAATGAATGGAGCATGTACTTTTCAAGGAATAATAACATTAAATTGAAGCAACAAAATAGAGGAAAGATTAAAAGTATAGGATTGGCAATTATCATGATTGGGATGTATATTGATGCCATGACCAATTAGGTAAGAAGCCTTCAAACGGAAAATTCAGACCAAACAAGATAGATGATGATGATGATGATGCATTTAATGTATTGACCAACCAATCAAAACCAAACACCAATGCCTACCATCGTACACCTTTCATTTCATTTCAATCTTCAATCTTTATTATATAATAAGGTTTTCTCCATAGCTACACGTTTGAGTTTTTCTTTTGTCATTTTTATAAATCTATTATAACTCACAAAAATTGATCTAAATCAATCTCACTTATATAAATTGTTGATTCATTAATCTAATGAAAGAGTAAGATTTATACGAGTTCGTTTCACGAATCTTTTTATGTAGGATGAATCAACTCATAACCCATTATTCATCTATAAATTCTATAAATGAGTTGAGTTAATGGATAAAAGGGAGCTTCACGGAAATTATCTATGAGACCATCCCACATAAGGAAATTAGATTTATAAGACAGTTTATTACAAAAGACTTGTTACTTTCTATTTCATGATATTGAGTAATTTTTATATTGAAAGCCACTTTCAAATATTTGTTCCATCAAAATACCTCCCTCAAATTATTGTGTACAGATCTAACCATTATATTATAGATGTTGTATTTTAATTAAACTTGCGATCGTAAAAACCTCTTGATGAAAGTGTTGGTGGAGCCTAGTCGACCTCACCTTGTCCTACCTAGACGACTTGACCAAGAAAATCTAGATGGGTCCATATATATGCATGCCTTGAAAGTACCGACCCACCCACATCGGTCGAGCCAAGGCTGGCTAGACCAAGAAGCCAGATCTCACGAGAACAAGTTAGTAGCCAATAAGAATGCACTTAGCCAGCCAACCAGATTCCGACACGTCAGATTCAAACTGGTTCAACTAATTATCGTGCGCATACTAGAAAACACATTTCAAAAAGGAAAATGAAGTATTTATCCAAGCCTAAGATATCCTATCATTAGAAGAAAGCTGAGCAACATATACTAAAATTCAAATTTGAATCAACTTAAATCCCTAAAATCACGTTTAAGATATCCGATCATTAAAACAAATTAACAAATAGTAAAATTCAATTTGAATCAACTTAAATCCCTAAAATCATGTTAGGAGATGGCTATAAATAGAGACTTGTTTATCTTTCAAAGAGTTTGAAACTTATTGTATTCAAGTATATAATATATGCAACAACAAAATATTTTGTTTGTCGGTAAGAATCATCCAAACTCACTGAGTTGATAGGAGCTTTCATGCCAGCAGACAGATTTGTTTAAATTCATTTTATTGCTTAGTTTAATTTATTTGTTATATGATGCATTCATTTGTACGAATTTGTATGTCAATAATATGTATCAAACAATTACCATTATTTTTTGTGCATTTATATATAAACATCTAGAAAAATTTATCAACAGATATTTAGTTATTTACTTCATCATTCTATCACATCAATTAATCAAATAAGGTCATATGACAAGAGCAAATAGTGGTACAATTATCAAACAAAAAGGTCGAAATGATCGATATCAACCGTAAAATAGTACACTCTTAAAACTGAAAATGAAATATTCATCACTCCCCCTCCTATTTTAACATTTATTTATCCTTTTCTATATTGAAAGCATGAAAAAACATTTATAAAAAAAATTATTTTTTAAAGAAGTAGATCATAAACTTTGTAGCAAAAGTAGTATCACCTAAAACCAACACCACAAGTAAGCATTTGGACTTAAATCAAGCCTTAAAATAAGATGAACCGTCAATTTTATTTGAGGAAGATGACACAAAACAATAATACTACATAAATAAAGAAATTATATGAGTGGAGATTGAAATTGGCAGAGCCGGCATAAATTAGGATATATCTAGAATAGCTGATTTTATTGGTAAATGGAAGATTTATTCAACTAATAATTAAAGAAAAGCAATATAGATAGAGAAATATATGCAATAATTAGAAGGGAAAATAATGGGGGAGAGAGAGAGAGAGGCTGGGTACCAACTAGAGCAAAAAGCAGAAAAAACAAAATGGAGGCCCTCGTGCACCTCTGGAGTTTTGATTGTACATCACACATTTAATGAAGCAAAAAACGTCTCCAGTTCAGCTGTGCATGTGTGCGTGTGGGTAGACATTCCTCTCTCTCATCCCTTTCTCTCTCTACATTATTATTGTATGTCTATGCAACCTTTTGCAGCCTATAGTATATGCATCCATTCTGTAGTTTCCGTGCACATCTTTTTGATCCATCTCTCTGCTATGCCTATACATCCCCATCTCTTTCTTTCATACATCCTCTTCCATCTTTTTCTTATGTCCCACTTATATCTGCTTAATTCTTCTAATTAATATCTTATGGGGTTTTATTTTTCTCTAATGCTAACCAAGTCTTGTCGGCAATACCCTTTTCCCTGTTTCTTTAAACACAGTTATTTTAAATAATCATCAATTCATTTTTAATGCAGGGACAGCATGAAATCTATGATCAAACAGTACTGCAACCAAACAATGTTTTATGATTATGTTCATCACTCATTATACTTGTATCCAATTTATAGTGTAGCACAGTGAATATCTGCTAGCAATATCATTGCAGTGTATCAAATAAAATGAATACAAATGTTAAGTAAGATAGTTACCTTGGAGAAAGGGGATAATTATATGAGTTTTCTTTAAAATGTAAAAGGTGCACTGTGTCAGTTGTGTCAAATCCCTTTCCAAGGATCTCCTCAAGGATCCACACTTCTCTTCAAGTCATTTTCAAACCTAGCTTTTGCACCACATTATGACAAGGCCACCCGGGTATCAGCATCATCTCAAAGTCAATAAACAAAATGAGAAGAGAGAGAGAGATGATATAAGTGAAAATTACAAGACAAACCCTGTCTTATGAGTATATATTACATATAATCTTCCCCACTGATGAGACTAGTCAAGCATCTACGCCTCTGTACGGTAACACTACACATTTTCATTATTCTTTGAAAGAGATACTCGGTACAAAGGAAATTATGTTATAGTGTTCAAATTCAGGGAGTGCCTGCCTACTTCTCTGTAGTGTTTTGAAAAACCCCACTAAAGTGACGAGTTCTTTTCTGCCACCCAAAATTTTATCAAGTCAGAACATGGCTTCTCTCCATCAACTATTCATCATGTGCAAGTAAATAAACCATGTATAGATGGAACAGCATAGGAGTTCACTTAGTCAAAGCAGTCAACCAAACATAAAAAGCATAAAAAAATATTCTGACAGCAATACCAAATATCAAGGAATTTTCCTGTATATTGAGAAGTATAAAATTAGGGAGGGTAGGCCTGAGTGTACCAGTGCAGTGCAGGGTAGTCTCCCCACATGGGGTAGAAATGGAATTAGAATGTCCTTTTTAACATACATGTGTGTGTGAATGTATGAAACTCAAATCTAGAGTCATTTCAAATAGGTTGATGTGATTAGCACAAATTTAAGTTTTTATCCTATTATCCCACAAGAATCCAATTATTAATCATGCTTAGTGGATCGCCATTAACTAGCAGAAAAAAGGGAGTTTTCATGTATATTTTAGTCTCCCCCACTGTGCACAAGGCTCCAAAAAGTTACTGAAATTTAAAATGTAAGGATGATTAGAACATGGGGATTATTGGATAACAAAGATGGGAAAAAAAAGTTGAAGTGAGAAATAGAACAAAAAGGTCAAACTTCACGCTAGGAACTATAACCTACAGATCTAAGTATCAATCTATTAAAAGGATACAGACTAGACTTCTAAGTTGAGTTAGTGTAGCACCAAAGAACACTCTCTTGTTCAGTAACCAAGAACATGTCCCTAGACACTTGTGTATGTAATGTCATGAACATAACTCTCTACTTCTCTCTCCCCCCCTCACTCTCTCTCTCTCTGAACATGTCCTTAAGTGAATTTTGTAATTTCATGTACAGATCTAATTGACAGACATGTGAACCACTTAGTCCCAGTGCTTTTCTTCTAATGGGGTGGCGACCATGTGCTTCTCTACTGCTTATAATTCTAACATCAGTCAAAGGCATAATTTCTCTCCAAGACTTTTTAACAAGGATTAATAAATACCCAAATGATTAATAATGACAGCTACTAACAGTATTAAAAAGAACTAGAGAACCACATAAAGTGTTTAACACCATACCACACCCAATTCAAAAGTTCAATTAATTATATGTTAACAGCTACTGTTTTGACTAACCAGTAAAATGAAGTTCTTGAGCCAATAAAACAGAAGACTTAAATGTTTTTTGATGTATCAATATTTTAAGTTACCAAGATTTGGTAATATGATTTTTTCTTTTTACTGTGTTTTAATTTTGCCTCAGGTTTGAAGACTAGGCGGCCCTACCTTATAGTGTGCATGATTTTGGCGTATTAGCCTCATCTCTCCCTGCCGAAGCATTCTCTCTCTATTCTTATTGATTTCATCAGGTCTATATAAACACCCGCACGAACTCATGCCAACCAATACAAACCAGAGCAAATCTCAAACCTCTCAAAACTCTCCCTTGCCACCCCCCTCTCTCCCTCCCCTCCATCTCTCTAATAGTTGGAGCTTTTAGGGAGTATCAATGGCCAGCTTAGTTGTGATTCTGGGGGTATTTTGGGGACTCTGTGTTTTGAGTATTGCTTTACTGAGATGGAATGAGGTTAGGTACAGGAAGAAAGGATTGCCCCCTGGTACCATGGGGTGGCCAGTCTTTGGAGAGACCACTGAGTTCCTAAAACAAGGTCCAGGCTTCATGAAAAACCAGAGATCAAGGTATCTCTTATAATTTCTTCCTGCAGGATTCTGAATCTTATATATTCTATCCAGTTTGAGTATTCAGACAAATCCTACAATTAATGTATGAGAAACTACGAGTATTTATCCGAGAACTAAATCGGGTGCTTGCATGTTTATGTACATGCTAATCTGTAGACCAGAACACTTCTAAATCCTATCATTCTTTAAATTATCATTGAAAATGCTTGACTAACTATTCCTTTATTTGACTAGTAATCTTATACTAATTCTTCCTTAACTTATGTTACTATAACAGGTTTGGGAGTTTCTTCAAATCCCACATACTGGGATGTCCTACCATAGTCTCCATGGATCCAGAGTTGAACACATATATTCTAGTGAATGAAGCAAAAGGGCTTGTCCCTGGCTATCCTCAGTCAATGTTAGACATCTTAGGGAAATGCAACATTGCAGCTGTACACGGTTCTGCTCACAAGCACATGAGAGGGGCGTTGCTTTCCCTTATCAGTCCTACAATGATTAGAGAGCAACTCCTGCCCAAAATCGACGATTTCATGAGATCCCATCTGAGCAATTGGGATAACAAAATTGTTGATATCCAAGAGAAAACAAAAGAGGTTTGTGCTGGAAACCCCAGATCTAAATTCTAATCATTGAATCATGTGGTATGATATATTCTTACGACTCTGTTCTGATATTTATATAGATGGCGTTTCTATCATCGTTAAGACAAATAGCAAGCACTGAAGCTAGCTCAATATCTCAGGCATTCATGCCTGAATTCTTTAAATTAGTCCTCGGAACTCTCTCACTTCCTATCAACCTTCCCAACACAAACTATCATCGTGGGTTTCAGGTAAAGTTCTTACCACTCCTTTACACTGATTCAAATGAGCACAAATGTATCAGGAAATACTAACGCATCGAAATCATCACAGGCAAGACAAAACATTACAAGCTTGTTGAGAAAATTGGTGGAAGAAAGAAGAACTTCTGGTGTAAAACAAAGGGATATGCTTGGCTTTCTGGTAGGCAAAGATAATAAATATAAGCTGAGCAACGAGGAAATGATTGACTTGATCATCACAATCTTGTATTCTGGATATGAGACCGTTTCGACTACTTCTATGATGGCTGTCAAGTATCTTCATGACCATCCAAAGGTGCTTGAAGAACTGAGGGTAAGTGGAAACTTCAATCATATTTTGTTATTGCAATATTTCTAGCCATTAAGTATGGTGTAAGTTTCATTACTCAACACCATGTATTCATCTTTAAAATTACCAGAAAGAACATATGGCGATAAGAGAAAGAAAAGGACCTGAGGATCCTATTGATTACAATGACTACAAGTCCATGCGGTTCACACGAGCAGTAAGTGCTGCAAACTTTCGGCTTAAATAGTTACTACGGTAAAATTTTAAGCTAACCGTGGGCTGATATTCTTTCTTCAGGTAATATATGAGACATCAAGACTAGCTACAATAGTAAATGGGGTTTTGAGAAAAACTACCGAAGATATGGAGATAAATGGTGTGCACAATCTCTTTTCATCAACCATATATTCCTTTTTTGCTTCCTTTATGCTTTAGCAACCACATGGAATCAGAATTTACCATCTAAATAATAAGATCATTACACAAAAGCAACAGTTGCATATACAAGCAATCATAGATACAGAGATTATATTTCTGTATGGACCCTACCCTATCATGATCCACATGGAAAACCTTTCATTCCAACCCAAGACATTCCATAGATGACCCATCTTGTCCGGAGGAATTATTTTGTCTACATCTTTTGGATAAGAGAGGAGAGAGCTTAATTCTATCTCCTGCTCATATTTCCAATCAAAAACTTAAAAGAGTATTCCCTTGTCAAGTCCAAGTGCTTATAACAATGAATGCAATCTAATTTTCCATATGATCCTTTATCCAACTATAAACTGAAATCCTATTGTGATTTGCCAAAAATATTCTATGAAATAGTACTAGTACGGTTACTAATTTCTTTTCCTGTTCCATTTTTTCAGGGTATCTCATTCCCAAGGGATGGAGGATATATGTGTACACAAGGGAAGTCAATTATGATCCATGCATTTATCCTGACCCATTAACCTTCAATCCATGGAGATGGCTGGTACGAACTGCCTAAACAAGCATTTTCCTAACACTATAGCAAATCGGTATTCATTCATTTCCAAACAATAACGATTATTAACCTCGATAATTTTACCAACTGCTGCAGGAAAAGGGCCTAGAAAATCAAAACCATTTCCTGATTTTCGGAGGAGGAACACGGCAATGCCCTGGAAAGGAACTCGGACTGGCTGAAATTTCCACATTTCTTCATTATTTTGTGACTAAATACAAATGGGAAGAAGTAGGAGGAGACAAACTAATGAAATTTCCGAGGGTTGAGGCGCCTAACGGGCTTCGCATTAGGGTTTCCGCACACTAACCACCCAAAGAATAATGTACAGAGGGAACAATTAACTTAGCAGATCAGAGTAGCTTTTTTTTCTGGATGTACAAAAAAAGTTTCAGCTAACACATGCATTAGAGAATCGAAAACCCATTTTGCCAGGGTATAATAATATGATCTGTATATAAAATCAAAGAAACGTCCATTATTTTTGCCCAAATTTAACTTTACCAACCACAGACGATGGGTATGGGTTTTTTCCTTTAGCTGTTCTTACGAATTCTCCATACAAACACCACCATTCAAATCATACCTAAACAATAAATAAGTGAATCAGAATGAATTCTCAGCAAACATCAAACAAAAAGTATAGAACAGGAAATCAAAAAATCTGAAAATTAGGGTACTAGTGAAGGGATTATTTTACCGATTATCCTTGCGGCGACTCATGTTGAACTGGTGAGATGGCTTTCTCGAATTCGTGAACCGGTATTATTCGTCTCTCACTCCATAGATTTGATGGTAATCTGTTCAACGCCATTAACAAATCTCTGCAAATATTTGCTTTGCTTAAAATTTAGGCGGGATCCACCTACTCACTTATTTTTATTATTTTTCAAAGTGTCTAATTTATTTTATTTATTTTTAACTTAGAAAACTATTTACTATTTTTAGAAAATTGAAATGTGTAGGAAAAATATAACAAAGGTATATGTGTACATGTATGTAAAATTTACAAAATTTATTGTATAATTCAATCCTAAAAGTGATTCACTGAGACTAAGATGATATTCTACTACACAAAAATAACAGCATTTAGATTGTGATTAGAATTAGACTTCACATTCAAAAATAGGTGTAGAAAGAACATCAAGAAAATGTGGTTTAAACATTTGATCTATTATTATATCACATCCTACTATGCTCTAGCTAATAATTTTCTTTTTTTTCTTATGAGTTAGTTGAATTCTTAAAAAAAATGCATGGAAGAATAATAATATTGACATAGGGTTTATTTTAAAATAAATATACTTCCACAAATTGAATTTTTCTCAAAGTATGTTTCTTATGATCTGAACATAAAACTAAATAAATTGAAGTTTTTCAACATATTTTCTTGTATGTTTTAAATTTTATTCTCTAACATTATATATATCTCAAAACACAAAGCAGTACTTTAGAATAAACCATCATATCCATATACACAATTGATTGATGTAATTGTACTGAAAAGCAGCCATAATTAAAAGACAAAATATATGATCCAAAATATGTAGGGAAACTCTTCATCATACCAAGACCAAGAGAATCTAAATGTGTTCTATGTTAGAATTCAGAATAGCAGTTGAGTTGTTTTATTTTTTAGGTATGAAATAACTCCATTATTTACTTAATTCAATTTAAAGTATCTTTACAGAGAGTTGCTTCATTTTGTGACCCTTATCAAAATTGATATATAAAAGCCCGACTTAATTTCATGTATCATATTTCATGAGATTGAGTCACAACGGAATCTTAAACTTTGATAAAGTTTTGGGTGAGGCTATCTCAATCCACGAGACGGGTGGTGGATCATAAGAAATCATGTAATACTTTTATGTGTATTAAGTAATATTTTTGTACACATTAGATAATATTTTGAATTATAAGATGTGTTTTGAAATGAGTCAAACTATACAAATATATTTAATACGTTTATGTATATTATTAATACCTATTCGGTAATATTTTTGTATTATATTTTACATGACCCGAAATGAGTTGGGTTGGGTTTCCTTAAAAACACGCCGATCCTTGGGCCTATTTTCTCTCGCCTGCTCTTCTTCTATTTCTTACGTAACATGTATATATATTGGATAATATTTTTCAATATATAAGGGAAATACTTTTGTACTAAGTACAATTATTATATAATATAATAAAAAAGTATTATCTAATACACATGAAAATATTATACAACTTTTATATCCAACCTATCTTGCGGAATTGAATCAGTGAGACGGTCTCGAACAAGACTCACTTTAAATATCTTTATGAAGTGAAATTAGATCATTCATGAGATTTAGTAACTTTTACAAGAGAATGCCCATCAAAAATATTTAATTGTAATTAATACGGATAAGGTAGACTACATTTGAAAAGATCAATTTAACTAGAAAATATTTTGATTTCTTTTATCAGTTAGAGATGTGTTAAAAACCCATTATTTTAACTTTTGTTCACATTTGCCTCTATATAAAACAATTCTATTTTATTTAATTGATATACAACATGAATACTAACCATGTTATTATTACACACAAACAAGCAATAACAATAGAAAATACTACCTCCGTCCCAAAATAAATGACGTTTTAGTCTTTTGCACATATATTAAGAAATGTGAAAAAAAGTTCAATCTACCCTTATTTAAGTTTAATTAAAGAGGAGTTTTTATCTTTTTAACACATTTAATTTGAGATGAGTAAATAAGGGCATATTTGGTATATTGTATATAAATATGCTTTGAAATACGAAAACGACAATTATTTTGAGACAAATTTTAGTTGCTAAAACGTCATTTATTTCAGGACGGATGTAGTACTACTTAATCCATAAAAATAAGAAAAGTGAAAATATATGATCCTTTTACTTATTATTATTATTATTATTATTATTATTATTATTATTATCTATAAAGGAAAAAAAGGTTGCATTAAAATCGTAAAATATAATTTGAAAAATTCCCCAACCATAAAAAAGTGTGTCCAGACACTCCCCCGCCACACACGCCGCTCCCACAGCTCCCGCCTTTTTCTCCTTATTTACTTTTTCAAACTCATAAATAAATATCTCTCTCAATCCACTTACTCACTCTTCCTTCCCACCACCACCACCACCGTCACCGCCACCATGGCAGCACCGCCGCTGAAAGATGAGCTAGACATCGTCATTCCGACCATCCGAAACCTTGATTTCTTGGAGATGTGGAGGCCATTTTTCCAGCCATACCACCTCATCATAGTTCAAGATGGTGATCCATCCAAGATCATCAAGGTCCCCGATGGCTTCGACTACGACCTCTACAATCGCAACGACATTAACAAGATTCTTGGCCCCAAGGCCTCTTGCATTTCCTTCAAGGACTCCGCCTGCCGTTGCTTCGGATACATGGTCTCCAAGAAGAAGTACATCTACACCATTGATGATGATTGCTTCGTAAGCTGTTAACCTCTGTCCCAAAATAAGTGTCTGTTGTTACAGGAACTTTTAAATTTTCTTGATCTGCGTACAAAATCCTGAAACGACATTTATTTGACCAGGTAGCTAAAGATCCGTCCGGGAAACAGATCAATGCTCTGGAACAACACATCAAGAATCTGCTCTCTCCATCTACACCACTCTTCTTCAACACCCTGTATGATCCATACAGGGAAGGCTCGGATTTCGTCCGTGGGTACCCTTTCAGCCTACGAGAAGGGGTGCCCACGGCCGTCTCCCACGGCCTCTGGTTGAACATCCCTGACTACGACGCTCCAACGCAGCTTGTCAAGCCTCTAGAAAGAAACACCAAGTAACAACAACACTTGTGTTTTTTCCCACTCAGATCTATAAAACAACCATCTAGCCTGACATTTTGGTGATCATGTCGTGTGTGTATGATCACTAGGTATGTTGATGCAGTGTTGACAATACCAAAGGGCACTCTCTTTCCCATGTGTGGAATGAACCTAGGCTTCGATCGTGATCTAATCGGGCCCGCCATGTACTTCGGGCTCATGGGAGATGGCCAGCCCATTGGCCGCTACGATGATATGTGGGCTGGTTGGTGTGTTAAGGTACACTTTGTGTCTCCCATTCACAAGTTTCAAACAATGCAAATGTTACATTTTCTTATCATGAATCAATTTTCGAATATTGCTGATAACAATAACTGGTTCGATTAGGTAATCTGTGATCATTTGGGATTGGGAGTGAAGACAGGGCTGCCATACATATGGCATAGCAAGGCAAGCAATCCATTTGTGAATCTAAGGAAAGAGTACAATGGAATATTCTGGCAAGAAGAAATTATACCTTTCTTCCAAAACACCACACTTTCAAAAGACTCAACCACTGTCCAGAAATGTTACATTGAGTTAGCTAAGCAAGTTAAGGATAAACTCGGAAAAATCGATCCGTATTTCGTCAAGCTTTCCGACGCAATGGAGACATGGATTCAGGCTTGGGACGAGCTCAATCCTCCTGCTAAGGCTAACTGATCACAATAAATATATAGTTGCCTTCAAATAAGAACTAGACCAGATGTTTTTTCTTTCTTTCTTTTTTAGGTTTGAATATATAGTTCCAATGTGTGTCATAGTTTAGCTCCAAATTTTTGTGACCAGTTTTCAGGATTTTTGGTGTTCATTTGATCAACATAGATCCTGAAACAATAAATGAAAATGTTGTTTAAGATGGGACCAAAATGGATTAATTTCTTGCTGTTTTCTTTTCTATATATAAAAAATAAATTTATGCTCTTTTCCAAGAAAATAAAAATTAAAAAAGTTTTAAAAAACATAAACGCCGTTGCCGGGGATCGAACCCGGGTCACCCGCGTGACAGGCGGGAATACTTACCACTATACTACAACGACTTTGTGTTAAATTATTAAACTTAATTTATTCGATTTCTTTCTTGATTGTAACAAAAGCTTCGAATTTATTTTTTTGGTTAATTGCTACAAAGAATCTCCAATTTTTCAAAAACCTTTTTCGAAGTCGTTATTCCCTTGTTTCATATTAGTTGATTTTCTAAAGTTTTCTTATTAAATAAATATAGGATTTGGATAATTATATTTTTAGACGATAGTTATCTCATACATTTCAAAATTTAACTGATTTCTTTTTGATCTATTCCTTTATTGTTTTATTAAATTTTTTAAAATTTAACATAAATTAAGAAATCTTTTAAACACTGAAATTAACGTAAAATCAGAAAAAACAATGACAGAAATGTCAAAAATAAAATTAGGATGATATTTTGCAAACATATTAAATTGTAATTTCAGCAAACATATTAAATGTGAATTAAGTCATGCAAAAGGACATACTTGGACCAAATCATGCATAATTTCAATGGAGTGAGTTAGCTAAGCAAGTATTTAACCCACTTGTATAAAAAAGTTTCTAGAGAATTTGCAGAATAATTTAGAAACAATATAGATGCACATTCTAGAAGGATATTGGGTCAAATAAAGGGTACCAAATAAATCTCCACAAAATCAAATAAGTATCTACTGTATATAAATATGTGTCAGAGCAAATAATAAATCTCCATCATCTAACATTCATACACTGAAAAAAAATTAAAATTTAAAATCATGAAAGAATAAAAAATTGAGAAAATTTCTCATTAGAAAATTCACAATCTTTGATAAATTGATAACAGTATATTTAGTAAAAATATATATAGTATTACTAAATTATTAAAAAATATCAATATTATATATAGTATTACCAAATTATTAAAAGATATTGATAAATTGACAATAGTATATTTAAAAAATTGAAACAAAATTGATGTTATTCTGACGTTTTCTTAATATGGAAGAAGATGAAACTAAACAAAAATCAAAATATATGGAAAAAAATAAACTAAACAAAAATCAAAATACATCATAATAAATTGATGATAGTATATTTGATAAATAAATTGATGATAGTATATTTGATAAATTGAAACAAAATTGATGTTTGACTCATTCTCTTTCATCTGATCATCTTCTTCTATTCTTCTATTCAAATGCATGGATTAATGTAACAAATTTCTCTCTGCAAAGTATGGAAGAGGATGAGAATAATTACTAAAAAATGAAAATGTACTTGTAGTTGCAAAACAAACCAACAAAACATAGAAGTTAACCCTAGAATCATAAATTAGGGTTAGGATCATCTTCTATCTCTATCTTCTTACGTTTAGAGGGAGGCTCATGCCCTTCATCGTTTTCGCTATCAAGTATTCCCTTAATAGCCTCTACTCCAAGAAGGGATACATGTTTGCTAGTAATCTGACGACCTGCCCTAAGTTTAGGACCCCAATGTCTCTCAGGATTAGGAAGGAATCTTGCCACCTTTTTTGCTTGTGCTCTACTTAGTGAAGCAACAGCCCGTGTAAAATTAGCCTGCCAAAAAAAAGACAGACAAATACAACATAAATAAAATTTTATCAAAAGAAAATAACCAATTTAAGAATAAAATTGAACAAAGTTGGAAATAGAAAACAACATAAGTTTCCAATATAATACCTGCAGCTCAGGTTCTTTGGCAAGAATTACACTTCCAGCCTGATCCGATGGTTGTGCTTTTACGGGATGATTTTTAACCTGAGGATGATATTAAGTAAAAAAATATCTGAGGATGATATTAAGTAAAAAAATGGTACATATATATTCAACCAATATTTTAAAAAATCTTAACAAAAAACAAATATTATAGCACAAATGGAAATAAATAAAATACTTACCCAAGAACGCATGATGTCCCATATAACATCCATAGGAGCATCTGTTTTCAAACCTAGGGGATTTACATGACTTCCCGATATACGATATCCAGCATTAATCACAGCAGAACGAAATACAACTGCTGAAGGAGAAGTGCATTTCAATGTTGCACAGAGGTTGTGCAAACTTAGAAACAGTGGAACATCGGGTAATTCCTACACAATTTACTTGATAGGTAAGAATGCAATCTATCTAATTATTACTAATCAAATATGTTATCTATAAAAATTGTTGTTTGTTACAAAAATAAATATGAACATCCAAAACATAAAAACTAACTTATAAATTGATTATTTTTTGAAATAAATTCAAAATTTCTTCCCATTAATGAATCTCACCAAAGCTATTGTTATTAAAATACATATATATATATATATATAAACATCCAAAACATAGAAACCAACTTATAAATTGATTATTTTTTTGAAATAAATTCAAAATTTCTTCCATTAATGAATCTCACCAAATCTTTTTTAAAGTCAATGACGTATAACCAAGGTTTAATTGTAATGGACTCGAAATTTGTAATATTGTATTGTAATGGACTCGAAAATTGAGCACAATATTTTTTGAAATAAAAGTTCGCTCAAGAATGACATACCTCAGAAATTGTAGTTAATACAGCAGAAATCCGACCAAAAGCAGGATACCGATCCTTCATCGACCGTACATCTTCTAGAATGGATGTCACCCATTCCATATCATGAATTGGAGCAGACCATATGGGCCCACCCATATTGTATTTCTTGCCACAATCACTGCACTCTTGGCCAACAAGAGGTCCAAATCCAGGGAGATATCTTACACTAGTATTCTGAAAAAGAAAAAATATCTTATACTACTATTCTGGAGGAAAAAAAAAAATTGAGTCTAATGCATTATTCAAGGAAGACAGAAAAGCAATATTAAGCCTAACAATTTCCAGAACATCATTTCCAACTTTGCCATTATAAGTTATATGCCCAATCTGTCCTTAAGTCTTAAAAAGAGATATTTTGTTATTTTTTCAAGTTGCATGCCAGAGAACATTGTAAGCAGACATCTAATTCTCATGCCAAGGAATGCAGGTACATTATGTAACCACGTTTATGCATCACAAAAGTATCCAACAAAGCTCAATTTGTACCTTTGAGACAGTCCTTCCAATTGGCTGGAGATGAAAAGAATCGCAACCAGTGCATTGATAAACATATGATAGCTTCAGTGGAGTGTTCTTCATTGCACTTGCAGAACTGCAACAATTACTTAAATAAATGAGAAATGCAAATTGAAAGAATGGTGAAAAGGCACCAATGAACTAATCCAATTACATTAAAGAAAAAAATGAACTAATCCAATCACATTAAAGAAAAAAATGAACTAATCCAATCACACTAAAGAAAAAAAAATTAGTGTGTGTAAATTAAGAAAATAAGAGAGTAACACTCACGTATATATACGAACAAAAACTCGAACATAGAAATCCATTTGAACAGATAGCACCGGAACAATGTATCGCTTGTAGCGGTTTGCATGGCTCTGCATTTTAAGTGGATGTCTTTCTTGAGAAGGTGATAATACAATAGGTTAAGAAAGTAACAACAATTGAAAATGCATTTCAAGTGGATGTCTTTCTTGAGGAGGTGATAATACAATAAGTTAAGAAAGTAACCAACAATTGAAAATGGCATGGCAGCATTTGGCTATCTGAGACAAGTTCAGGACATAAATTACTAAATTAAACTGACAGATGTGCTTTCGATGTAACCTTGTCTACCAAAATTTTACTAAATTAAAACTGACAGATGTGCTTTCGATGTAACCTTGTCTACCAAAATTGTATTTGAAGAAGAATTAATGTTTTTTCAATGTAAGCTTGTCTACCAAAATTGTATTTGAAGAAGAATTATTATGGTCTAAGTCTAATCTAGTTACTAGTATTCATGAACGGACTAACTCAATAGTACTTTTATTATTTTTGGTCAACTTGCACACAAAAAAGAAAGTTCAAAGTTTTAATTTGGCTAAATTTAAAAACAGGTGTTACAATTTCTGAGACACTCAAGTTCATGGTTTTATAATTTCTGAGACACTCAAGTTCATGGTTTTATTTCCAATTACGACAACCAAGTATGAATAAAACTCTCATGGTTTTATTTCCAATTAGGAACCAAGTATGAATAAAAAAAATCTTAAATTAAGTGGAGAGATTAAAAATATAGAGCTCATAAGGTAATTTAAGATCATCAGCTACATATACAAAAGGACTTAAATATTCAATTGTTGAAGGCAAGAACTTATAAAATAATTGTACCTCAATACATGCAAGAAGGATCCTCAACGCCATTTCATGACAATACTTTCCTCTCAACGGGTAAGAGCCATATCTAGTTAAGCATCAAGTTAGAAATACTTTGTGGTTGCAAAGATTAGGCCAACTTATTTACCTTTTAAAAGTAAATCTTACTTGGAATAGCACACTTCACCATTGCTCCCACAGAGCACTGCCATATCAGTTGCTGTACACATCAATATGCCTCCATCAACAATTGATTGAACAGCAGAGTCGAGGAAAACAGATGGAGAACCATAAGGATCAAGATCAACCTGTAATGCAATCCAGCGATATAAAAAAAAAAAAAAATCCAAATAAACACAGAGGTATGCAATCCAGCGATATAAAAAAAAAGAAAACAAATCCAAATAAACACAGAGGTTTGCATGCAGAAATTGAAGTGCCAGACATTGATTTGATCGCCAGAGGTAATACTAAAAAATATTCTAACATGTCGGACTAACAAGTAAAACTACAAAGCAGAGAGATCAAACTTATGTGGAGATGCACAACCTGTCATTATGGTGTCTAATGATGAAAGAAATTCAAGAATCTTAACAGATCTGTGATACAATATTATGGTGTCTAATGATGAAAGAAATTCAAGAATCTTAACAGAGCAAATTACATGATGAATTTATTATGTTACACTATGGATATCTTCAGAAAAGATTATAAGTTCAGATCTTTCTTTCTCTTCTCCCTGTGACCAACTAATTCCAAATCATTATGGAAGGTCATCAAGGTAATGTCCACTTACTAATGCAAATGGAACTCTATAAACAGTTTGTAGTACATCTTTTTAATGTTTATATATAATACGGTTCCCTCCTGATCTAAAGAATGTTAGAATTTTGGCAGCATTTTTCCCTTATAGTTCAATACAATTAGATTACAGAATAAGAAATCTGACTCCAATATTTCAGAATGCATACCACATCAAATTCTTTAGGGTGGGTAAGCATGTAGACCCTAGCATCAGCAAGGTGTGACTCCACCTTTGAACATGCCACAGAACCATTAAATTTAATGTTTCTCCTGCAAGATTCAACAGAAGCTGCAAAGAAAAGCTCAAAATTAAAACTTCACACACGATTCTTGTCAAATTACGGAGAGAGAGACTTCATGTATTTGTATCCTCATAATAAACATTAGAGGCACTTGAAAACAATAGTGCACTACTACTTAGATTGTGTTGCACAGTTACTATATTTACCTTTATCGTTGTCCAGAGCAACCACTTGTCCAATCCCATCCACTTCACGAGCATATCTTAAAGCTCTAAGTCCGGACGCCGATAGTGCCTATGAACCACAAGTGCAACATGTGTCAGACATGGATACATGAAACTATGAATATCAATAGCACCGTTATTTCAAACAAGAAGAGCAATATTAATAACATGAAGTAATCTATGACCTCCAAGACACAAGGTGGCTTCAGTTCTCCTCGGCCTTTTCCCTCATGGTTGGCAGCAAGATCTGCTGAGTTGCTGCAAGGTTCATCTTGACATATCTCTTCAGAGACTTCACCATTAGAATCTCGCTCAACATTATCTGTTGGCAATTCAGATTCAACAACAGGTTCCTCTGCAACCTTGGGTCCATTTTTCATTTTCCTAGACAGATTGGCTTCATGCTCTTGTTTGCGTTTCGATATAAATGTCCTCAAAACAGCAATAGACATGTCCCTGTTATTAACCTGCAATCACATTCCAGAGCTAAAACTTCTCCGAAGCACAATATCCTAAACAGAATCCTCAATTACCAAAACACCAGAGCACCAACCAAAAAACAAAATATCATACCAATTCACTATATCAACAACCTAAATACAGTTTTCTGAGAACTAAAAACCAGTAAAAGAGCAGATTAACTATACACAGACAATCAACATAAATCAACAAGAAGAGGAGAATGTCTTAAAAAACCTGGGCCTTGTTATAAAATACTTCATTTTTGACGTGCATTAGAATCTCGGCCTCCCCTTCTTTGATTACGGTGAAATCATTAATATCAAAAGGCGTAGCTTCGGATGCGTCAATCTGGTGGTTCTCTTCACCCACGATTTTCTCATCAGAATCGGTCATATTCGCGGCGGCGTAAAAACGGCTAGGGCGGCGGAGAATGGCGGAAGCTGAAGCCTGAGAGTGCCTGGGAGAAAGGGTGATATACTGATGAAATCAAGAAAGTGATTTAAATAGAATATATAATTGTGAGTAAATTTGAATTGGAAGTTACAAAACCCTACTTACTGCGTGGATACACGTTTTGAATTTTGGTTTTATTCGCAACCACCACCATATCTCTCGATATATAGTTATTTAATTTCTTTATTTTATATATAATTTTTTTAATTGGGTGGAACTATACACACCCCACAATTTACTTAACACACCCCAAAAATGTATATTTATGCCTTTAATTTGTTAAGAAATGGGGTGTGTTAAGTAATTTCAAAATACAGAAAAAAGGAAAAAAGAAAAGTCGTTCCACTTAGGGTTCGATTCGAATGAAAATATTCGAATATTTACAATATTTGAATTTCGAATTTAAAAGTTTTTTTTTCAAAATATGTTTATTTCTAAATTAATAATATCATATTTGAAATATTTAGCATATGGTAAATTAGTTCTACTGACTCTTCCTACATAAATATTTGTCCAACTAGCTTTTCACCTAATTTCCAAATTAAAATTAAATAAAAATAAATCAAATGAAATTCGTTGTACCAAATAACCATGTACCACGCGTGTATCACATCCCAAAACGCGTTATATGAGTTCTGAAAGTAAAAACGATTACAAATTATAATATGTTTCTAGTATCAAAACTACATAATTTTGGAATGGGGGCTATTTTACTAACGTGATCTTTTTAAATAATTATTTATGTTGACTAGGCTATTTAAATAAAAAGCCCGCAGCGTATTCATACGTGATACAAATATCGGTATATTAGCCCCACTAACCCTTCCTACATAAATATTTGTCAAACTAGCCTTTTAGCTAATTTCCAAATAAATATTAAATAAAAATAAATTAAATAAAATCCGTTGTACCAAATAACCATCCACCACGCGTGTATCACATCCCAAAATGCTTTATATGAGTTCTGAACGTAAAAAGGAATACAAATTATAATATGTTGAGTAAGTCTTGTGTGAGACCGTCTCACGGATCTTTTTTCGTGAGACGGGTCAACCCATAACCCACACTTAACAATTCATATGAAAGTTTGTGGATATGGATTCAATTCATGGGTAATAAGGATCCGTCTCACGGAAACTATCCGTGAGACCGTCTCACATGAGTTTTTGCGTAATATGTTTCTATTATCAAAGTTACATAATTTTGGAATATGAGCTATTTTACTGAGAATTTACAAACATGGTCTTCTTAAATAATAATTTATGTTGACTTGACTATTTAAATAAAAAGCCCAATAATATCTATATAATACTTAATAAGCAATAAATGAAAATGAATTAAAAATTCATATATCTTGTATATGTTTATTTATAAATTAAAAAATTATATATAGTTATAATTATTCGAATATATATATTTGCAAATACTCGAATCAAATATGGTCATATTCATATTTGTCGAATGTAAATAAGTATTATTATTTGAATTCTTATTTCACATATGTCGAATTCGAATCATTACATTCGAATTCGAATATCGAATCGAATCAAAAAGGTTTGATTCTTTTACCACCGTTACACCTCCCCTTCTTTCATAAATTGTGAATTTCTATGATGAATGTTTTGTATGAATTTTTTTTCATCAATCTCCATGCATCTTATTTGAAGTTCCTATGAATTTCAATGTTTTCCAAAAAAATAAAAAAATAAAATAAAAATCTCTACAGTGCATAAAATTTTGAATAATTTTCAAAAAGAGGACTTTAGGTTTGGATGATAGTGCATAAAATTTATATGTGTTCGTTTAATTAATTAAGTCGGAACAAATGGATTGTGGTTGAGTGCTACTTCATGCCTCACAGTTATATTTATATATATATATATATATATAGATGATGTATATATACTTTAAAAGGTATATATTTATTTAATATAAGTTAATTATAATCAACTTAATTTTATTTTATTTAACATGTTCATTATGATTAAGGATGTCATTAGGTTGAAGAACTTTAATCATTTTATAATAAATCTCCCATGATAAAATTAAATTGATTGTAATGAATTTATTTTTATTTTTTTCTAAATTTATGTAGACTATTAACAATATTAGTATAAATGTATGAAGTTCATGAGATACACTAAATTGCTATCATCTGGACTTTTGAAAAATAAATATAGATTAGGATCGGGGCAGGACAAAATTTCCTGACCCGTCTTGAGTGTAGGTAGGGTTGAAAATCAAACAAACTATTCGATATTTGATTCAAGATTGTTTGGTAAAAGTTTCTTTTGAGTTTGATTCGATATATATTAACAAGTTTGAACATACTTTTACATTTGATAAAATCAAAAGTTCGGCTCAAACTCGAGATCGATTTATAAAAAAATAATATAGGTGTAAAAATATCAAATTACTCAAGCTCGACTCGAATTCGGCTTGTCTAAAGCTCGTTCAAGGCTCAATTCGATTATTTACTAAACAAAGTCAAACATAAAATTTGAAGCTCGATTCTATTTCAAATAAGCTCTATTCAATTCAAATTGTATCATTTATATCGCCCGAAACTGGATATTCAACTACCCGTCTTGCCCCGATCCATTGTCATTCCTAGGGTGGATATTAAGTGGAGTGCAAGGAAGGGAAACAATAAAGACTTGCTTATCTTGACCATCACAAAATGAATATTCATAAAGATTATCACTTGGACTGCTAGATTCATGGTTCTTTATCATCCAAATTAATTATTGGAAGATTTGAATATGAAAACCCATCAAGTTTAACTATTTTTTTTTTTTGCAAGTGATTTCGAATTGATTAACCTCCTAAATCAACATCTATGCCACCCGAGCAAACCCAATACATAAAATGGTTGTGGACAAAGAAGTTATCATGATATAATAGCTAATTCTATAAGTTAATATGCAATGCTGAAACAAAATACCAAACAAAAGAATAATGAGAGAGAGAGAGAGAGAGAGAGAGAGAGATCTAAAATAATCCCCAAGCTGATACTGCATAAATGGGCCTATCATGCCAAGAAATCATCAAACTTCCCTTTTGAGTTATGATCTTAAATCCAGCTGGTTGATGAGCCTCCACCACTTTCCGGGCCTCCTCTACTGTTTCAGTCCACAATCTAACGGGCCTAAACCCGGCCCAATTAAACCTTACGGCCCATTTTGCATACCTCTCATGCCTCTCTACCCTCTCCATCCCTTCTCCTCCCACAATATTCTCAATTTCTTTTCCAAACATTTCTTCTAATGTGGTGCGATCCGAGCAGGAGAATCCCCCAAATGTAACATCTATTGAATCAAACAAAGCACTATAAAAGTGCAACCCTTCGACAAAACGATCCACTAGACGACTTGAGTTGTGGTTTGACTCTTGCTCGACTAGCAGCACAATTTTTGGCCTGATAGACTTCACCATTTCAAGAAACTCCCTCACTCGTTTACATTCATTTACTTGATTTGTTTTGTTTAGACCAAACCGAGCATCCATGGAATCATCATCGGCCAATAAAACATGAAGGGTCAAGATCGAAGTCAACGCTAACGCTTCACCTGGTTTGACCTCGAGCATGTCCAAAGTCAACTCTTTAAGCTTAACATTAACAAAATTGAACTCTAATTCCATGTTCAAACTCTTAGCCTCTTTTGCAACCCCATCCTCCAATCTCACTTGAGCCTCCTTGCTCATACCGATACACGTGATCTTCACATGCGGGGGCCCGTCGGGCCCATCCGCCACGGCCCGAACAAAAGGTACCCACAACTTCGGGTCACCAGAGCCCAAATCAATAACATGGATCACACGCTCGCCTAGCATAACTTGAACTAAGGTCCGATTAATAACTGCATATGCAAAGCGCAAACAGGGGAAAGCCCGAACGAAAATGGACCTAGCCCGATCAAGATCACAATCAAGCAGCTCACCATTGTTTAAGGCCTTGTAAAGGCCCGGCCATCGCTTGATCAACCGGGCTGCCAAGGCCGAGGCAAACCTAGCAGCCAAGCGTTGCATGGAGTCACCGGAGACGGAGGCTAACTCGGATATCTGGTGGAGACATGTGTCGGCATGGTGGAGATTGCCAGAGGAGGCATGCTTAGCACAATTTAGCAAGAGTTGGATTAGTTTAATACCCCTTTCTTGGGGCTTTATGCCATCATTTCTTGGTGGCAAGCTTAGGGACAAGGTTACATCGGGCTTCGTTGATGAAGATGAAGAATTCATGATCAAGAATTTATGTCAACGCAAGATAATTCAGAGTAGTATGTTAGAGAGAGAGAAAGGTTTGATAGTCAGAGGATTTATGAAACGGATCTTTGAAGTTCAAGAAAATGGTAAGAGGGGCAGGTGAGGTCAAGGGAAACTAGCTTTTGGAAGTATTAAACACATACAATAGTATGCTACAAATTATGGGTTTATTAATGATTTTATGATATTGACATTTCTGGATTCTTTGTTGTCATGATACAAAAATTATTACAATAACTAAGCTATCGATGAACTAGGACTACATTGTCAACCATTACTATCGTGCATTTCGTACAATTTGATGATAACTTTTGTTTTTATCTCTTGGGACACACCAAAAGAATCAAAGGTATAGAAGAACGAATGGTGAATGGAAAAGACAAACTTTTGAAACGTAATTCCTTGAAATTCACTTCCATTTATCTTAACTGGCAAATAGAATATGGATTTTAAAACAATGAATGATGAAGCAAAGTATCTGATCCAAAAGGTGTTCTAGTCCGATGAATGTGTTCTAATTAGCAACACCAATAAGGTGCAATGATTGATTTCAGGTTGTGTTTGGTTGCAGGAGGTAATGGATTTCAATTGATTATATTGTTTGGACTGAAATAAAGTTTATCTTTTCATTCTAAACTAAATTGCCATGGATTTTGATGTACATTTAAAATCCATTTATTTTAAAGAATTCTAATATTCCAACACAAAAACTTGCGTGGTTTTCGTGAGACGAATATTTTTTTCCATTAACCATAGCTCACATCTATAAATTTATATGTAAATTGTAAAGTGTGAGTCTATTGACCAAACTCATACAGATAATTGATCCATCTTACATGAAATGATTCATGAGATGACCTCACATAAGACCTACCCATATTAGATTTCTTGCTACATCTCATTTTTCATGGTATATGAATAAACATATTGAATATAGTGATGTTATCAAACACACATGCAATGTAATGATTATATTTTAATAGTAGATGTAACTCCAAATATACTTAGAAGATATAGCGTGATGTTCCTTCCTTTATACTTGCACCAAACGATTTCAAGCCAAGCTGATTAAAGTCGCAATATAAAGCAGTGAAAGATGATAAAAAATGAGATGGCCTACTGGCTACTACAATAACTTGGTAAAAGTTAAGCATGTTGAAAAAACCTATAAAAAAGGACATATTGTAGTGGAATATAAACAAGAATATATACAATTTTCAACCTAAAAGATTAATCCATATAGTCAGTTCACATAAAGGTTTACATATTGTTGTTACCTTAAATTTCATAAAAACTCAGGATTGCAACAATTTATCCATATAACCTAAATATGATTCGTTTAAAAAATAAGTTCATAAACCTAAATCTATAATGATTTGGTGATAAGAAGGAATGCAAAAATTCAAATATTTGTGTGCTTTATATGCTGCTACAAGGCATAGTTTTGTCTCCAACAGGATTTGGTTTTCCTACAAGACACAAGAAAAAACATGAGTATAATATGAAGACAAAATGACATCAGTTTCATATGAAGTCTTATAAATAATTTCAGCCAAACAAATCATTTTACCCACTAACCCACTCAATATCCGTAGATTTATACATGAATATGAATTGTGAAATTGAGTCAATCTCCACAAATTTATACATGAATTTAAATCGTGAATTGTGGGTTAACATGCCCCACGAATCACAAGACTACTCAAATGACATAGTCATGGCCTAATAAATAGGTTTGGTTACCAAATGGATTGAAGATGAGAATGACATATTCCTCCATCACTTAGGACAAGAGAATAGGGAACAAAACTGAGACCCAATTGCCATTTTTAAATCTGCATTTATTCCCAATGAATTTATGGGACTATTAAGACATCAAGAAATGATCTAAATAACCTTTCTGTCAAGAATATCATAACCAAATCAAGAAACAACAGATGGAATATTTTATGGATTTTGTCAAGAGATTGTGCAAACAATTGGAACATGTTCATTAATTGTTTTGTTAACTGTTTGCATATGATTATCTCATTAATGTAAACATAGTTGATCTTAAGTAAATGAATACAAACAATCTTCTTAAAGTAAACAAAGAGACATTAGGCTTATTTTAAACCCTAACCATAAGATAGTACAATATACTAAATATTCAGCTAATTTTCAGCAAATCAAACCACAGATTTCGATCACAAACAGCATCTCTAACACATTAAAAAAAAAAAAAAAGAGGTTTTGGAGCAAATAGAAACAGATCTAAACAAAAAGCAGCATGTTTGTAAGAATATAGGCACAGATCTGGGAAAAAAAAAAAAAACAAGAGAAAGAAGGAAAGGGGAGCACAGATCGAAAACCATCGGTGTGGGAGGAATTGGAAAGGAATATTCCTCTTTAGTAGAGAAGAAACCCTTTCCCATCGCTCCCCACCCGAACGCTTCCGACCACTTCTCTCTCCCTCCTCATCTTCCTCCTCCGCGGCCGCCGAGCGATAACTCCTCTCTCTCTCTCTCTCTCTCTCTCTCTTTCCGATCAAAGAGTCGTGTGAGGTGAAGACAAAATAAATAATACCCAGAGCAGAGAAGTGAGACTAAGGCCCATGCTATGTTGGGCTCTTACACTCATCTAAGCCCATCTTAGAATTCTCCTAATCTCATTTTTCATTTTGGGCTAAATAAAAAAGAGGAAAGGAATATAAGTTCATTTTGGTGTACTCAAAGTTCAAAGTACTTTATGCATTTTGTATATTTATCCATAACATCTTATAAGTGGTTTGATGCAAGAAATGGTTTTGGACAATTTTATTCAATCTGTACTTGTTTTTTTAATGATTTGGAGGGAGTGGAAGGCAAGGGAAGGGAGACAATAAAAGTTAGAAAATTTGCATAATTAAGATTTGAACTTTTTGATAAATTCTTAAGTCATCTAACTTTGAATCTTGATCATCACAATATGCATCATCTGAACTATTAAAATTCATAGTATTAATTAATCTATACTTGATTAATTACAAATATATTCAAGATAGAATTTATATCCTTTATTCATTAATGAACCACTGTGATATGTATTTTTATATGCACGTGTATAGATTATTCTTGTCGTATAAATTTATAAAAGATATACATATGACACAAACAATCATATCAAATAAGCTCAACTTGTAGAAGAGGGAACAAGTATAATTACATTTATAATCAAAATATCTAATTAATTAACAAAGAAATATGTGACCTAATTTCTCTCTTCATCTAAGGCAATATTGTATTATATCCTGATAATTTTGATTTCTGTTACTTTCTTTTTGTTCATAATACGAATTTAATTTTCTTGAATTAATTGATAAAAAAATTGATGAATTTTTTTAGTGTCTAATGGTTTAATGAATTGACTTCTTAAAATGATTATATTTTTGAAATATTCTTTCATACTTTCGTATTAATCTTCTCCAGACAATATTTAATCATAAAAAAAAAGGTGCATGTATATGGGAAAAACAAGCACTTCTCATTTATACATTAATAGTTGTGAAAAATATTAATTTTATGTTAGTGCAACACACGTTATATCATGACTAGAATTTACAAAAAAAAAGTTTGTTATTATAATTACAAATCAGGGAACCAAGATCATGTCTCATTAAATCATGTTCCTTTTTTTTTTTTTTATAGAAAAAAAATCAATTTTAGTCTTATATAGTTTTCACATCTATTTTACTTATTTAATGAATTTTCAATTACATAAGTTCAGAGTTGATTCATGTTGGTGTCATCCTCCACTAAATTTATATATGATTCCTTTACAATATATTGTTCATGCACCAAGATTTTATCTAGAAGCTTTTTGTTTCTTTTCTTGTCTAATTCTCTCTTTATCAAAAGTGACAAGCCAAGCCAAGCCAAGCCAAGCCAACAAAGATGGACTTGAGATGTTAACATGCACTTCCAATCTAATTTTGTGGGCTTGACTCTTTGACTTCATTTTCGGTTTTCTAGTTTGGATTTTGATTTATACTATTTGATGCACAATTGAAAAATAACAAAATAATAATCCTTGCACTTTTAACTCGAGTGTACAAAATAACAACATTATACTGTACATTGTAGTAAATTTAAATCCTTACCCTTGGTTAATTAACCTCTCACATATTGATGACATCGAGCTTGTTAATAATTCTTTCTGTATTTTGAAAATTTAAATTCATATTTTGAGGTATATTTACATTATACACATAAACCGTATCATCAAATATAAAATAAATGTTGGTTGTGTGGTCATATCATAACATGTTATGTGTGTATGTATGGGAGGGGTTTCAGTGGGTTTGGTGTGGAATCCTATCATAAATTTTGTAGTAAACGTGAGCAGTGGAAATATATTTTTATATAAGGATTTAGTAGGGTATGATTATATTTTAGATGTATTGAAAAAATGAAATTTAGTCTGTAATATTTATTAATTGTGCAATGTGGGTTGATATGATGTTAATTATGAAAAAATGTATTTGATAATGATCAGATGATTATAATATATATGGATAGTAATGAACTAATGAATGTGTCTGTATTTTATAATCCAAATCTAGATATGATAACAAACATGTATTAGGATTTTGAAATACAAAATCGATCCTATAATCCTTTAATCCAACCATCCCATAGTTTGTAATATTTTTCAAAACCAATTATGAGTAAATAAAAAGTTGATACACAAAGTTGACATATAAATGAGATAGAAGTGGTATCTTAAAGATAGTTGATACAACAGAACCGATTAATTATACAAAATTTTGAGTTAACAAACAACTTCACTATAGAAAGGTGCAATTAATTAAATGTCTTGTTCTAATAATGCACTATAATGGTGTTTTGGTTAATTTTATTGGCTCAAGCTATTGTCTGCATGTGATAATGGTGCTCTCATATATGTAAGGTCAGTATACTGATACGTTTATATTCGGTCTACGCAAATCCAACAAATTAGAAATCACAATATGCTCGACTACAATTTATAACTCAAGTGGTATCTTCATTTTTACAAAATTGTAAAATTGGGTTGATTAGGATTCCAACTTAAATCATCTAAGCATTCTAGTCTGCATTATCGTTTAATTTCTCACCTCCACCCAATTCATTAAGCGAAAAATAAAAAAGAAATAAGAGAGAGCCCACAAACGTGTGGATTTGTGAGTTGTAATAAAATTAAATACTAAGATTAGATTGAGTTGTAATAGAATTAAATCATGTTAAATAGATAAACTCGAGCTCAACTCATCATAGATGCAATGCACATGCTCAAATTCAAGCTCAACTGATTTAATATAAGGATTAACACAAGATTGTAGCTCAATTGGTATTCAACTTATGATGCAGATTGTGTTGATTCGGAATTGAACCCGGGACACACAAGATATTTGATATTTCTCATCATAGATGCAATGCACATGCTCAAATTCAAGCTCAACTGATTTAATATAAGGATTAACACAAGATTGTAGCTCAATTGGTATTCAACTTATGATGCAGATTGTGTTGATTCGGAATTGAACCCGGGACACACAAGATATTTGATATTTCTTATCCCCTCATTTCCTCCACTAAATTATCCCTTAAAAATTAAAAAAGGACACGGATTAATCTCAAACAAAATTTACTCAATTCTAACTCACTTATTATTATTATTAATTTTTTTAAAAAGGATTAATCTAAAACACTCATTTATTTTATACACTTACGTACATAGAACTACGTACAACATCATATATATAGACAAAGCAACTTATAATATGCATTGCAACAATAAATATTGTATTAAAGAATTTAAATTGAACTTGATTACGTTCCTTAATACTCATCTTAATATTAGAATGTTGAACTTTCTAAGATAAGAATGTAATTAATGCCCTACCAAATCAAGCATCTCTTGCAACACATAGAGGATCTTTCTACTTTTGACAGATATTTATAAAGAGGGATTAATATTTAACATATTTAAATGCTGCAATGATACACATCATCACCTATAAATAGCATAATGACAATTAATTAATCATCTTAAATCCATTAATTAAACAGCCTTGCACTTAAAAATGCAACCCTAAGTCCACGCGTCCATGAGCTGACTCATTGTTGTCGTCCTCTTTACATATTTTAATCAACCCCATTACTGAATTTGGCATCAAGAACCTTCTCAATCATTATTAAATTACTACATCCTTTTCACCAAAATATTTCAAGATTATGAATTACAAGATTACGTAGACCAACATATGTAGCATCATAATTGGATCACATACCATTTTCCTAGACAAAAACACCAACAACCCACTAAGGATTACGGCTTCATGATCATGATTATGCTCTTTAATCTTACGATAATTCATTAATATTAGTGTTAATTAAAGGTGTAAGACGTTAAAAAGACAATTTCCTCGTCCTACAAATGTAGAATCAACACTTGTTGAATGAACAATGGTCAAAGGGTTTCAACGAGGAGAAAATGCTGTCCAACACGTGGCAGAGGATCGTGTGAGGGAGAATCACATTGTTTACTTTTGAAGTGTTATGATCACATCATCATAATCATTCATAGTGGGATAAAAAGGACCATGAAGGTGACAAATTAAGGTTATATATGGTAGATTGTGTTTAGGTTGTCTGTCACAGAAACTGGAGACAATAAAACAGTGTGAAAAGTTTGATCAAAACGGCATCGTTTAATGGTTGCAGTTGAAATGGGGAGCTGGGGTTGCTCGGGGCAAGAATGGAGAAAAGGGCCATGGACTCCTGAAGAAGACAAGGTGCTTGTTGAATATGTGAGACAACATGGTGAAGGAAGATGGAGCTGTGTATCCAAGTGTACAGGTATATATGGTCATCTCGATCGAATTCCTCTATTGCAAAATTACGTTTTATCTTGTATTACATTACTTTTAATACAAATTGTATGTATACTTGTGTAGAAGATGTGTGTATGAAATATTATCCGATTATCAGGTCTGAACAGGAGTGGGAAGAGCTGCAGATTGAGGTGGGTGAATTACTTAAGGCCTGGCCTCAAGAAAGGCCATATAACACCACAAGAGGAAGGGATTATCATTGAACTTCATGCCCTTTGGGGAAACAAGTATGTACATACATATTGATCCTCTATCCGATTCCTCTGTTGCAAACGTACTTCAATCTTATATTTCAATGTTTTTAATACGTATTATGTATATATTAGTAGTTAGTAGTGAAAAATATTTTAATTTAGTTCTGTAACATAGTTTTATTCACTTTTTCACCACAAATTACATAGTTCATTCACTTTTTCACCACAGATTTGATGTATAATTAGAATATTGGTCTTCTAACCATCACCTTTTCCAATTTTCATCAAATGTGCTTAGATTAATTTTGATCATTTTTGCCTACACAAAAGTTGAAATGGAATTCCTAATTCCAACGTCCACGTAAGCAGAAATTGATGCATTTTGAGTAAAATTTGACTAACAAGATTAAAATACGTGTATAACTAATGGTAAAAAATTGGACAAAATCTAAGTTATATGATGCAAATTGAGATTCATTATATTAATTAGTAACATCATCTAACACATGTACTGGTGGATATTGATCATAATATTGCAAGAATATTAGAAACTCAACTCTCTTTTTTCCCCAAGTATTGATATTGTGTACATTGATACAGATGGTCAACAATAGCAAGATACTTGCCAGGAAGAACAGACAATGAGATAAAAAACTATTGGAGAACACATTTCAAGAAGAGAAAGCCTTCTTCTCATGATGATGATCAGAATCAGAGTAGAGACAAAAGATCATCAAGAACCCTAGCTCATAAACAGGGAAAAGACGACATGAATATCATCGAAGCATCACCATCTCCTGATCATCATCATCAAGAAATGGAAGCGACGATGAATGGGAAAGAAGACAAGAAAGAGACAGACATATTGGAGACATCCAACATAGAGAATCCTCAGTCAATGTTGCCCATGATCATGCAACACGACTATAGTTGGTCCGATTTTATCCCAGTTGATAACTATAACTTGTGGGGTGGATTATGGAACCAGGTCGATGATCAAAATGGTTGCAGCAAAATGGCAATCCAGAACCAAGTTAATGTTGCTAGTAATTCTCGAAACAGAGGAGGAGGAGGAGGAGGAGGTGGAGGAGGAGATGCAATTAACTACATGCATAATGGAGGATTCATATTCTGATCAAAGCTGGGTTTCTTTATTATGTATTTAACTTGGATTGTTCGTTAAGTAGTTCTAATAAGAGGATTCAGAAGAAACATATATATATATATATATATGCTGTATATTAATCAGAATCACAATTTATTTCACAACTTTTGATTGTGAATGCCCACTTAATTAATTTGCTGATCAAATCTTTACATGTACGACAAATTAGTTTCAATGAAATATGTTGAGTGGTGATTTAGAGAACAGAGAGAGTTCTGATGGAGAAGAGAAGATAAGGGACTAATAAGTGAAGATTAAATAAGATAAGGGACCAAAAGTAAAAGTAAAATAGGATAAGGACCAAAAGTAAAAGTAAAATAGGATAAGGACCAAAATGTGAAAAGAGGGTACTGAATAAAAATAGGTGGCCCATGCAGGTCTCGAACCTGCGACCTTCGCGTTATTAGCACGACGCTCTAACCAGCTGAGCTAATAGGCCAATTGTGCTCAGTAAATTAATAAAAGTAAAATTAAATGATACAATCTAAATGCATTAACATTGAAAATTAAGATTCACCAGCAATTTTTTGGATTCTATGTGTTTTAATTGTCCAAATTTACTTGTACCATATTCTAAAATTTGCTAATTTTTCTTAAAGATTTTATTAGGTTATTTTAGATATGTCAAATAATTTTCCGCATTTTTAAATATTTCTTTTTACTAATATTAAGTTTCATTTCACAAATTTTCGATTAACTTATATTTTGTTTAAATTTTATTTGTTTATTTAAATAATTTTTAAATGCATTTCCTATTTTTATTTGGATTCTTACATATTTTTACAGTTATTTTGGTTATTTCAAATTTATTATTTTTGTAGATTTGGATTGTGATTATTAATTTATCTAAATAACTTAATTTTTATTTTATAAAATCGACAATACAAACGTAATTAACCAAAATATGTAATAGCAAACTTTCATTTTAATTTGACATGAAAATTGTGTATTTACCGGGACCTAATCTAATAATATGTGATTCAACTTTATTTTCAATATACAGACACAATTAATAGGTAGCTTAGAAGGAGTTAATGAGTAAAAGAAGATTAAAATATTAAGACGAGTATAAATAGTAAATGACATGTATAGAAGAGAAAAAACTTATATACTTACTCTAAAATTATTATTAGTTTGGTATTATAGTTATAGATACCATTGAAGGTATTAATTGTATACTCAAAAGGTATTACTTGTATAACTGAAAAAAATGTTTTAAATGAATATGTATTTTATTGTATATTCACAAGACTTTAATCGTTTATTTATAAGGTATTTACTTATATAATTGAAATACATGTTTTATTGAAAATATTACTTAAGGAACTACTTATTACATATTAATTAAGATATTAATCATATTATTTACAAGTATTATAATCGGGGTTGGGGACACAATGTACCCCTGAGCAGACCACCCCTCCTCTATACGGGGGAATGTTAATAGTTCCATCCTAATATAAATAAAACGATTATAACAAAATTCTCATTTGAACTCTATGTGTTTTACACAATTTTATATAAACCTTGAAATGTTACACTTTGATATATGAACTTAAATTTGATGCATTTTAATGTATTGAACAAAGCATACCAGTACAATGTCCTAATAAATCGATGACTAGGATTTGTCTTATACCGTAAAATACACGTGTATATGACAAAATACAACATATCAAATTGATACCAGAAAATGTAAACTCAGAAGTAATTAATTAGAATGAGAAAATATTTTTAAGCCCTAAATAAAAAGAATGAATTGCAATTTGCAAACATCATATAAAGGCAAAAAAAAAAAAAAGGGGGGCCTTTTATGTGACACAATTTCATGTGTTGAGAAAAGCCCATGAGTTAGGTCTTGTCTTATCACAATTCATAATCTCGACTGCGCAAATTATTGTCTACCATCTTCATGTTTATGGTAGGCCATCCATCTTATATAATGGTCCTATCTATATGCATACATGATACATCTTCATCACATTCAATGTAAATTGAAGAAATTATGTATGTTTTTGTTCCCAGCATTTAATCTTTTTTCTTGCTTTTTCTTTGTTCAAATGAATATAAACTACTTTTTTTTTTAAGGAAAAATACATTTGAACTGGGTCCCTACATTTTTTTTATTCGCAAAAACTTGTGTAAGACGACCTTACGGATAGTTCTTGTGAGATAAATCATTTTTACCCGCTACCAAATTCATTTTCACAAATTTATAAATAAATGATGAAGTATGGGTTGTGAGCCAACTGTCTTATATAAAACGATCAATGAGAAGTGTCGTGTAAAACTTACTCTATTTTATTTTATGTTTTTGAAGTAGGACTATGTAGTTCATTTATAAATTAAATAAAGAGTGAGTTTATGTACATGAATTTGTAACAACATTAATATGATCCTCACATCCGACTTTAGAATGTGTATGACAAGTCGATGATCAAATTTTAAGGAAAAGACAAAAACTTATATGATCCTGGGGGCACAAATTTAGGTGTTATATAAATGTTCTTCAGGTGTTATATATATACTCTATATGTGTTATGTTTCTTGGTGTTATAAATATACCCTACATGTATCATATGTATATAAGAGTATTCATGTGATACCTGGAGAGTATATACATGATACCTGTAGAGTATATATTTAACACCCATATGATTATTAATTTGGGGGCACATGCCCCTAAGGCACACAAGTGTCACTCTAAGGAAAAAATTGGTTGAATCCTCAATTGAATATCCAAGAAGTGAACAAATTAAAAGTGTAAGAATTCCGTCGTTCACCTTTTTAAGGTGAAAGTGAAACTGACACAATATGCGTTTTCCCCTTCAGTGATGTGGTATTCATTTCTTTCTTTTCTTGGCTTCATATAATATAATCAATTCAATTTCAAATCATTGTAATAATTTAATCGTACTCCCTCAACTTTGGGGAATGATTTAGAATAGTGACATTTTATTTCGTTTAGTGTTGATGTTATGATCAGTCTTAGTGGATATTTACCATTCAAATCGTTGTAATGATCCATTTGAGTTACGTTTACTTAAAGGATGACTTAGGATAGTAATATTTTATTTAGTTTTATCTTGTGTTTGATGCAAATAAAAGCAAGATATTCCTTTTGATTTGAGACAAAATGTCAAAATCCGAATAATAATTCAAATCCCCAACCTAGGATAGTTTACCGAAAACTTGGAATTAATATTGAGAGATTACATTTCTATATTTAGTAAACATTAAACATCCATAACTTTAATATCAAAAGAGACATTTAGGTAATAGAATTACTTCCATATATTATACAGTGAATGATGGATAAGGATAATTAATATCATTATGTAGATATTATATGTTAGAGTAGATATTAAAAGTGTATAACAATTCACAAAAACTTTTATGCATCAGGTGCATGGATCCTAGATCCATGCACCCGACCCGACCCGCGCGTGTACGCGCTTCCACGCGCGTCTGACGCGCCCTCACGCGCTCCCACGCGCCTGGGCGGATGCGCACCTTTAGGTTACGTTAAGGATACCTTTCAGTTATGTTAAGGATACCTTTAAGTTATGGTAAGAATACCTTTCAGGGATACATTTCAGTTATGTTAAGGATACCTTTAAGTTATGGTAAGGATACCTTTCAGTTATGTTAAGAATACCTTTGAAATCCTGATTCCAGGTTACATGTCATGTTATGTTAAGAATACTTTTTAGTTATGTTAAGCATACCTTTAGGTTATGTTAAGGATACCTTTAGTTATGTTAAGAATATCTTTTGGTTATATTAAGCATACCTTTCAGTTATGTTAAGAATACCTTTAAGTGATGTTAAGGATACCTTTGAAATCGTGATTCCAGGTTACATACCATGTTATGTTAAGAATACTTTTTAGTTATGTTAAGCATACCTTTAGGTTATGTTAAGGATACCTTTAATTATTTTAAGAATACCTTTTGATTATATTAAACATACTTTTAGGTATATTAAGGATACCTTTAGGTTATGTTAAGAATACTTTTATGTTATGTTAGAGATACCTTTGTGTACAAAATGTGTAACACAACTACCTTATGGATAAGGTATCTCTAACATAACATAAAAGTATCCTTAACATAACATAAATGTATGTCTAACCTAAATTAAATGTATGAAATTTGGGCACAAATGTATCCTTAACATAACCTAAAGGTATCTTTATACATTACCTAAAGGTATTCTTAACATAACCTAAAGGTATGTCTAACTTAACGTAAAGGTATGAAATCTGGGCATAATGGTATCATTAAGGTAATCTAAAGGTATTCTTACGCATTACATAAAGGTATTCTTACGCATAACTAAAAGTCATGACTAAAATTGAAAAAAAAATAAGCGCGAAAAAAAAAAAAAAAAAACAGAAGCGGGTCGGATTACCCGGATCCGACCCGGGTGCATGGATCTAAGATCCATGCACCTGATGCACAAGAGACTTCCTCATAATTTATTGAGGCTGCCCAAAATGTTAGGGTTTTTGGTTATTTCGAGGCGCCCTGCACAAACCTTCTTCCTTCCTTCCCAATTAATAATGCTCATCTACATCAATTACTATTGTCCTTCAACACTTTAAATATGATGATGATGACGTAGTATTAATAGTTAATTGACAATTAAAGGCAATTAGTTGTAGCCTAGGATCAAACCTTTCCAAATTTCTTCAAATAGTAATGTCCAAATTTTCCCGCCAAAACATCATACCAAAACTGGAAATAAATTTTTTATATTAATAAATGATATTTAATTTCTATTAAAATATGAAAGATGCAATATATAGATAGATGTAAATGAAAACACAAAAACTTTTATGCATCAGGTGCATGGATCCTAGATCCATGCATCCGACCCGACCCGCGCGTGTACGCGCTTCCACGCGCGTCTGACGTGCCCTCACGCGCTCCCACGCGCCTGGGCGGATGCGCACCTTTAGGTTACGTTAAGGATACCTTTCAGTTATGTTAAGGATACCTTTAAGTTATGGTAAGGATACCTTTCAGGGATACATTTCAGTTATGTTAAGGATACCTTTAAGTTATGGTAAGGATACCTTTCAGTTATGTTAAGAATACCTTTGAAATCCTGATTCCAGGTTACATGTCATGTTATGTTAAGAATACTTTTTAGTTATGTTAAGCATACCTTTAGGTTATGTTAAGGATACCTTTAGTTATGTTAAGAATATCTTTTGGTTATATTAAGCATACCTTTAGGTTATGTTAAGAATACCTTTAAGTGATGTTAAGGATACCTTTGAAATCGTGATTCCAGGTTACATACCATGTTATGTTAAGAATACCTTTTAGTTATGTTAAGCATACCTTTAGGTTATGTTAAGGATACCTTTAATTATTTTAAGAATACCTTTTGATTATATTAAACATACTTTTAGGTATATTAAGGATACCTTTAGGTTATGTTAAGAATACGTTTATGTTATGTTAGAGATACCTTTGTGTACAAAATGTGTAACACAACTACCTTATGGATAAGGTATCTCTAACATAACATAAAAGTATCCTTAACATAATATAAATGTATGTCTGACCTAAATTAAATGTATGAAATTTGGGCACAAAGGTATCCTTAACATAACCTAAAGGTATCTCTATACATTACCTAAAGGTATTCTTAACATAACCTAAAGGTATGTCTAACTTAACGTAAATGTATGAAATCTGGGCATAATGGTATCATTAAGGTAATCTAAAGGTATTCTTACGCATTACATAAAGGTATTCTTACGCATAACTAAAAGTCATGACTAAAATTGAAAAAAAAACAAGCGCGAAAAAAAAAAAAAAGAAGCGGGTCGGATTACCCGGATCCGACCCGGGTGCATGGATCTTAGATCCATGCACCTGATGCACAAGAGACTTACTCATAACAATTTATATCTTCTCCTATAAAATTACCTTATTGACCTACATAATTTACCGATCAATCTTCACAGTAAATGGAGACCTTGGTTTGTTGAAATTATCTATATTTTTTGTTAAATGTTTTTCCCCCATTAATTTTCTTTGCTTAAAATCAATTTACACGAGCATGATACGGGTAAATTTCAAAAGTGGCCTTATAGGATTGGGCTCGAGCCGATTTTAGCCCCACAAGATAAAATATGATCAAAAAAAAAACTGACAACGATCCTCTCCATTAGTTTGAATGGACAGAAAACGTTAAATGCCACATAATTAGATAAAATAATACAAATTAAATTAAAATAAGATGCCACATCATTAAAAGTAAGAAAAATACAAAATAAAAAAAATTCCCAAATCATCATACATCTTCTTCAACCGTTCCCAACCATCTTTAACCCAAATAATCATACAATACACTGTCGCCGCCGTTCGATGGGATCAAATCTTCCCTCACATTTTCTGATGTCCTCTTTGCGAACGACGACGACGATGAAGGAGTGTGGCTAACTGAAATTCTCTTTCCCTTCTTCGGTGAGCACCGATCTCCGTCTCTCTGATCGGGTGGGCCGCCATTGCAGCGCCGCGGCAGCGGTCTCCCTCTGGTGCCATGGCCGAAAAGCATTCGGAGCGTTTACCGATGGTGGAGGTGCACGACTAGGGTGAAGATTGATTTGGGAATTAGGGGTTCAATTTGTGGCTAACTGAAATTCCCTTTCCCTTCTCCAGTGAGCACCGATCTCCGTCTCTCTGATCGGGTGAGCCCCATCGCAGCGCAGCGGCAACCATCTTCTTGCGATGCCGCGGTCGAGAAGCATTCAAAGCGTTTTCCAATGGTGGCGGTGGACGAATGGGGTGAAGATTGATTTGGGAATTAGGCGTGCAATTAGGGATAAAATTCAATGTGGGAATTAGGGGTTTGATGGGGCCCACTTAGATTCAAACCCCTCCAAATTTTAGGAACTAACGGACACGTGTCTAGCTCGTGATTTTGTCCCGTTAGTTTTTAACGGAAGTTAGCATGTGGATCAAGTTTAGGGATGACAAAATTGACCCGACCCATGGGGACCCGACCTGACCCGTGGTGTTTGGGGCGAGACGGGGCGGGGCAGACCCGACCCGTGCTCGGGGCGGGACGAGTCTGGGTACCCACAGCGCCCCGTCTCGCCCCGCCTAGTTCTAATATTAATATACATAATATATATTGTGTAATGTATATATTATGATAATTAAGTGTATATATGTGTATATATACATATATATATATATATATAAGTAATTTAGGATCATAATTTAATTAATTAAGTAAAAGACTAAAGTAGTAATATTACATGTAAAATAATGTTTTTAATTTGTTGTTGGGTGTGTAAAATAGTAAAATTAAATCATCACTTCAATTATTCAATCAAATAATTATTCAAATTATTTAGTTAATGATTTAATAATTAGGTGTTTTTCAAATTATTCATGTAAAAATTACAAATTTTTATTTATTTATTTTTTAATTTTTTTTTAAAATGGGGCGGGGTATGGGGCAAAAGTTTATGACCCGCGGCGGGTCGTGGGGCGGGGCGGGGCGGCGGGTAGTAGGCGCAGGGCGGGTCTGGGTAGTTAACTACCCGCCCCGACCTGCCCCATTGCCGTCCCTAATCAAGTTTGATTAATTGTGGGTCAAAATCGACCCAAACCCAATCCTACAGGGTTACATTTGAATTTTACCCGCATGATACAATCCTCCAAAGCTAGAGCTTATTTCGAAAATGTAGTATTCCTTTTTTTTTTTTTCTTTTTTAATATAATATTTTGGTGCCTATAGCTGATATGATCACTTCAGTGAGTTTGCATAAGATGAATAATCCATATATAGATATAATTTTAAAAATCTCACAATAACTATTCAATAATGATCTAAAATGCATCATAAGATATATTTATCATAACAAGTTCATTGATTTGTAAAAAAATAAAAAAAGATTAATTGGGTTTTTTGGTAAACTCACAGCTCCAAATTAGGCAATTTAAATGCAACCTTGAAAAAATTCATCATCTCTCGCTGCCTTATTTTCTAATCTTATATCCGATCCATCACCGCCACCACCGTTGCAGCTTAATTTCCATCTCTTAAATTATATAAAGTCGATCCTCTACTACCACCACCAATGCCGCTTCCCATATCAAATTAAACAAACCCCAATTTATACGAGAAAAAACCTTAAATTGAACTTCTTCTAGAGAAGCACAACTCAAGATGATATGATTCAAAAACTCAAATGTGCCAAGGTAAGAGAGTGGAGAGAGGTGCTAATTTTCACCGAAGGTTGTCGAAGTGGCAGGAGCAAGGCAACCGTGGTTGGAAGGTCGTCGATGCAGTGCTCACTTTTGGGAGAGGAAAACGACGATATGCAGTGCTGGATTCGTGTGGATGGTGCTCGCCAGCGAATGCATGGTGAAAGCCGACGCGAATTCAAAAAATAAATAAAATTAGATATTTAATTCTATTAATGTGGGCTAAATGTCTAGAAATTTGGGCATCACGTGCGAAATATATGTAATTTAAGCCCAATTAAATAATTGGACTTCATTTGGGCAAAATTCACAAAACCCGAAAACATAGAATCATATCCTGTTAACTCGAAACCTTAAAGTTCACTTTTACCAGATGACTAAACTTACGTTAGTTTTCTACATGACTTTACCTCTCGGGTTGTCTAAGGTCAAACCTTGGACTAACATCTGTTAGCTTTCAAATGGTATCGAAATGAAAATAAAATATATTTGTGAATTTAAGAATATTGCGTGATATAGTAAAAAATAATGGATCAAATTAAGAAAGCATTATTGAAATAACAAAACGTAATATTATCACCAAATAAAAGATGGGTGTGGAGAGTGTGGAAAATGTATATAAAAGGTGACATAACAATTGGGATGTTGCTTTGTCAATGTCTTGTAACGTACCTATTCATTAGAATGGTCTAAACACTAAAACTACATTTTGCCACTTTACTGCTTTATCCTACACTTTGTTTCACGACAATATCAAATTAAATTAAAAAGTTATAGAAAGGTAAGTAATGTGGCATATATATATGAATAATATTTCTAAACTTTTATCATTTGAGATCTTTATATAATATGGGATTAAATTCAAATGTGGCATGTAGGATTGGACCAGGGTTGAGTTTGGTCCCTAGGTTTTGAAAATAACCAAAAAAAATTTAAAAACGGCCCTCTCCATTAGTTGGATGGACGGAAAACGTTAAGTCATTTTTGCCAACAGTGGGATATGGATTCTGTCGAGAGAGAGAGAGAGAGAGAGATATGGATTCTGGCAACAGCAGCAGCCTCCAGTCCTCCAGCAACGCTGACGAGGAGTATGACTCACGCGCCGCCGACTCTGTCTCTGCCTTCATGTATGATGACCCTATCCACGCCGCGCCGCCGCAGTCCTTCTTCGACCCTCTTTCCAACTACCTCGAACTCCACCAAAACCCCAACTTCAATTCAACCTGGCCAAGAAACACCACTTCCTTTATATCCGACCCCAATCCGGCCACTCCGCCCTTCCAGCTGCCTCCCCCGTCGCCGCCGCAGCCGCCACTGCAGAATCAGGCTTGCAACCCGAAGAAACAGTCGAGAGCATCAAGAAGAGCTCCGACCACTGTGCTCACAACAGACACCACCAATTTCTGACCACTCCGCCGTTCACCAATTCATCTTTCTCGAGAAGCAGGGTCGATCTCTTTTCCACCCGATCCGACGCCGCCCAGCCACCGCCCTATCTCTGCCGCCCCTTTCCCCATAAAATCCAGCCTCGATGAAGATGGACTAAACTTGAGGCCCTTAAACGGGAGCTATGGCTTCTCAAGAAATGCAGTGAATAGCTCCGACAAGATGGGGTTCTCCTCCACCTCGACACCCTATTTTCACGGCGGAAAGGTGCCGGAAACCGCGTCAAGATGAGAAGGTATGCTGGAATCGTGGATATGTTCTTCAAACTAGAAATGAAACCATTACAACATAGAAATTATATCGTAGAGTAATGATGAGGAGCATGATTCATACATTGAAATTGATGTAAATCGGATTGGGAATTTTTTGGATCGATTTGGGAATTAGGGATTAAAATCGAATTGGGGATTTTAGTGGTGGAATTAGGGTTCTAAATGAATTTGGGCAATTTTTTTTTGCGATGTGGGCCCCACTAAGTTCAAACCCTGCGAATTAACGGCCACGTGCGTAACGCGTGCCTTTTCCCATTAGTTTTTGACGGTAGATTTGAAGGGGGTGAACTAAGATTAACCATGGGCCAAACTCGGCCGGAGCCCTATCCTACAGGCTCACATTTGAATTTTGCCCTATAATATGGTGAAGAAATAGTATCACAAGTTCAAATTATACTAAAAATAGTCACACACATATAATTCAGTCAAAATATTGTTGGTTTTTTTTTCTTTCTTCCATGATTAAGGGGTTGGTGTATTTTATACAAACTAACAGTGCACCCACGCAATGCAAGGTTTATTAATTATTGACAAATACGATTTATAATAATATAATAAAATTGTTATATAATATTTATTCATGAGATCTTATTAATATGAGATTTGTAAAAAATACATGCATATTTTTTTGGGAAACATCAATATTCAACAATTAAATTTGAAAATAAAATAGAACATAGCATGTATATAAACAACAACAACACCACCAGCAACAACTACAACAATAATGTTCTGTTTGTGAGTTTTAACCATAAATAATTATTCACTGATATGTTTTGTTTATAATTTTGTTCCTTTATATCTTAGAATTATTTTTAGATTTGTAAATAATTTTTTGCATTGTTTTTAGATGGATTTGTTTGAAATACACTGTATTAATTATTCCAAAGTTAGTTTAAATTTAAAAAATTAATTAAGTTTCAAAATAATTTTACATTTTAAAACAATTTTTTTTTTCATTTTTGGAACCATATTTTGAATTTTTTTGAAACATATTATCGTCTTTTAGAAAAATTTAGATTAACTATATCTATTTATTGAAATAATTTTGAATAATTGCCAAATACTTATTATTTATGTTAAGGAAATTAGTCAATTTTTTGATTTTTATATCTTACACAATTAATATTGTATATGAATTGATTTTCAAATTTTATTTGTTGATTCTTGTTATACTTGAACTTACAACCTTATTAAATTTTATTAGTTTTACTTTTTAGATTTAAAGATTGTTTTCATATTTTTATAATACCCTTTAAACTTTTAAACACTTCATAAATATTGGGTTTAAATGTAGTACAGGGTTAGTTTGTGGATTTCATGACCATTTAACTTTCATATATTTTTTTGTATTTTGACTAGAATTAACAGTAAAAGCTAGCTAGGTAAAATTAAGACAATATATTAACTCCTCGCAACCAACAAAACAGAAACACGAGTTGGGATTGCAAGTATTTAGTACCATAGTTAATGTGTTCTTGGAGTGACATCAAATATGTGTAAAGGCAATTCAACTATTTTGTTGTCTTCATCTCTTCATCATAATTAAGTTGTATTTTGTTTCATTTTATAAATATGATGGTACATAGATGACCTAAATATATAGCTAACGGTGACAATATTAACATATTGTCTCTTTTGATGTGGATACACAATTAAAACAACAAGGTGTATATATATAACTTTAAAAAAAACAATTAAATTAATTTGTAAGAGAAATGTCCCAAATTAATTTTATTTTCTAAAATAGGCTAATTTGTCAGTCACTCCTTTTCTTTAAAACTAGTGAAAATGAGATACCATGTTTCCTAAGATTTGTAACAAATATACACACATTATTATCAAAATATGGTAAGTTCGTAACATATAAATTAATAGAATTTGAAGATGAAAAATGAATTAAACAAATGTATGTAGGAAATTAAAAACCCACAAAAGCAAAAGTAAGAAGGGTTGATCATCAGCCATTGATCATCCAACACGTGGCGAGGATCCTTAAGGTTGGTGACGGCTGTCTGAATTTCACCGATGGACAACACAAGGCAGCGCGGGGGCCACGCGTGCGCGTGGGAGGCACGGGCGAATAGGAAAGGCGCGTGTCAGGGACGCGGGGGATGGGAACAGTGGGGAAGGGGGTTAAAGACATGAAAGGTTCCCATAATTTGATAAATGATAGTAAAAGGGAATGGGAAAAACTGGATCCAACCCTAGAAATGAGAAATCATCATCTCTCATCATCTCAATTATCTCTGCACCAGCCACATGCTAAATCTTAAAGTTGAATACAGAGAATCCAAGAGGGCTTAGAGAGAGAGAGAGAGAAGAAATCCACACACAGTTTTACTCATGTTCTAGTGTTCTATAAATGGAATAGTCCTTTTTCTGTTTTTCTTTTTAGGGTTTCAAGATTGTTACCCTTTTGGTTAAAGAAACTTCTGGGGTGAAGAAAGAGGCCCAACAGAGGAAAGGGAAGGATTTCTGCGATTTAATCGAAGCCCAGAAATTACTTAGAAGGATATATATTATAATATACACATATACATATATAGGTATATATATAGGTAGGGGGGATATATATATTGATCATGGGTAGGGGGAGAGTGGAGTTGAAGAGGATAGAGAACAAGATAAATAGGCAGGTGACATTTGCAAAGAGAAGAAATGGTTTGCTCAAGAAAGCTTATGAGCTCTCTGTGCTTTGTGATGCTGAGGTTGCTCTTATCATCTTCTCCAATCGTGGCAAGCTCTATGAATTCTGCAGCTCCTCCAAGTATTCCCTATCTCTCTCTCTCTCTCATGATTTCTTTTGTTGAAATATCAGATATATTCTTCTTTGTTTGTGAATTTTCTTGTTTTTTTTTTTTTGACAAATTCCTTGCTTTAAGGAAAAGGGTTTTCTGGGCTTATGTTCTGGGTTAGAATATTAAGTTGTTTTTTGTTTTTTTGAAATCTGATGAATTTCTTGCAACTTTTTTTTTTTCTTTTCTGGAAGAAAACAAACCAAAAAAGAAAGAAAAATGATTTGAATTATTTATGTAGTGTTTGATTTCAGATTAGATACATGTTTCATTGAAGAAAACCGGCGGATATATTAGTGAGTCCCTGATTTTGAAATCTGTGAAATTAACAAATTATTTATCAGTCTGACAGTTTTTTCTCTTTTAACTGGTTTCAAGCCTGATCTATCTTCACTTTTTTTATTTGTCATTAATTTGTGAATTTTGTACTAGGTTTTCCTTTTTCTTTTTGTCTAGAAAATATTTATGATTTTACGATGTCTTTTTTCAGAAAATATTTATGATTTTTATCTAGGTTTTTTCAGAAACATTTAAGAGCCTCTTTCTCTCTCTCTCTCTCGGTTAATTTTGATATATGCACATATTTTTAGGGTTTTTCTGAAAGGGATCTTTAGTTTGCCATTAATATAGTTCAGAAAATGATTTAAACTTGACATAAAAGCTTGTGACAGCACATTTTTATTGATCCATACATTAATATCAAGACTTGTTGGTTTTCATCAGGTGGAACGATGATTTTGACAGGATCATATAAGAATAATATAATGGAATTCATTTCTTGTGGGCTCTCTGGTTATGAAAATTTTTATTTCCATTTTAAACTAAATTTTTTCATTACTAAGTATGTATTAATTATCTAATTAAGCTCACAATAATCGCCTTTTCTTTTAACTCTTACAAAACATGCATTTTGCCACAAATTTTCTGATTCACACACACACGTTTTGACTTGATCTTTTAGACGATATCGTCCTCCCCGGTTACATACAAATTCTGGAATTTCTTAAAAGATATAAAATTCTTTTAGTTCTTAACTTTTCTTTTTGAAGTTTAGAAATTTTATTTCTTTTCCAAAAATTACAGAACACTTCAAGTATGTTATAACGAGTTTTTATTATTTTCTAAGCCCATTTATGTTGGCACTTTGCTCATAAATTTGATAATTAATTTGGAGATAGTTATTGGGAATGCATCTCCTAATTGCATATATAATTATCTTGATTTGCAAGATGTACTTTCTTCAATTCTAGGAGACTTACTGCCAAATTACGTACATTTTGTTAGACCCATCAATCACATGGAACATACAAAAACATTTCTCTTCAATTGATTCCTCTCTCTCTCTCTCTCTCTCTCTCTCTCTCTCTCTCTGTGTGAATGCAACTTAAGTATAATTTATTGGTATACGGTGGAATTCAGTTAAGGATAAAGTCTTCCATGCTATATATATTAGTATTCTCCTATAAAATGATGAGATTATAAAAACCTATAAAGGTACAAGTAAAATTAAGCTAATGGATTGCACTTTTCTACTTTTGTCAGCATGCTCAAGACTCTTGAAAGGTATCAAAAATGCAGTTATGGTTCGTTGGAAGTCAATCATCCTGGCAAGGACATTGAGGTACGTACTATATATATATATATATATCAACTTTAATACAAATTATTATAACCAATTGAATGAGCAACATGACCATTTGACCCTATATGTTTCCTATATATCTTGGATGGCCAGTTTCTATGTTCCTTAATTACTATGTCCTATATATAATATAATACAACATGGTAAGTTATATATAGTTAATCAAATTTCGAAATTTCTCTCTACCTTTCTTTGGCAGCAAAGCAGCTATAGGGAATATCTGAAACTAAAAGGCAAATATGAGTCTCTACAACGATACCAAAGGTATAAAACTTTCATAGAATTAGGACTATATATACAATGCAAGAATTCTTGAAGTAGTAGAGGTAAAGATATATACATTTGCAGGCAGCTTCTTGGAGATGATTTGGGACCTCTAAATATCAATGATCTTGAGCAAATCGAACACCAGTTGGAGACATCATTGAAGCACATTAGGTCTACAAGGGTATGCATGCTCAAAACAACCTTAACATAAACAACACACACACACACATATACTAGCAGTAAATTTTGGGGTTTATAATACTTACTGTAAGAAGATCCTATATAGGTTTAAGAGTTGGTTTCTGTTTGCTCTTTACAGTGTCCAAACAATAAGGGTGCTTAACATTTATCCACTTTTTGTGCATATATTGAGGTTTATTATGGCAAGTAATATAATTTATAAGCATTTGATGCACCCTTAATTAACACAATTCTATTACAAGTGGCCCTCTTTTCTTTTGTGAGGCATAGATAAATATATTCTGAGCTGTGTTTCAATGATTTTATTTTGCATGTCCCATCAGCATTCCAGTGAGGGATTATTTTTGGGGGCCCCTCAAGTTCAAAGAAGTAGTTTTCTAGTTTCAGAATTATTTACCCAAAGTTTTAGAAAACTGTGAAAATATATCCAAATGGAGAAGCTTTTAGTATATACTAGCTAGTTTAAAAAAAATTTATAGTCAAATGGATAATAAAACTCTTTTTTAGAAAAAAAAGAAGTCATAATGTATTTTTGAGATATACGTGAATCAATCTATTTAAAGATACTAACTTGTTGCAAAGTGTAAAGATAGGTTATCAAAAATCTGTTTCATGATTTGATGAAAATTCATTGATAGAATTATATGTAATCATAATGTATTGTTAAATTAAAGGCTTGATACTTCTATGTTATGGTTCGACAATTTATATTTACCATTGTTATTTAGACCTCGTAAATAAAATTTCTAGCTCCACATTGTCCATATATATATGTATGTCTTAGCAAAGGGTTAAATTCATTTTTAGTCGTGTCTTAGGAAAAGGGTCAGAAACTTTACTAAAAATGAATTTAGCCCCTAAATGAAAATAACACTTATTGTATTATAAAGATAACTTCTCTATTATAATCTTTGATTTTATCATGCATATCATAAAGCATATATAGTATATATGATGCAGATCACTTATCCCTAAGATACAATATATGAAACACCATTTCGTTATAGAGGTTCTTTGTCCTAGCATTGCAGATTTGTGACGTATATCCTTTATTTATATTAATTCCAATACTTGTGATCCATGTTTATGTTGCAGACACAGGTTATGCTTGATCAGCTTTCTGATCTTCAATCAAAGGTAATTAAGTACCACATATATATATATATATATATGTGTGTGTGTGTGTGTGTGTGTGTGTGTGTACGATATCATGTCCTTAGCATAGCATCTTTTATTGGTTATTTTCCGAACTATATATATATGCAGGAGAAGATGATGGTTGATGCTAATAAGGCTTTAGAAAGAAAGGTGAGGAATTAATCAAATCAGGAATATAAATATGGCATTTATTTAGACATTTATAGGAAATTAATGAAATCATGTTTGGATAATGGTGATCAGCTGGAAGAGATATATGCAGCAAATGAGCTTCAACATTCGTGGGGCGGGGGGGAGCAAAGCCATTCATACGGCCACCACCACCACCACCACCACCACCATCCTCAATCTCAGCCTTTCTTTCAGCCTCTTGATTGCAACTCTACTCTCCAGATTGGGTACTTATAATTCATTTCAGTACTACTTTTCGTGTTTGTGTCAAAGTTATAATATTGTGATGAGAACTAAAGTTAAGAACATGAAGTTATGCATGCAACAACATTATTGGCTGCAGGTACAATGATCCTGCGAGTTCAACCCAGATCACTGCTGCTGCAACAGATCATGTCCAAAACGTCAACGGATTGGTCCCTGGCTGGATGCTCTGATCAATTTCCCTCTAATATTTAACTCAATTAAATGAAGCATATATTTATAAATATCATATATATGTCTGAAGGAGACAGACTCAAATAATAGAGTGGATCGATCACTAACATTTCGCTGTCATTTGGGATCTTTATTATATATTTCAACTTCGATCAAATGTATTTATCAAACTTGATGATTAACTGCCAATGGGACTCTAGCTATTTCATCTTTTGCTTGACTTTTGAAGTTAAAGACATTCTTGGTTGTGTGTTGTACTATTGTTTGGGTTTTGTAGCTAGCTAGGTTTCTTGATCTTATCAGCTTCTTAATTTTTCATCATATATACTCCCTCCGTCCCCGCTAACTTTGCCTACTTTCCATTTTTGTTTGTCCCATCTTATTTTGCCAGCCCAAAAATGGAAAAGAAAAATTTACTCCCCTCAATTTCTTTCAGTTTACAACTTTTGCATTCAAAAAACACACATTAATTACAAAATTGCCACTCAAAAACATTAAAATAACACATCACATCAAATTCAACAGTTTTTTCTTAAGATTCGTGCTGGTCAACCAAGGCAAAGTTATGAGGGACGGAGGTAGTATATGGCTATAAATTGCATATTCTAGTGTTGCTTTCTTAATTAAAGTTTTAAGAAATATAATGAACCAAATAAAATGGTGGTTGTTTTTGAATCCTAACCCTATACATAATTTTCCTAACACTACTTTATGATCTTGAAAGTTTGTGGATTCTTTATATATTGTGGCCAGGTTAGCTTTTAATGTGTTAATTACTAATATATACATATATAGACAATATTAATGTTGGTTTCAAATGATGATAATTAAGAATGAAAAGTAAGAATGAAAAGTTTGATATTAATCACCTGAAAAAATGAGTAGAATTTAATTAATGTGTATACATTGGTTAATTGGGGAAGAATTTTATACAATCTAGCTAGCTTATTCTCAATCACACATTGATGAAAAAGTAAACTAAGTTAGCAACCGATTTATAATGATTACTTATAATTTAGGTTGGGTTGATGAAAAAGTTTATCAACCAACTTATAATAATTATGAATTCAATTAATATTCCAATACGTTGTTTCAGATGCACCAACTTGTATTGATATATATATATATATATAAGAGTATCAGCACGTGCACGTGGATAATGATTTTTTTAATCAAAAATAATATATTACTATTAACCTTAAATAATAATTTTTTATAAGGATATACAATATATATTAAGTTAAATTAAATTCGAAAATAATTTGTAGTAAATTAGAGTCCTACTCATAATAGAATTTTATATGATTTTGGTTCAGAATTCTAATGTAAAATTATTTAAATATTAAAATTATAAATTACTATTATAACCTGAAATAAAATCTTCAATAAGGATATATTAAACAATCCATATTTTGTAATAAATATTCATACTGTAAAATTATTTAAATATGAAAATCATAAAATACTATTATAACCTTAAATAATTTTTTTAATAAGAATATATTAGACAATCCATAATTTGTAAGAAATCTTCATACTTTTATATATGTAACGAGTATCAGCACGGGCGTCGCACGTGGATGATGATTTTTTTAAATAAAAAATATTATATCACTATTAACCTTAAATAATAATTTTTTATAAGGATATAGAATCTATATTAAATTAAATTAAATACAAAAAGAATTATAGTAAATTAGAGTTCTAATATAATAGAGTTATACTTATAATAGAATTCTGTATGATTTAGGTATAGAATTTTAATGTAATATTATTTAAATATGAAAATTGTAAATTACTATTATAACCTTAAATAAAATATTTAATAAAAATATATTAGACAATCTATATTTTGTAAGAAATGTCTGTACTTTTATATAGGTAATATATATATATATATATCAACATTAATGGAAAAATGGATATAATAAAATTAGAAGATAGAATCGTATCGATCAGCTTTATTCATTCCAATGAGCACAGTATATATATATGGTTAATTTCAAATTTCGTCCTGTATGTATGACTCTTTCCATTTTTGGACAATCAAATATGCGTTTTACAATTTTGGTCCTGTTTGTTTTTCCTTTTTTCAATCTTGATTTTATATGTTTCAAATTTTTCCAATTTTAGTCGAATTTTGCAATTATGGTTCTGTATGTTTCAAAATTTTTCAATTTTGGTCTCGTATGTTTCAAAATTTTCCAATTTCAATCCAGGATGGCCGTCGGGAAATCTTACGTGACATCGGTGATTTCGATCATTCTGATCGAAATTGGATTGAAATTGGAAAAAAAAATTGAAACACATATGACAAAAATTGAACAATAAGACCAAAATTGGAAAAAAGTAGAAACATATATGATCAAAATTGGAAAACGTATACTTGATTTTCCAAAAATGAAAATGGTCAATACATTAAAATTGAAATTATCCCTATATAGAGAGTATGGACTCCAAATCATGTTATACGAAATGAAGAGTTTATAAGACTATGATCCCACATAAATATATATGAATTTATAACACATATACCAACTTATTTTACCATTTATCTCACATTCTTTTCAATCTTTTATTGACTCAATGCAAGCAAAATCATAGTTCATCTCTAATTATCCAAGTTTTATCGGTACTATATTTTTCAAATTCCTTTTCAACTCACCTCTTCAAATGATCGAAAATAATTAAGATTTCTTTAAAAAAATTCTCCCAAAATCTTTAAGAAGCAGATTTTGATGGGCAAAATTCATCATTTTGAGAGAACTATGTTATTTAAAAAATAAATTTATTTAAAAATTAAGATTTACTTTATTCACATTATCGTCACTATGAAACTACTTTAGATAATATAAAATGGCCAAATCAAATTTAATAAATTCAAATTAATAAAAGATAAATTAAAAAATGTGATTTGATTGTAGATTTTCAATTAATGTGTAACCAATGATATGGTTGGAGAAGTTAAAATGTCTGAGTTATAGTTAATGGAAACACGAGGGATATGTGAAGGAAAAAAAGTGTTTTTATAACTCAAAATCGATCCATTGTTGTAAGTGCTCTCAATAGATATCGAGTGGGCTTTACATACCTCATCCATTATTAAACACACCTCAGTTAAAATAATTCAAAAATAACTATATATTAAAAGACAAAAATACTCTTATTACTATTTATTTATTTTTTGTTATATACTTGAAAGGATAGAATGATAATGCAGTACAGCTATTTTAGAAATTTGGTGTTATAATCATTTTAAATGCATATGTAATTAATTAAGATATCAAGTATAGCCCCCTACACATAAAAATTTCCAAGGCTATAAAGTTAGCCAACAGAATAATTACTTGGTAATATACAATAATGAGTAACATTACATTGTCATTTACAGCACCACCTCCCAATTACAGACTGGAGATGAAGAAGATAGACAAATTCCAACAAATATCATATCCATTTTGATTTATTTTAGGTTGTCTTTGCTATTACAGAAATAAACATAACTACTTAACAGAGGCAGGTTAGTTCTACTTTCTAGTACAAGGTTTTCCTTAGTGTACAGCAACCAATATGGCTCATCACCTATTTACTTTACTTAAATAGAGAGTTTTTTGGAAGCCACAATTGATCAAACAATGCAAAAAATGCAGCATGTTGATGTTAATAAAACAATGGTTGAGATTCTGGGTTCAAACACCAAACTCGATCTCATTGTACTTGCAATCTCCACCGTTGAGCAGATGCTCCCTGCATGAGGATTCAAGTTAATTATTTCAAGTAATATTGCACAACACAAAATAGACCTAACGTGCTTTCTTACCTTAATTTTTCACAAAGGCGGGCTAAAGCGTCTGATCCAGTTCTGGATGCAATATCCTCAATCTCTGAAGCATTCGATAAATTGACATTGTTGGCTAGCGTAAACTCACACAACTCCTTCAATGAAAACGCATCTGTTAGTACAGCTGAATGGCCACCTCCAGCAGCTAACTTCCTCACTTCTCCTACACACCTACATGTAATAAGCTTCCATTAGCACCATTTCTCATCAATTATCTCTTACAAGGAAGGGTACATTGTGATGAAATCTTTCTGCTTGCTATAGCATACCAATCAACTGGAGAAGGATACCACGCGTATGTAGCCTTCTCATTAGCAGCCTGACCATAGTTATTGTAACCCCATCCATATATTCTCCCCTCTTTAGTGCAAATAAGTGTGTGAGAATGACCACAACAGACAAGCTGTACACCAGTTGGGATCAACAAAACGGGTAGGTTACGAAGCATCATTTCTGATCCATTAGATGTGCACGAAAAGAATCCAGATAGGGGTCCAATGCCTAACTGCCCAGCCTGGCCTCCACCCCAAGCATACAAAGCTCCGTTCTCAGTCAAGGCACATGTATGCACACCACCACATGCCACATCCTTGATAACTATCCCATCAAGAGCAACTACGCGCCTAGGCAGCAATTCCTTGTCGCCAGATTGAAGTGAACAATGCCCAAGTTGACCCATGCTCCCAAGACCCCATGTGTATCTGCAACATGAATACGGAATCATGAAATGGATGAGAATTAAACTACAGATGAGTAATCCTAAGAGAGACTGAAAAAAATCAAATAAGTCAATTTAAGCTTTGCATGTATAATACATACTACATAGATTTCCTATCCCACAACTACAGACCAATCCAGTAAATCACGTTTCATTATGAAGACGTAGACATTCAATATTGTAACTATATGAACACCCAGTGTGATATTTTCTATCCAATAGTCCTTTGCCCCATGCAGACAACATCAACTCTTATGCCTAATAGAAGATCTTAGACGATCATAAAAGGTCCCCTGGAACACTTACACCTCGCCTTCCTCCGATATAGCAGCAGTGTGGTACTCTCCACATGAAACATGGATAATCTTCACAAGCTCAGGGGCTTCATCAAGGAACCTAGCATACCCCTTAATTATACGAGCCTTCTGAAGGCCTTCACATGTAATACCTCTGCCAAGCTGGCCATACTCATTATAGCCTGATTTACCAGATAGTGACAGAATTCTAATTAATACAATGCACAATAACGAGGTTTAGTATTTCCAATCTTACAGTTCCATTACTGCCAAGATACAGAAATGAAAATCAACAAGAAGATTGATAGATTGTAAATCAATGAGCAAAACTGTAATCTAGCATAAGTTGTTGTTCAAACATACGACAAGATGCATACACCAAAAAAAGAGTTTTTAGCATATTATAATGTTAGGTATTGAATTGAGGTCAACACTACCCCATGCTTGTAGCAAGCCATCTTCTGACAGAGCAACCACATGAACAGCCCCACAAGAAACTTGACGAACAACCTGGAATAAAGGAGTTAATTAATCTAACAGGAAGAATATATTATAAATGTATGTATGTATATTAACTGAAGCAAGCATATTCATGTACAATGCTAATCTATCAAATTAACATCTCATGGGCATGAAGAGGATAGCAAATAGTATTAATGGTCACTACAAAGTGAGATCGCTACCGTGTTTGGAGCAAAGGCTCCCCAAAATACGCGTGGAGAATTAGAACCCTGAAAAGGCAAATACAAGAAAATTAACTAAGTAATAACATAAGGAATCATTTATGGAAACAATTTTTCAGTGAATGGAATCTCAATTAAATAATCCCAGAAGAAAGTTGGCAACAAACAAATACAAAATAATAACATAGAAGAAAAGATACATAATCACATTTTCATATTACCACAACATGAGAGATGAAAGCCAAATTTTACCCAAATAACAAACTTCTTTCTTTATCATACCTGTGATATGACTGACAGAGACATTCAAATGCACTAAGAAAAAGGAAAAATAAAATATCACTACAAGTAACAAAAGAAAACTATTAAAAAATGATTAAGAGACTCTTTCGATGGTGTTGAGCCAGAAAAATTAAATTGCCATCACATAGACTATATACTCAATCCAATTATCAAACGAAATTTCTTGAGAAATAAAGAAATCAATCTTTATGGCACAATATCCACCTGATTTTGTCCCCAGACCCACAGTCTCCTCTTTGACAAAGATCCATCATTTTCACGCGGTTCTGCGATTGCTGCAGTACAATGTGCCCCACAGGATACTGAGATCACAAACTCAGACTGCAAATGCTTCACTTTATTTGGGTATTCAATAGCCATTTCAGTACCATCTCCTAGTTGCCCATACTCATTGGCCCCTGTCGAGAGATGAGGAAAAACTTATTTTCAACACTTTCTACGAGATCACAAAAAATAATATCATGCATCAGCTCTAACTGTGATAATATAAAGAATGGTCACCAAACTGCATTGGTCAAGAAAAGAGGTGGTTTGTAATCATAAGTGATGTGGGCATGTAAAATTCTCCAAGCTCAGCTTCTTATTTAGAATGCTAGCAGAGCTCAATCCCACATCTAAGAACAAGATCCGACCCTCAAGGTTATTCGAAAAAATCATTACTAAATCACATCCAATTCAATAAACCCGTATGGTCATCGGACAACACACACACATCCCCCCTTTCCAACAAGCATAACCACGCTGAAAATGAAATTGCATATACAAAAAACCGTTTCTACCTTCTTTCTTCCCATGCTGTCCCATATTTCAGCAATTTTAGTTCCACAAATCCTTCAATTAGTTAAATTCTTTCATCAAATTAACATTTGAATGGATATGATGCCTAAATACCTATCCAAGTATAAAGTGAAAATCCAACCACAACAATACAATCATGTTATCCACAATTAGGATTTAGGAGCATGTTAAGAAGAAAAATACCCCAAGTGAATAGCGAGCCATCGGAGGCGACGCTGGCGGTGTGCTCGCGGCCGCAAGCTATGTCGAGCCACCGTGAGGTCCCACCGGCGGCTGGACAGCCGAAGAGCTCCGTCGGAAGCTGCCGTGGAATCCTCAGATAACCGTCTTTGCACCTCCGCCCAGTTTGACCTGAATCATTGTAACCCCACACATAAATTACACTCTTGGTCGGAATTTTCGCCGATTTGGGTTCACCCAATATCTCCTCAATCTCCATCGACTTGCCAATTACCTATCACGATAGCCAAGAGAAAATGAACAATTATAATTCAGCACTGATCAGAAATCCTCGCGCATGAACAATTACACTGTTGTGTTTAACCGAATGAAGAATGAAGGTTGATCATCTATTACCTGCCCGAAAAATTTGGGGAAGAAGGGGCGGGTTACCCGTCTCAACTCTCAACTCCAGATTCCTGCCCGAGCTGCCCGCACCATCGATTTTTTCCCGACAGAAAAGATACTAAATTAGTAATTTAGTGTATTTAATATTTATTATGGATTCTTGCATTTTGTGCACGCTTCATTGCATTCAAAAATAATATAATGAATATACTGCTATTATTTTATAAGATAATCCTATTTTAGAATCTCGACCTGAGTTAATAGGATAAATAAATAAATTACTTTGTCTAATTATTTGTTTATCTAATGCAGTTAAAAGTTTTCGAAATTGCCAATAGCACGTATAATCATTTATTATTTCATAAAAACTTCTCTACCCTATTCTGACCAGTCTCGTGTATTAGATATATACCCTTCAAATATCGCATATATACTCTTAGGTCATATTTGGTTTGGAGGTTTAGATTGGTTAAAAATATTAACTAAATTAAACCTTTGTTTGGATCAAAGGTTTAGAGGCCCGGGGTAATATCCGACCCGGATTCAAAATGTAGTTTTTGGGTTAATAAATGGTTAAATAAACCATCTAAAATGGGTGGGTTTACTTGACTTTGTGTTGGCCACAATTTTTTTGTATGTGAAATTACTTTTTAGACTTTACTATTCTTATTTAACTATGTTTGAACCCGTGCGATGCACGAGCTTTATTTAATATTTATCTTATTTTTATGTTAAAGTATTATTCTTTTTTATATGAACAGATTTTTTTATAAGTGTGACATTTTCTATTTATACTTAAAATAATCTTCCATATTGTTTTTTTTTTTTTTCATTTGTTCTTTAGCACAAACTTGTTAATATGATTTTTTTTATATGTGTTTTAACTATAACATTAAGTATTTTCATATCTTTCTGTAAAAAGTGTAGAATACATCTCATTTTTATGGCTCGAAGACATCCATTTTGTTCAAATTTTATCTTTAAATGCACTCATTAATTGCTTTACATATTGGTTTCCTTTGTAATTTTTTTTTGTTGTTTTGTTTTTATTAATTTTAACCAATTGTTATATTTGTTGTTATAAAGTTTTAATATAATTTTCTAATTGTTTAAGGGGTGTTTCGACTGGATGTGCACATCCGGATTTTGGATGACCAATATCCTAATTATGTTATTTATTTTGTTAAATTCTAGAATTCTAATTTTTTTCTACTTTATCCATTTTCTTGAAATTTTAAAAACATTCTTTTTTTCAAAATAAAATAATAGGATATCATCTATTTTTCCTATAGTTCCTGATATGATATGATAAATTAATTATAATCTTACTTTCTAAAATCTCTTAACAAACCCAAACTTATCAAATTCCATCATTTTCACAATATATTTTCAAACTTGCAAAATCTACTTATGTCTAACACAAACATATCCTAATTTTTTTAGCACCTATTTTTGTTAATGTCAGAGTTTGAAATATCCTAAATGCTCTTTTTATAAAATATTAGTAATTTCAATATTTCCATATTATCTTTTTTTTTCTTGAATCCTACAAATAAATTTATTTCTAAAGTTATTTTTTAATCTGAACTATCCTAAATGTTCTTTTGTAAGGTATTACTATCTTCAAACATCTTTTTTATTTATTTGTTTTGATTCAATGAAAAATAGTTGTATATTTACTCTTCAATTTTTTTTTTTTTGCATAAGAATATCATTTTATAAAGGTTTATGTAACATTGTTGTGTACTTTTTGTTTTCTTTTTATAAGAATTTCATATTATATAGGCTAATGTAACCTTCTTGTTCACTTTTTTTTTTCCCTTTCAAATTGAAATGTTGGACAAATAATTATTCAAATTTGGAAGCAAAGATTTCATGTAGTGAAAAACAATACAACATTAGCAAACATTAGTAACTTACATATTTATTTTTTGTTGAGTAGTGAGGTGAGTATTTAATTGATATTAATGTTTTTATATTTGACAAATAAAATATGTTTTAAGAAGGGACACTTGGCATGCTTATAGAGCTCCAAGTGTCATTACTTGAGAGTGTCAAACCACACTTTTATATATATAATTTTCTTAAAATTTAAAAACATTTTTTTTCAAAATAAAATAATACAACATCATCTTTTATTCATATAGTTCCCGATATGGTATGATAAATTAATTATAATCTTACTTTATAAAATCTATTAACAAACCCAAACTTATCAAATTCCGTCATTTTAACAATCAACTTTTAAACTTGCAAAATCTAATTATATCTAATCCAAACATATCCTAATTTTTTTAACACCTATTTTTGTTAATGTCAGAGTTTGAACTATCCTAAATGCTTTTTTTTTGTAAAAGATTAGTAATTTCAATATTTCCATATTATCTTTTTTTTTCTTGAATCCTACAAATAAATGTATTTCTAAAGTTATTTTTTAATCTGAAATATCCTAAATGTTCTTTTGTAATGTATTACTATCTTCAAACATCTTTTTTATTTATTTGTTTTGATTCAATGAAAAATAGTTGTATATTTACTCTTCAATTTTTTTTTTTTTTTGCATAAGAATATCATTTTATAAAGGTTTATGTAACATTGTTGTGTACCTTTTGTTTTCTTTTTATAAGAATTGCATATTATATAGGCTAATGTAACCTTCTTGTTTACCTTTTTTTTTTTTTCCTTTTCAAATTGAAATGTTGGACAAATAATTATTCAAATTTGGAAGAAAAGATTTCATATAGTGAAAAACAATACAACATTAGCAAACATTAATAACTTACATATTTATTTTTTGTTGAGTAGTGAGATGAGTATTTAATTGATATTAATGTTTTTATATTTGACAAATAAAATATGTTTTAAGAAGGGACACTTGGCATGCTTGTAGAGCTCCAAGTGTCATCACTTGAGAGTGTCAAACCACACTTTTATATATATAATTTATGGGTAGGGCTATACACACCCCACAAATTACTTAACACACTCCAAAAGTGGACTTTTACATCTATCATTTGTTAAGAAAATGAGATATGTTGAGTAAGTTATGAGGTGTGTATAGTCTCACCCTTAATTTATATATGTTTGAGGACATTTTGGTCAAATACAAACTTACAACAAACACTTGATCTAGCAAAGTTTTTATAAATAAACTCATTTCAAGAAATATCACAACACTCAAACCTAAAAAAATATTAAGTTAAACTCAACACCTAACATTCAAACCAAACACATCAAATATTTAACTCAATGTAACCTACATAGTACTAACCCACAACAATCTAACTAAATTAACTAATCTAACACATGAACCAAACATGTCCTTAAGGTATTACTTTCCATGTTAAAGTGTGGTTACGGATGGCAAAATCGACTCGACCCGTGGGGACCCGATCTGACCCGTGGTACTGGAGCAGGACAGACCAGACCCGTGCTTGGGGTGGGGCAGGTCTGGATACCCAAAACGCCTCGCCCCGCCCCACCTAATACTAATATTAATATAATATATGTATATTGTGATAATTAAGTTTATATATATATTAATCACAATTAATATATATATATATTATGGTAATTAAGTGTTTATATGTAAAAGTAATTGGGGCTCATATTTTAATTAATTAAGTAAAAGACTAAAGTAATAATATTACATGTAAAATAATAAACTAATGTCTTAATTTGTTGTTTAGTGTGTAAAATAGTAAAATTAAATCCACGATTATTATTCAATCCAATCCCTACCCCCATCTCTCTCTAACCTTATTTAATCGAATTAATGCCTTAATTTTTTTTAGGGAGTTAACGTTATGGATAGTGATGAAGAACATCATTCAATGTATGTTTTGATTTGATGATCGATGAGTTGAACATTTTGTTTATGGTTATCAAGTTAATGATTTTAATTTGACGCGTTTCAAATTATTCATGTTAAACATTGTAAATTGTTATTTAATACTATATTTTTTAGTTTTTTTTTTTTTTTATAAAACGGTGAGTGCGGCCCGGGGCATGGGGCGGATATTTGAGACCCGTGGTAGGTCGCGGGAAGGGGCGGAGCATCAGATACTAGGCGTGGGGATGGGTAATTAACTACCCACCCCGACCTGCCCCATTGTCATCCCTAAATGTGGTATTAGGTATATACTCTTCAGGTATACATGTATACTTTTAATATATTACTTTATATTTAATCATAGGTATTATATTAATATGCTCTAGGTATCATGTGTATATCCTTAAAGGTATTACTTGTTTATTCATTAGAGATATCGATTTTTTGTTGTATATGTAAGTAATACATTAAGACTATAAATGTAATACTTGAAGAGTATATGTCAAACACCATGCGACGAATTAGATTAGGGGCACGCAAGACCTTTTCTTATTACTTGATTAAATCAATTAACAATGCTTGTAATTTTTATTTTTAACTAATTTTGAAGGAACATTTATGAATTTTGAATTCAGTTCAATGTGAATGGATTTGAAATCCTTTCAAATCTTCCATCTAAATACACAATCTTATTTTCTTTCTTTTCATAGGCCTATTTTCCAATATAAACACGAGAATTTTCAATGCATAAACTATTGAACTAGTCAATGCATAAACTATTGGACTAGTATTCAATTGATTATATACATGAAACTTATTATTTATTAAATCACAAAAACTTGTATGAAATTGTTGGCATACAATTTTTGTGAGATAAATTTTTTATATCCATAAATAAATTTATTTATGTTTATTTATATATAAATTGTGAGATATGAATTATAAATTGACTCGTCCCACAATCTATGAGATATTTAGTTGACTTCCACCATGTTTGCTTGAGTTCAATTTCTTTTAAATTTTACCCATATTACTTTGTTCCAAAAAAAAAAAAACCCTAAAATATATCTAAAGAAAAGTCAAAGCAGAGAATGTTCGATTTGACTTGATTACCCCTGAACTGTGGTTGGTCGTTAATGGAGATTTCTTTCAGAAACAGTAACGAATCATTTTCTTTGTTTTCTGGCAGTATGTTCTCATTGGTCAAACACCAAAATATGTATATGTAGAGATCACACACTAATTTGGGGCATTCAGTAAATCTTGTATGCCATATGCCTTGGAGCTGTCTCAACAATTTTCGATTTTCCAGGTTCGTATTTCCTTCTAACATTCTTGAATCTTAAACTGAAACTAGGTTTACTAAATCCCAGATTTTCTCATGATCGACTTGTATGATCCTGAACCCTAATCTTGATTCTAGTTTTTGCACAGTTGCTGTTTCTAATCAATGAAGAAAGACATAATCTGTTTGAATTAAGAATTTTTCATATTATCTACTGATTATAGTATTATTACATATTGGTAAGAAAGAAGTTGATTCGTTCTTGGGATTTGTTTCAGAGCAGCAATGAGTAGCAGTAGTGCAAGAAAACTTATTAAGATTGATATCTGTGCTGACACTGTTTGTCCATGGTGCTTTGTGGGCAAAAAGAATTTGGACAAAGCTATAGCTTCATCAAATGATCGATACGATTTTGAGGTCTCTTCTTTTGTCCAAAATTTTATTTTCTGTTGTAATAATTCTCAGTTTAACTGTAATTGATGTGGATTTCTATATGACAGATCAAATGGCATCCTTATATGATCAATCCTAAGGCGCCCAAGGAAGGCGTTGGTAAGAAGGAATATTATCTGAATAAGTTTGGCCCTCGATATGTACAAATTGAATCTCAAATGACAGAGGTTCTGTTTCAGTTCTTGATCATGCCATTTGCTTAAAAGAGTTCGTTTTCTTTGGATGTTAATTGATTGTGTTTGGTTTACTGCAGATTTTTAAGGGTCTTGGGATGGATTATGACACGTCTGGGCTTACGTAAGTTCAATCATTGCGTTGAAAGAGACGGGTTTGATCCAATAGTGTTAGTGTTTCACCGATTAATATGGCTGATTTTCTTGGATATGCAGTGGACATACTTTGGATAGTCATAGGTTGATATATTATGCTGGGACACAGGGGCCTGACAAGCAGCATAAGCTCGTCGAGGAGCTTAACCTTGGCTACTTCACGCAGGGGAAGTACATTGGCGATAGGTAGCTTTTCTTTTTTTTTGTTTTGGTTGAATTGTGAGCATAATCGAGTTTATTTTTTAGCATCATTGCATTCCGACAATACCATTCAAACTATGATCGTTTTAGTAGTGATTGTCTTTTGTACTATAAAACAGTACTGTCTGTAACTCTTGATTTGTTGTGCCTTAAAACACCAAGAGTTGGGTGAGTATTGTTGGGATGCTCTTTAACATTGTTGTATTTTGTATTCTGTATCCGAAGGGGATTTCTCGTGGAGACGGCCAAAAAGGTTGGAGTAGAAGGAGCAGCTGAGTTTCTTGAAGATCCTAACAATGGCCTTAAACAGGTACAAGAATACTCCTTCATGGATTAAACTTGTTGAAATTACATAAATCTGTATGTCACATTTGGATGCTTCTTTACTTGTTTTATTTTTTCTTGGAAAGGTTAATGAGGAACTTAAACAGTATTCATCACAAATAAGTGGAGTCCCAAATTATAAGGTAAGCCATGCTTTGAAAATGTTTGATAGTATGATGCACACAAGTGACACAACACACACACACACATATATATATATATTAACAAGTAGATGATCATATATATATACACACATTCATATTAATGACAGATAAATGGGAAGTATCAGCTGAGTGGAGGTCAACCAGCAGAGAGCTTTCTTAGAGCTTTTCAAACTGCTGCAAATGCATAATACATACTTTTATCATCTGAGAAGGGATCAATGATGAAGCCTTTCTTGAATCTTTGGTCTCTTTATTTCCTTATTTTAACAGTTCTTAAAAAACGACGTATGTGTTGTATTCGTGTCAAGTATTGTTTTTATGTCTGAGTGGTTTAAAATTTGATTTTGTGCGATCCGATGGTGGATCTCTCATGTATACTCTTTAAGCATATACAAGAACTAGAAGTTAAGTGACATAGCTCTCATTTCGTCTCATCTTTGCTCAACTATAGAACAGTACGGGTCTATGGTTTAAGTGAATAAAAATTGTCCAGTTAATCTTTTTACTCAACAGAGGATCTGAATCGTCAACGAAGCATCCTATTTACATTCATCAAAGCATATGCAATGTTTTTTCAGAAAAAAAAAACGTGATAAGCATTACTCCCCCGTCCCAACTCAACTTGCATACTTTGTCATTTTAGTTTGTCCCAACTAAACTTGTCAGCCATAAATGGAAACAAAGTCAAATGTTAATATCCTCATAATTCATCCTTATTATAAAAATGTCACTTAAAATCAAAAAACAATCTTAAAATGTCACAAAAGTCAAACACTCATAATCTCATATTTCACCCTTATTACAAAATGTCACCCAATTATCTTAAAAAACAATAGTCAACTGCTTTTTCTTAACCTCTGTGTCCGATCAAACTAGGCAAGTTCAATCGGGACGGAGGTAGTATAAGATAGTCAATATCGCATAAATTCCATTTAATTAACAACCCTTTCATTCAACGAATTAGGCACTTTAATTAATTTGCTATACGCCGTGTTGCATTTCTACGGTGCCAATTACTAATTCCTTGACTTATTGGACCAAGAAATTGGAATTATCTGTGTTTTTTATGCTAGTCGTAATATTTATTAAGAAGTTGTGTAATCTTTTATGTTACGTTTATTTATAGTTTCTTGTATTTTGATCGATCATGATTGATGAATTTTATTCATGTAATATATCGATTTGATTAAAATTAAAAGTAAAATTAAATTTTTGACCATTTGCCTAGCTATGTGATTCAATAAAGTCTTCATATTTGGCAAGGAATTGTTGCAGGCATTATTAGGACATTTTCAATGGTGTGCAAAATACTTTTCTGTAGGTTTTATTTTGCTACATCGAAAGCAAAATATCATATATATTGACCTTTCCTACAAACATTTGACCACTATTTATAATTATAAACATTTTCAACAATTTTTGTATAATTCCCGCTATCATTCCACACATCTTAATTTAATCTACTGAATTATTATTTTCATATGTACAATATTAATGTATGAAACTAAAAATCGTGACAAGAAAACTAACGTGATGCATTATGTATTATAATTAGATTAATATTGAAAATTATTGACTTTTAAAATTTTGGTAGGGACAAAAAAAAAAAAAAAGATAAATTGATGGAGAAACTATTTTAAATGAAACTATTTTACAAATTTTAATTTATGATATGAAATTTCATAATGGAGTTTATTGGTTGTCAAAGTGATCGATAAACCTACACTCAAATTCGTTTCCGTATTTTTCCTCTACTTGAAGAGTATTAATTTTACTTCATCAAGTATTACTTTTATACTTTTATCATGAAAGCTAGTTATATTATTTTTAAGTATTACTAGTTATCTCTTTTAAAACATGTCCAAAGTATCTCTTTTATTATTAAAAGTAAAAACTTTCTACTTAAAAATATTATTAATTGTTTCTTTCATAATATATTCAAATTCAAGGTATTACTTTATTCTTTAAAAAAGATAGTGTATTTTATTTTACTTGAAAAAATTAATACTTTAACTTAAAAAAAAATATAAATTGTTTAAATAAGTTGATGTACAACTTAAATAAAGACTTGGTCCTGTGCTCCCGAAAGATCCTTATCAAAGAGCCCTCGCTCGTTTTTGGATCAATTTTCGAGCTCAAAAGGTAAACTATATGTATATGCACAAGAATTTATATGAGTCAGTATGTTATTGTGAGCGAATTAATCCTTATATATTATATCTACAAACACATAAGACTCATCATATATAGTAATTTATTCTAGAAAATGGTAGTTAATTTTCTTATTTTTTCTAAATTTGCATGTCTTCTTATAATTTTAGGGATACACATTTAATTGAGTTCACATAACTTCATATTTTCTTGTTACATTTTATATATTGCGAAATTATCACTACACGTTTTGTGTATATTCATGAATGATATCACTTACTAATATGATGATCACATCATGAAATAAGAAAGAAATGAAACATTGTTGAAAAAGCATGCATGCAGTTTGCAGTGTTTGCTGCGTTGTTCTTTTCCAGTGAAGAAAAGAGAAGAGAGAAAAGGCAGCATAGAACGTTGTGGAAACACTTGAGATCATACAAGAGCAAAAAATTCTTTGGCTGGTGTAGCATCAATAATTAATACTTATTCCTAGTGCTTCTACTAAATATATACTTGTTCCCGCCAATTTCGAGGGGAATTTTTTTCCCTAGAGCGCGAAAAATTTCCTCCCCATCCCCCACATGGATTCCCTGCCCAAAATTTATTATTTAGTTTTATTAATATATAGAAAAATTAATATTTTAATATATAAAAATAATCCACATAATTACATATAACTAAAATGTCAACAAAATCACCAAAAAATGACTCAATTTGTATAAAAGATAAAAAATTATTTAATTATACTATCTTAAAAGTACAATTATAAATTATATTATTATATTTTCATTAATTTTTTCAATACTTCATTAATGCATTAAGAAGAGGATGAGAAACGAGGACTTTCTATTATTGATGTGTATATAAAACTATAGTATATATTTTATAATAATTTAATTAAAGTATATTAAATATATATATATATATATAAATTGGTGGGGCCCGTGGGGAACGGGGCGGGGGAGTATGATCCCCGTCCCCACCCCACCCCGCTAGTTAGGGAGAAAATCGCCCCCGTCCTAGCTCTGATGGGGGTATATTTCAATTGTACCAATTTAGATCCATGCACCTGGTGCACATGAGAATTTGCTTAAAGATTAAATGGATATATATGTATATATTCTTGTGTGTATTTTGGTTGATATGGATATATCTTTTGCAATTTTTTTGATTCATTTTTCCTGTCAGATGTAATCAATATTATATAATGGAAAACTTGATGATGTTATTTACCACCAAAATAAAATATTCCTGCAAAAAATTCAAAATTAATTGGTATATTATATAATGGAAGACTTGATGGTGTTATTTACCACCAAAACAAAATAAACCTGCAAAAAATTCAAAATTTATTGGTATAACAATAAATAGAGTCGATCCAACAGGTTAATGACTTAAATTCCTAAATCAATCAATTTTCGGTGTAGCCATCACAACTTTAATTATGAAAATAGTTATTTAAGACTAGATAGTCTTGCCACTAATCAGCCCTTTTCAACAATTACGGATTGATGGAACTATTAGGAACTAATCCAATTTAATTTAAGTTGATCAAACTTATAATAAACTATATCACCTCTCACACTATCTATGATCCATTAATTCATATTTAGGTATTGATATGGGTTAGAGATTGGGCTCGATCCAATCTAATTATTATCGGCCCATTCACAAGGCCCAATATAATCTAATACATATACATATATTTATTAAGCCCAATACATATATTTGAAAAAGCCCAATACTTATATTGGAGAAGCCCATAAAAAAGTGAGAAGAAACAAAGGATATATAAGCAAGGAAAAAGAGGAAAAGAGGGCATGTTTTCATTCAACAAAAATTATAAACGAAAGCAAGAAGGAAAAAGCTGAAAAGAAAAATACAATCCTACAATTACAAATTGGCGCCGTCTGTGGGAACCCGAGGAGAAAGGTAAGTGAGAATCCTTCCCTTTTTCTTGTGAAAGAATTTTCTATCTTGTGGAGTTATGGAAGGAGATGATCGAGCTATAGCTAGAAACTTGAGGAGGGAGTTTGATGAAGAAGAAGAGGTAGAGTTGATGGAGAGAGATGCAGTGGCAGGAGCAGAACATATACCCCTTAGGATGGAAGAAGAGGTTGAGGAAGCAAGGGAAGTGAGAAATGATGAAAGAACCCCAGAGAAGATAGTTTTTACTCCTGCTCAGCTGGAATTATTCATACAATCTGCAGTGAGCAAGGCGTTACAGGCTGTTCATCCTGCCGTTGTGACTGCTGCGTCAGGACAGGTGGAGAGGAGGACAAAGTTCGAGGAAAGTCAGGAGGATCGAAGAAGAGCTATGTTAACTCGTGGAGAGGTAGCACATGGAAACTCTTTCCTTCATGAAGAAGATGTCGGAGACAGAGAGCATCAGTTGTTGAAGAAGATGGAAGAGATGCAAAATGAGATGAAGTCTTTAAAACAGCAGATAGATGGAGGGAATCAGTTGAGAATACCAGATGGAACTCCATTTACATCGAGAGTTCTGGAAGATGAGTTACCTCAGAGCTTCCGTCCACTGTCATTTGAGTATGATGGGACGTCAGACCCCTATGACCATTTGTTGCGTTTTGAGAATGCAGCTCTTTTACACCAGTATTCAGATGGAGTTAAGTGTAGAGTATTCCTCACTACCTTGACTAAATCAGCGCAACAATGGTTTGGACAATTGAAGTCTGGTAGTATCAGCTCATTTGTGGATTTCAGCTACTTTTTCTTACATCAATTCGCAAGTGCAAGAAGACAACGGCGAACAGCTCAATTCTTGTTTAGCCTGAAACAAGGAGAAAGTGAACCCCTAAGATCTTACATAAAGAGGTTCAGTATGGCAGCTCTGGAGGTACCTTCTGCTACACCTGAAGTAAAAATTAGTGCTGTAGTACAAGGGCTGAAGGAAGGAGATTTATTTCGTTCAATTGCAAAGAAGCCAGCTAAAACTTTTGATGAAATCCTCTCCAGAGCTGATAAATTTATCAATTTGGAGGATATCAGTAAGGCCAAACAAGGAGAGAGAGTTAATTTTCGAGAAAATGAGGTACAGCGTAGGGTCCCATCAGCCCTGCCAAGAGCAACTAATGAACGCCGAGGAGACCCAGGGAGGGAAAACTTTCAACGATATACTCCCTTGAGAACATCAGTCGCTCAGATATTACAATTGACTAAAAGAGCTGTATCCTTCAGATTTCCTATGAACAGATCTAGTACACCCCAGAGACCTAAAGGAAAATATTTCTGTGTCTTCCATAATGACTATGGACATGATACTAATGAATGCAGACAGTTGAGGAATGAAATTGAAAGATTGGTTCGATTGGGAGCTCTAGGTGAGTTTGTAGATCATAGAGGAAATAGATTTGAAAAAAATAAAAGTGAACAAGAGGAAGTGGGTGGAAGTAATCCAAGGGGAAAGCAGAAGAGAGAGCCAGAGGAGAACTTACCACCTCCTCCAAAAAGAGGATTTATTCAGATGATAGTAGGAGGTCTGGAAGAAGGAAACTCGAACAGGGCAAGAAAAACTTCTTTGAGACGAGCTCAAAATCATCATCTTACTCCTATGTCAGAGGTGGGGGAATTAAGTGTTGGATTGGATATCTCGTTTGGGCCTGCAGATGAGATGACCTTATTACAACCACATTCAGATGCGTTGGTGATTATGGCTGAGGTGGGAGGATATGATGTTGCTAGGATCTTTGTTGACACAGGGGAGCTCAGTAGATATCATTTTTCTTGATTGCCTAAAGAAGATGAATATAAATGCACCTATACGCCCTGTAACGACAGCTCTCTATGGTTTCACGGGAGATGCAGTATTTCCTGTAGGAATAGTCAGCCTTCAAGTTGTACTAGGAGCTCAGCCTTGGCAAAAAATCTTGATGGTTGATTTTCTGGTGATAGATGCTCCATCTGCTTGCAATATCATCTTTGGCAGACCTATCTTGAATGAATTAAAAGCTATTGTGTCTACATACCACATGAAAATAAAATTTCCTGTTTCTGGAGGAGTAGGAGAAGTCAGTGGAAATCAGGTGAACTCCAAGAAATGTTATGCAGAAGCGGTCAAATCTGCAGATAAGTCAGTTCTATGGAGTACCAGTGATGTCGATATGCAGACGAGAAGTGGTAAAAGAATCCGAGAGGAGCATGACTCAGGAGATGAATATAGAAAGATGATATGTGCAGAGAAGTTAATTCAGATTGAGTTGTATAAAGGCAGAGAAGGCTTTCGTACTAAGATCGGAAGTAAGATGACAGAGGAGGAAAGGGAGCGGATGGTTCAATGTCTCCGAAGTAATGTAGACTTGTTTGCATTGTCTGCTAAGGATATGACAAGCATTGACCCCAATATTGTGATACACAAATTAAATGAAGACTCCTCTGTCAAGCCTGTGAAACAGAAGTTAAGATGTTTTGGAGAGGAAAATGACATAATTATCCGCACTGAAGTTGAAAAACTTTTGAGCTGGGGACATATAATTCCAATCCAATTTCCAATGTGGTTGTCTAATGCAGTGTTAGTACCTAAAGGAGAAAAGAAGTGGAGGATGTGCATAGATTTCAGGGATCTTAATAAAGCTTGCCCTAAGGATCATTATCCTTTACCCCGTATTGATCAGCTTGTTGATTCCACTTCTGGATGTGAAAGGCTCAGTATGATGGATGCTTATCAAGGTTATCTTCAAATAAAATTACACCCAGCAGATGTGCCGAAGGTCTGCTTTGTAACTGCAGCCGGGACCTTCGGATATGTTAGAATGCCTTTTGGTTTGAAGAATGCAGGAGCCACCTATCAGAGAATGGTGGATAAACTATTCGGACCGTTGTTAGGCAAAAATATGGAAGTGTATGTGGATGATATGTTGGTGAAGAGTGTATTGCCAGAAAATCATGTTGCAGACCTGGAGGAATCCTTTAAGGTAATAAGAGATAGTGGAATGAAGCTAAACCCTGAAAAATGCTGCTTCGGAGTCAGCTCTGACAAATTTTTGGGATACATGGTAACAAAGGATGGGATTGAGGTGAATCCATCTAAGGTCAAAGCCATAGTAGATATGAAGATCCCAAATAATACCAAGGAGCTACAACAATTGCTGGGGAGAGTGACAGCTCTCAGTAGATTTGTATCCAAAGCTGCTGATAGAAGTTACTCATTCTTTCGAATTTTGAGGAAAGGATGTCGGTTTGCCTGGACTGATGAGTGTACTCAAGCTTTTGAAGAATTGAAGGTTTATTTGGCTAGTTTACCTCTGTTAACTAAGCCAGATAAAGGTGAAACTTTATATTTATATATATCTATGGGAAAGGTGGCAGTTAGTTCTGTACTAATAAAAGAGCAAGGATCACTGCAGAAACCTATTTATTATGTAAGTCGAATTTTGCAAGGTCCAGAAATGAGATATTCAGAAATAGAGAAAGCAGGGCTGGCCATAATAACTACTGTGCGACGGCTACGCCCATATTTTATGTCTCATAAAGTGGTGGTAAGGACGAATTATCCTCTGGGGCAAATGTTAGGGAAAATAGACACTTCTGGAAGAATGATTAGATGGGCGATAGAACTGGGTACTTATGATGTTGAATTTGAGCCGAGAAGAGCCATAAAAGCTCAGGTCTTAGCAGACTTCATACAAGAAGCTGCTTATACATCAACAAAGGAGGAATGGAAAATGTATGTAGATGGATCTTCATCGAGGGAAGGATATGGAGTGGGGATTCAGATCTATTATCCAGATCAGCAAGAGATACAATTTGCGATAAAGCTCATTTTTCCAGTGTCCAATAATGAAGCAGAGTATGAAGCTCTTTGGAGAGGTATGAAAATAGTGACTGAAATGGGGGGAATAAGGTTAAAAGCATTTACGGATTCACAGTTGGTGGTCCAACAGATGGAAGGTGGATATGAAGTGAAAAAAGAAGCTCTGATGAGTTATGTTAATAAAATCATGAAAGCAAAGCTGGCCTTTGAGCAGTTTGAGCTCTGTCAAATTCCTAGATCAGAAAATATTACCGCAGATTATTTGGCCAAAATTGCTAGCTCATACCCTTCTTTACAGCCCAGTAAAGTTACCATACTGATTGCAGAAAGAGGTCTGAATGATCAAGATGTTTGGGAAATTTTAGAAAAGGATGACTGGAGAACTCCAATTATAGAGTTGATAAGGTCAGTAAGTCAAAGACAGAATTGGAGTGAAAAAGAGAAAAAATTAGCAATGAAATATTGTATTGATCAAGGACAGCTTTATAGGCGCTCGTTCACACAATCATATCTAAGGTGCCTCAGCGCAGAAGAAGGAAAATATGTAATTCAGGAGATACATGAAGGTTGTGGTGGGGATCATGCTGGATACAGATCTGTCGTAAGGAAAGCACTTAGAGCTGGGTATTATTGGCCTTCGATGGGTCAAGATGCAAAAGCATGTGTGCAGAAATGCCACAGCTGTCAGATTCACGGACCTCTGATTCATATACCTGCAGAGGAGTTGGGTAGGATGTATGCGCCATGCCCTTTTGCAAAATGGGGAATTGACCTTGTGGGACCCCTTCCTCTGGCCAAAGGACAGAAAAAGTTCTTAATAGTGGCCATTGATTACTTCACTAAGTGGGTGGAAGCAAAGCCTTTAAGTAAGATTGATGAAGGTAATGTCATTAAGTTTTTATGGAAGCAGATCTGTTATAGATATGGAGTACCAAGGGTATTAATATCTGATAATGGAACTCAGTTTAATGGTCAGAAAACCAGAAAGTGGTGTGAAGAGATGAAGATAGAACAGCGTTTTGTAGTAGTGGTACATCCTCAAGCTAATGGGCAAGTTGAGGTTACTAATAGGACGCTGCTTAAAGGTCTGAAAACAAGAATAGAAGATTCTAAAAGCAAATGGGTGGAGGAATTGGAATCAGTATTATGGGCGTACAGAACTACTCCAAGAACAGCTACAGGGGTGGCTCCATTCAACTTGGTCTTTGGAGCTAATGCGATTATCCCGGTGGAGATTGGAATGGAAACTCATAGAATCATGTCTTTTGTTGAAACTCAAAATGAGTTGTTGATGGAGGAAAATTTGAATATGGTTGAGGAGGAGAGAGACTTAGCACGTCTGCAAATTGAAAAGTATAAAAGTAAAATCAAAGCTGCATATGATAAGAGGGTACGGCGTAGACAATTTCAAAAAGGAGATCTAGTACTACGAAGAGCTGACGCCTTAAAGCCTCAAGGAAAGCTGGAGCCGAACTGGGAAGGTCCTTGGATAGTTATAGAAGTTTTGAAGGGTGGTGCATATCGCATCTCTGATTACGAAGGAAAAGTAGTGGCAAGACCATGGAATATATGTAATTTAAAAAAATATTTTACATAGATCTTTTATATTTCTATTTCGCTTGTTGTTGTAAAATTTTCAGATGTACATTATTAATGACTAAACGCTATCTTCCGAAGAATATCATGGTTATTAATAGCAAAAATCTACCTATTATAAACAAATGGAATCGATGAAGCTTCCTGGCAGAGGCCAGACTTCTACGTCTGCGACATCCTCTGACCTGCGGAGCAGAGACTCAGTCAACGTGGTCTCATTTTACGTCTTCCTGGCAGAGGCCACACTTTTACGTCTGCGACATCCTCTGACCTGCGGAGCAGAGACTCAGTCAACGCGGTCTCATTTTACGTCTTCCTGGCAGAGGCCAGACTTGTACGTCTGCGACATCCTCTGACCTGCGGAGCAGAGACTCAGTCAACACTGTTTTATGTTGTGTTCCTTCAATGGATTATTAACTAGAAGGGTTGTTACCTTTTTTGGTAAAGTTATTATCAAATATCTTCTGGACAAAAGATAACACGAAAGCTTCTGAATATCGGGTAAGTATTTCAATTGAAAAATTTGATAGGTTGAAAATGTATGCATTTAATTGTTGATTTAATCGAATTCTTATTATCTTTTATTCGATTGAATGCATTGTTTTCATACCTATTTGCATTATTGAACTTGAGATACTTCACATGTTATTTTCTTGATTAATGTAGGAATTTTTGAAGTATTTTGAAGTTCCATGGGCCAAGGCCCAAGAGTCATGAAGATCAAAGAATGATATACTATCACCATGGGCCTAGGCCCACATCTATGGAGGAGAGAGATGGTATAAAAGGAATTGATTTCTTTTGCCACAAGATTCATTCACGCACGCAGAGGAGAGATTAGAGAGAGAAATTGATACACTTTTATTATTTTATTTTTCTAGTTTTGTTTGGATGGATTATTCAACAACTTTTGTGGATTCGATCGAGATGACGATCGGCTAGTTTTCTAATTCCGGTTAGCAGGGATGTTTGAACCCAATTATCGTTTTATGTTTTAATTAATCTCGTTTCTCCCTATCGATGTTTTGATTGGAATTGATTGTGCTATCTGTGATGAATGTTTTCAATTATTAATGCTTGATTTGGATTGGCCACCTAGGTTAAGTATTTGATAGTTGATTGCTAGAACTTTAAATCATGAATCCTAATTGTTGTGGTTTAATTTTCATTGGTAGTAAACTAGGGGTCGCGCATCTCTAGGGTAGCACAATCCTAGATTATCAAATCGAGCTTGCGTATTTGGAGTCTAGTTCACCCTATCGTCTTGGTTATTAATGCGTTTAATGAATTAAATCTAGAGAGCTTATTCTAGGTTGTTCAATTGAACAGGGTTAATTAGTGATCTTATCCTAATTTAACTAATCATAAGAGACGATTCGATTTAACAGAGCTTGTTGTTAGATTAGGGGTGATAATTCCATGATAAACTGAGATTGGGGGTAACATTGAGTAAGGCGTAATCGATATTGGGGGATAACTGATCTGTTAACTGGAATGCTTTTTATCTCTTGATCTTTGTCTAGTTGTGATTTGTCTCTTTAGTATTTCTTTTAATTTAATTATCAATCAATCTGATAACCCCCATACCCTTTTGTTCCTTTGAGTTTAGACATAGGAAAACACAATTGAATTGTCATTCTCCGTGGGATCGACTCTTACTTGCCCTGATTACTAATTGGTTAGGATAAGAAGATTTAATTAATTTTATCGCGTCGCGACAGCGCGGTCAAATTTTGGCGCCGTTGCCGGGGAATTGATTTAATTTGATTGTGTCATCTTTTGTCTTTTTTTTGTTTTTATAAAAAAAAAAATTTTTGAATCTGCTCTGTTTTGTCTTCGTTTCTGAATTTTTGGTTGAATTCCCCTGTTTCCAAGTCTGCTCTGTTTTGCTCTGTTTTTCGCACTGGAAACCCAGTGTGACCTATTTCTTCCAGTGTCGAATTCTGCAGACTACTTCATCGAATTAGTCTGATTTCTTTTCTGAAATTTTGGATCTTCACTTTCGAAATTTTGTGATTTCAGGTTGTGGATGCGCACTCGTTCTCAGGGCAGTAAGGATCTTGAATTTTACCCTGAAATTACCCGAAGAGATCGAGTCTTAAGGCAACAAGCTAAGCGAACTTTGGAGTTTACACTACCGCCTCCCGAATCCGATATCGGTGATTCCGAAGAAGAAGAAGGAGCAATGGCTGAAGAACGAACTTTGAGGGAGCTAGCAAATCCAAGCCTCACTCAACAGCCCCTTTGCATCACTTTTCCTGAACTCCCTGATGCTATCAATTTTGAATTACGATCCGGTTTGATTCATTATTTACCCTCTTTCTTTGGTCTTGCAGGTGAGGACCCCCACAAGCATTTGAAGGAATTTCACACCACCTGTTCGAGCATGAAACCATCAGGGGTAACGGAGGAGCAAATCAAACTTCGTGCATTTCCTTTCACCTTGAAGGATGGTGCAAAAGATTGGCTTCACTACCTTCCCTCGGGAACCATTACCACTTGGGATGAGATGCAACGCCAATTTTTGGAGCGGTATTTCCCTGCATCTCGAGCTGCTCATATTCGAAGGGAAATATGTGGTGCCCGACAAAGGAAGGGAGAAACTTTATACGATTATTGGGATCGTTTCACAAAGTTGGAAGCTAGTTGCCCACATCACCAACTTTCTGAGCAATTGCTGATCCAATATTTCTATGAGGGCTTGTCTCCAATGGATCGAAATGCAATTGATGCAGCCAGTGGAGGAACCTTGATGGATAAGACACCCTCAGCAACAAGACTTCTCATCTCGAACATGGCCAAAAGCTCACATCAATACGGCAGCCGAGATTATTCGGATTGGAGCGTAAAAGAGGTAAATGAATCTACCGTTGAGGATAAAATTTCTGAATTAACTACTCTTGTTCGTCAAGTTGCCACAGGTGCTCCTCTTGTGAAGCCATGTCGTATTTGCAACACCACCGAGCATACCACGGACACATGCCGAATTCTACTTGATGAGATAGAAGCTCATGCCAATGCTGTGGGAAGTGGAAATTATCAAGGGAGAAAATACGACCCATTCTCAAACACATACAATCCGGGATGGAGAGATCATCCAAACTTTAGATGGGGAAATCAGCAAGGTGCCATCCATGGAGAAAATAATAGGCCCCCACAAGTCTTGAGAAACCCGAATCATCAAGGAGGAAATTCCAATTATCAAGGGCATTCATCCGGGCAAAATTCAAGTTCATCCTTGGAGGAGATGATGAAGACGCTGGCCTCCAACACCATGCAATTTCAGAAAGACACTCAATCAAGCATCAAGGACACCCAATCAAGCATCAAGAATCTTGAAATGCAAATGAGTCAATTGGCGACGGCCGTGAGCCGTCTCGAGGCCCAAAGCGGAGGGAAATTACCATCTCAACCAGAAATAAATCCAAGGAATGTTAGTGCCATGACTCTACGGAGTGGGAATGAGCTGGAAAATCCGAAATTACCTGCTGAAACTCCGAAAGTCGATGAGGAAGACGAACCTGCCGAGCAGTCTGACACTGGACCTCCAGTGTCGAAGCAGTCATCCAGTGTCAAAACTCCGAAGTCTGCAAAGGTAAAAAATGAATTTCCTGAAAATTTTCCTATTCACTTGGTTCCTTTTCCTTCCAGGTTGGCACGAGCAGCGAAGGAAGATAAGGAAAAGCAGATCCTTGACGTGTTCCGTAAAGTCGAGATCAACATACCATTGATCGATGCAATCAAGCAAGTTCCAAGGTATGCAAAGTTCCTCAAGGATTTGTGTACGAACAAGCGAAAGCTCAAGGGGGATGAGAAGGTCGTGATGGGGGAGAATGTTTCGGCTATTTTTCAGAAAAAGCTTCCTCAAAAACGAAAAGACCCAGGTATGTTCGTCATCCCATGTCGAATAGGAAACACTAGAATCGAGCGTGCTATGCTAGATTTAGGAGCATCGATAAATGTCATGCCAAGATCCATCTATGCATCCTTAAATTTAGGGCCATTGAAAGACACACGAGTTGTCATTCAATTAGCCGACCGTAGCACCGCATATCCCGATGGGGTTATTGAAGATGTTCTAGTGGAAGTAAATGAATTAATATTTCCTGCAGATTTCTATGTTTTGGATATGAATGGTGACCCATCAATTTCAGCACCTATATTGTTAGGGAGGCCATTCTTGAATACCTCTCAAACAAAGATAGATGTTCGTGAGGGAACTCTCACAATGGAATTTGATGGGCAAATCATAAAATTCAATATTTTTGATGCCATGAAGTATCCTGACGATGATAATGCTGTTTTTGCTTTAAGTTCGATTGACCCGTTGGTCGAAGATGTTTTTGAGATGCATTTCAGGGACACGTTGGAGGTTATTTTGACTAGAAATGTGGAGGATGAAAGAGAGTTGGTGACATCCCATGGAAGCAAAGACATATCAGAAATTGTTGATGCACTTCAAGCTCAACCCTTTTTGCCACCCAGGTATGATTTACATTTTATTAGTTTGCCCGAGTCTAACCAAAAGATTCTTCCTTCTATTGTGCAGGCTCCGGAACTTGAAATGAAGGTGCTGCCCGATCACTTGAAATACACCTACCTTGGAGAAAATGACACACTACCTGTGATCATTTCAGCAAAATTGAATTCCAATCAAGAAGAAGCTTTGGTGAAAGTGCTTAAGGAACATAAGAAGGCCATTGGATGGACAATCGCGGACATTAGAGGAATCAGCCCCTCCTTGTGCATGCATCGAATTCTTCTTGAAGACGAAGCTAAACTATCTCGACAACCCCAAAGGAGACTTAACCCGCCAATGATGGAGGTAGTGAAAAAGGAAGTGCTGAAACTGTTGGATGTTGGAATCATCTATCCAATATCTGATAGCCAATGGGTAAGTCCTACACAAGTTGTACCCAAGAAATCGGGAGTCACCGTGGTTGAAAATAAACAAGGTGAGTTAGTTCCTACTCGAGTGCAAACCGGGTGGAGGGTTTGTATTGATTATCGTAAGTTGAACTCCGTCACTCGAAAGGACCATTTTCCTTTACCTTTCATAGATCAAATGCTTGAAAGACTTGCCGGGCACTCTCATTATTGCTTTTTAGATGGTTTTTCAGGGTATTTTCAGATTGCCATAGCATCGGAGGATCAAGAGAAGACTACATTCACATGCCCTTTTGGAACATTTGCCTATCGTCGAATGCCGTTCGGTCTTTGCAATGCACCGGCAACTTTTCAAAGATGCATGGTAAGCATATTTTCAGAATATGTGGGTAGTATAATTGAGGTCTTCATGGATGATTTTAGTGTGTATGGTAACTCTTTTGAAAATTGCTTGAAAGGTCTTGAATTAATTTTGAAGAGATGTGTGGAAACTAACCTTGTTTTGAATTGGGAAAAATGTCATTTTATGGTTGAACAAGGAATAGTTTTGGGTCATATTGTTTCTATAAAGGGAATTGAGGTTGATAAATCTAAGGTAGACCTTATTTCGGCCTTACCTTACCCCACGAATGTGCGGGAAGTGCGTTCTTTTCTTGGTCATGCAGGTTTTTATCGAAGGTTTATCAAAGATTTTTCCAAGGTAGCATCCCCAATGTGCAAGTTGCTTCAAAACGATGTGAAATTCGAGTTCGATGGAGATTGCAAAAAGGCATTTGATGAGTTAAAAGGAAAGCTAACATCACCACCTATAATTCAGCCCCCAGATTGGGCATTGCCATTTGAAGTGATGTGTGACGCGTCGGATTATGCCGTTGGAGCCGTTTTGGGTCAAAGAGTTGGGAAGGCTGCTCATGTGATTTATTATGCATCAAAATCCTTAACCCCAGCACAAGCAAATTACACTACCACTGAAAAAGAACTCTTGGCTGTTGTTTTTGCTTTAGATAAATTTCGATCATATTTGTTGGGAACTAAGGTTATTGTATTTTCTGACCATGCAGCTCTCAAATTCCTACTCATGAAAAAAGAGGCCAAACCGAGACTTATTCGATGGATCTTGCTTCTCCAAGAGTTTGATCTAGAGATTAAAGACAAAAAGGGGTCTGAGAATTGTGTCGCTGACCATCTCAGTCGGCTGGTGCACTCTGAGACGGGCCCCCCACTCGCCGAAAGCTTCCCGGACGAGCAGTTGTTCGCTGTGCTATCACACTGGCAGGGACAAACAACACTGGGCGATCCAGTGTCAAATCCCGATTCTGAACCTTGGTTTGCTGATATTGTAAATTTTCTTGTTGCCAAAATTTTTCCTCCAGGTATGCCGAAGGCTCGAAGGGACAAACTTCGAAGTGATGCAAAATACTATGTGTGGGATGACCCATATGTGTGGAAACATTGCACGGACCAAATCGTAAGACGGTGCGTTCCAGATTCTGAATTTCATTCCATACTTGCATTTTGTCATACACAAGCTTGTGGAGGACATTTTGGAGCCAAGCGTACTGCACACAAGGTCTTGGAAAGTGGGTTCTATTGGCCAACTCTCTTTAGAGATGCTTTCGAATTTTGTAAGTCTTGCGATAATTGCCAACGAACAGGTAACATTTCTCGTCGAAATCAAATGCCCCAAAATCCCATTGTGGTTTGTGAGATTTTTGATGTTTGGGGAATGGATTTCATGGGGCCATTTCCCTCTTCCTTTGGTCATTTATACATATTGCTTGCGGTTGATTATGTTTCCAAATGGGTCGAAGCTAAGGCTTCGCGAACTAACGATTCAAAAATTGTAGCCTCTTTTGTGAAGTCTAACATCTTTTGCAGGTTTGGCATTCCAAGAGCCATCATTAGTGATCGAGGCACACATTTTTGCAATCGTACAATTGAAGCTTTGTTGAGAAAATATGGTGTCACCCACAAGATCTCTACAGCCTATCACCCCCAGACAAATGGTCTAGCGGAAACGTCGAATCGAGAGATCAAATCCATTTTGGAGAAGACCGTTAAGCCGAACCGTAAGGATTGGAGCCTCAGGCTTGAAGACGCGCTTTTGGCATATAGAACAGCGTACAAGACTCCAATCGGAATGTCACCATATCGGCTTGTGTTTGGCAAAGCATGTCATCTTCCGGTGGAGATTGAGCATCGAGCTTTTTGGGCAATTAAAAAGTGCAACTTGGACTATGATGAAGCGGGGATGCATAGGAAGCTTCAATTGAGGGAGCTTGAGGAAATACGAAATGACGCATTTGAGAACACGATGATCTATAAAGAGAGGGCAAAAACCATTCACGATGCACGTCTTGCAAGGAAAAATTTTGAAGTGGGGGATAAAGTTTTGCTTTATCACTCTCGTCTCAAATTGTTTCCCGGTAAATTGCGTTCACGTTGGTTAGGCCCTTTTGTTGTTTCTAACGTATTTCCTCATGGTGCAGTTACGATTCAAAGCCACCGAACGGGGAAAATATTCAAAGTCAACGGACATCAACTCAAACCATATTTTGAGGGGTTCCGAGACGTGGAAGTTGAGAGAGCCCCACTTGAAGACCCACCATCTATCTAATAAGGGAGTTTCGTCGAGCAAACGACGTTAAACAAAAGCGCTTTGTGGGAGGCAACCCACACTTCTTTGTTTCTTTTCCTTTCCTTTCCCTTTTTGTTTAGATGTGTTCTCGTTGTTCGTGTCTTGATCTTGCATTAAAAAAAAAAATTTTGAGTGACCCGGGTCGGGTGCCCAGCAGCCCGGCCGGGTCGGGTGTTGTGCTGAACTTGGGTGTGCGAGCCGTGGGCGCGACCCGGGCCGGGTGCCCAGCAGCCCGGCCGGGTCGTGAGTCGTATGTTCCTTTGCGTCCAGGTCGAAGGCGCGACCCGGGTCGGGTGCCCAGTGACCCGGGTCGGGTCACGTGTCTTACCTCCATGAATTTTTTTTCCCCCAATTACACATATTCACTCTCATCTTCCTCACTTGTCTACCCTAATTTTGCAGAAGCAAGCTTGGAGAAGCAAGTTCATACAACACCAAAGCCACCACCTACACCTTACACCATCTCCGCCGCCGCCGCCACCGCTCTCAGCCGCCGTCATAGCCCCGACCAAAGATTCACTGGCCAAGACCACCGCACCGTCTTCACCACCGCAACCCAGCGCCGCCTTCCGCCCAGCGCGCCGCCTTCAGCGCCCTCGGCCGCACCACCGCCGCCGCCGCTCAGCACCACCGCCCAGCGCGCCGCCCTCAGCGCCCTCAGCCGCACCCACAGCCGCACCCGCCGTCGCTCACAGCCGCAGCCTTCGCCCGCCTTCGCTGCCGCTTCCTCCGTCGTCGCCACCCAGCCGCGAACACCGCTACGCCGTGCTAAGCCACCCCCTCATCTTCTCGGTGTCATGCCTCGCCGTACTCGTTCTCAGAGAGCAGCCACTTCCGGATTGGCGGATGTCGACCGACCACAGCCATCCCCCGAGAGACCAATTCCGAGACGTATCTTCATGCACATTCCCAATCCGCACAACATCACATTCGAGGGACCGGGACACCATAATCGGTACGTTCAACTAACCAATCGGAAGGTGTTACCTCATATCTATCTTGACGAATGTATTTTACGTGAGTTGGGGTTATATGATGATGTGATGGCATTTGTTGAGTACATGAGATGGAGAAAAGTAGTTCTGGGCGGATGGGCTGTGTATGAGGACCTGGTTTACGATTTCTATAGTTCGTTGGAGGCTGATAGGTTGGTTGAGGGGGGGATCACATTCCGTCTGGGTGGTAGGCGTTATGAGTGGAGATTGGAGGATTTTCAGGCTATCTTTGGGATGGATGCCCCCGATACGACGACGATGCTCTTGGATCCTTCGGCATGTTGGGAGTTGATCACTTTGGATGCCGGGCCGTTTCGTGCAGGTCGAAGTAAGGCTAGCGCTATCCGGAATCCCATTCTACGTTATTTTCAGCGTGTGATGGCTTGCACGATTTCGGGACGCTACACGAACCGAAATGTCCCGGAGAACTTTGAGCTTCAGATGATACATGCCATGCTTTATGGCCAGAGTGTGCCCTCCATTTCCGAGTTCGTCCGACACTTCCTTGGCGTCCTCAGCACGCAGGAACCATTTGTCCTCGGAGGGTACGTGACTGCTATTGCCCAAGCCATTGGGATCGATTTAGAGGAGCGGAGTCCCACAGCACCGGCTCGTTTGGACAAGACTTTATTGCTGAAAATGGGAGTGCTAGTTCGGCAGGGGACCACACTTCTGTGGCATGTCTCCGATTCTGAGACACTCGCGTTGCCAAACCTAATGTTCACGACCTTGAGGTCGCAAGTCAATGTTCGCATGGCATACACGGTGCTTCCACAAACCCCAGCTCACCGTCTGCCATCCTGTTTGGAGGGCTCAGCCTCTCATTCGGGATCACACTCTCGCTTGGAGCAGCGGGTGGATGAGTTGGAGCTCAGTCAGGAAGAATTACAAGCTCGTGTGGCGGAGCTGGAAAGAGAGTTGCAGCATCGGCGACGTGGCCGCTCGTCCCGCCGATGATCAGGTGTTTGCTTTCCCTTGCTCTCATTTACTGTTTTGACTTATGCATTATTTGTTTTTGATTCGATTGTGATTGCTTGGGACAAGCATCATCTACTTGAGAGGGGAGGGGATTGGTGCTTTTGTGTTGCTGATGCTTTTGTTCTGCTGAATTCATATAGTTTTTAGGCTCATATAGTTGCATGTAGGTTGTTTTGTTTTGCACGTTTACCTGCTTTAGCACGTTTATTTTTCTCTTGCATTCGCATAAAAAAAAAGAAAGAGAAGATAAAAGTGATGAGTAATTATGCTTGCAATGATGATTCGAGAGTTGTTCGGTTTGATTTTGTTTTGGGAATTCGTTTGTGTTGGATGAAGTGTTGTGGACATTGTTTTCTGTTGGTTAAAAAATGTGCTGAATAATCTTGAGGAATTGCTGTTGGAAGGATAACATTGGGTTGAGAATTGATCTATGATGATGAATTGATTTGTTTTGTTTACTTGCGTTATGAGATATACAGTAATATTCCTTGATGGAAGTAGTTTGGATTAGAATCTGTGAGAGTTTAAACACTTTTGATGAACCCCTTGGGTGGAATTGTTTAAGCCTTAGTTAGAATTGTTTATGGTTATATGGAGAAAAAGGCGTTTAGTTGAAAACAAGTTGCAAAAGATGATGAGGTGTGGAATCAGCTACCTGCTCTTAGGGGTCCACGAGTGAAAAGTCGAGATGCGAATAATTAAAAAAAAAAAAATTTCGCAATGAAAACGAAGGACTAACCTAAGAGTGGTGTGGAGCTGCCAACCTCATCCAAAAATTGTTGATTGGAGAATAAAAGGGGTGAGTCATTATGTGTCATAACTTAAACAAATTTTTTGATCTAAAATGAAGGAAATCGTAAATGGAATTTGAGTATGTCGATTGATTTGGGTGGCGAAATGAATTGATAAAATTTGTCTATGAAAGATTTGATCTCTGATGCCCTACTAACAAGTGTGATTTCTTGAGATATTTAAATTCAGTCCAACGTGCTTTTGTCTGCATATGCTTTATTTGACATAAAATTGAATTCCTATGAGTGTGGTAAGGATCTGAGCAAGCAATACTCGTTTTTGTTGTTTTATTCCCGATGTACTTCAATTCTTTTGTTGCTCGAGGACGAGCAATGGTTTAAGTGGGGAGGGATTTGATAGGTTGAAAATGTATGCATTTAATTGTTGATTTAATCGAATTCTTATTATCTTTTATTCGATTGAATGCATTGTTTTCATACCTATTTGCATTATTGAACTTGAGATACTTCACATGTTATTTTCTTGATTAATGTAGGAATTTTTGAAGTATTTTGAAGTTCCATGGGCCGAGGCCCAAGAGTCATGAAGATCAAAGAATGATATACTATCACCATGGGCCTAGGCCCACATCTATGGAGGAGAGAGATGGTATAAAAGGAATTGATTTCTTTTGCCACAAGATTCATGCACGCACGCAGAGGAGAGATTAGAGAGAGAGAAATTGATACACTTTTATTATTTTATTTTTCTAGTTTTGTTTTGATGGATTATTCAACAACTTTTGTGGATTCGATCGAGATGACGATCGGCTAGTTTCTCAATTCCGGTTAGCAGGGATGTTTGAACCCAATTATCGTTTTATGTTTTAATTAATCTCGTTTCTCCCTATCGATGTTTTGATTGGAATTGATTGTGTTATCTGTGATGAATGTTTTCAATTATTAATGCTTGATTTGGATTGGCCACCTAGGTTAAGTATTTGATAGTTGATTGCTAGAACTTTAAATCATGAATCCTAATTGTTGTGGTTTAATTTTCATTGGTAGTAAACTAGGGGTCGCGCATCTCTAGGGTAGCACAATCCTAGATTATCAAATCGAGCTTGCGTATTTGGAGTCTAGTTCACCCTATCGTCTTGGTTATTAATGCGTTTAATGAATTAAATCTAGAGAGCTTATTCTAGGTTGTTCAATTGAACAGGGTTAATTAGTGATCTTATCCTAATTTAACTAATCATAAGAGACGATTCGATTTAACAGAGCTTGTTGTTAGATTAGGGGTGATAATTCCATGATAAACTGAGATTGGGGGTAACATTGAGTAAGGCGTAATCGATATTGGGGGATAACTGATCTGTTAACTGGAATGCTTTTTATCTCTTGATCTTTGTCTAGTTGTGATTTGTCTCTTTAGTATTTCTTTTAATTTAATTATCAATCAATCTGATAACCCCCATACCCTTTTGTTCCTTTGAGTTTAGACATAGGAAAACACAATTGAATTGTCATTCTCCGTGGGATCGACTCTTACTTGCCCTGATTACTAATTGGTTAGGATAAGAAGATTTAATTAATTTTATCGCGTCGCGACAGCGCGGTCAAAATTCAATATTGCATTCTTTTTATATTAAATATGTTAAAGATGTTAGAATATGGAATGAACATAAGTGATGGATATAAAAATAAAAGAGCATAGTTAAAAAAGGCAGAAATGTAATTGTACATCAAAACAAAATAAAGGAAGGCAACAAAAAAGGCCTTCATGTTTCAGGGGATATATATATTCCCAATCCCATCTGTACTTAGCCACGCTTGGCTAAAAATCAAAAACAAAATAGAAAGGAGTCTAAGATATAACTATCAGTCTTAAGATTTGGATCCAGAAGATGTCTTCTTCGAAGCGGCAACTTCGTCAGCATCTGTAGTGTGCCCTGTGGAATCACCGCTCAACATTACCAGATCTACAAGGGGAAGATCTGGTACTTCTGTTTCAGATATAGGCGGAAGTGTGGGTAAAGCTTGAGCCTCTGCAGCAGACAGAGTATTTGTCAAAAGAGGATAAGAAACCTCTTTCACTGGAGTCATTGAAGGTGAGGCCTTTAGAAGGTCAGAATATGCTTGCTGAAGAACTGGCAGCCACCAAGGATGATCCAGAGGTTCGAATTGATCTCCTTCAAAATAAGGACATGCTGGCATATCTGCTAAAGGTTTACTGACATCCAGTTCACCTGTAAAGCCCTGATCTTCTGCCTGCTTCTGGGCAGCTTCAAACCCATATTGGTAGTAATGACCAATATGAGGTCCAAAGTCTGCCAAAGACTTACTGCTCTTCAAATAAGCTTCTCGCAACTCTTCCACTAAGCGACTCAAGAAGGTTTGCCCAGCTTCTGTCAATAACAAGTTCTTGCGGCAGAGCTCTATACCTTCAGCAAATTTCCTGGACCCGTAATCGCGACGACTCTGCTTCTCTTCAGCCAATTTTTTCTTGAGAGATTCCCTCTCTGAGACCCAACTACTCTTAGCCTCTGCAAATGCTTTTTCAAGCTCCACATATTTCTGCTTAGCTATCTCTGCTTCAGCACTCTTCTCTGCAGCCAATCTAGCATTTTCAGCCTGTTCTAAGCTGATAGCAACTCTAGCTTGCAGCTTGCTGAAATGAACTACAGCCTGAAAATATGCCAAAATTAAGTGATGAGTGATATCTGAAATCATAATTGAAAAAGGAAAATAAGAGTAAAATACCTTAAACATGCATTGTGCTCCTTGGGCTAATTCATCCTCCAGAGGAAGATTACTGAGAGAAGCATTATCATCAGAGGTGAGCATTAGGCGAAAATACTGCTTAGCCTCCTCAGCATTCAAGTTCAATAAGGATTTGGGAAGTTCGATGTGAGGAGGCTCTATAGCAGAAGGACGAGCATGAGAGCGCGGGCGATTTCGTACTGTGATTTCAGTACGATTGTTTCTCAGAGGTGATTTAGTACGAAGGCGCTGTGGATCTGGTGGAGGCTCGGCAGAGGTAAGAACTCGTTTACCTCTGTCAGAAGCAATTGTCTGATTATCTGGTCGAGGAGCTCAGAGATTAGCACTGGGAGGTGCAGAAGATCCCGTTTTAGTACCTGAAGTATCCTTCAAACGGATACTAGACATCCACTGACGATCTACAAAGGAAAAAAGAAAAAGCAGATGTGATAAGGGTTTTAGAAAATTTGTTGCCTACGCGTTACTAGCTAAGAAGAAATAAGATGTCTGTATATACCAAGTTCAGGAAGGGATGAATCTTGATCAACACAGAAGCCAAAAGCAGAGAGGATGGTAGGATCTTCAACCAGTTTCACTAGATCGAAAAGCCCGAACTCCAAAACAGATGAGTTCAAATTCTCAATAACCTCTTTGGTTTTGTCAGAACAAGGAATAGAAACTGGTTTATGGGGAGTAGGTTTGTCATAATACCATTTGTTAGAAGGAAAGAGCCAGAACTGATCCTCGGGAGATATGAAGAGATAATCACGTTTCCAATTCTTATCTACGCTCTGAGGTTTTCCAAGAAAATGAATCATGCCTCGGGGCTGAGCACTAAGATAAAAGAATGGCTTCTTATATTTTAGAGAAAATTGGGAATGAAAGAGGGCAGAAGTAGGTTCACCCCCATTACCCTTGATCAGAATATAGAATGATATCATAAAACGCAAAGCTGAAGGAGTGAATTGATTGAGGGGAATGTCATATCGGCTGGAGAGCTCACACAAAAAGGTATGAGGAGGAAATCTTAGTCCAGCACGAAGTTGAGCTGTCCAGAAAGCTAAGAAAGGCGGAGGAGCAAAGTTAGGTCTCTGATAGTCAGTGGGTTTACGAATAGTATAGCTGGTAGGAATAGAATAAAGTTCACGAAGGAGAGGAATGCGAACAGAAGTAAAGGAGGAAGGACCACTGACAGAATCATATAGAGGGTTAGATGGAGAAAAACGAAGAGGATCAGCGCTGCTTGCAGAATCAGCTGCTTCTGGGGCTAGCAGAGAAAGAGGCTCTGGTGGACTAGGTGTTACAGAAAGAGCTCCTTCACGGGTATCACTGTAAGAATCAGAACACAGAAGCCCTTGAAGAGCTCGATGGGCGGGAATATCTTCACCCTGATTTTCATCAAAACGAGAAAGGGATTCCGAAGGGGTAAAAGCAGGAAGGGGCGAAGACATTTTTACTAAGTTATCTATCAATGAAGAATATATGTGTGGGATTATATATACACTTCACACAACCAAATATATTCAGCGTACGAACAAATGATTAAACAGAAACTGTTCAGCCCAACAATGCAGAAGGAATCGATGCAAGTAAAAGTCAATATTACCCACTCATAAAGAACACGATGAAACTCGAACAAGGAATAATCACAATCATCCACAAATGAATCAAAGGAATAAGGAAGGACAGGTTCAGTGAATACCTTGCGACATCGTTGAAGAAAAATGGAAAAGGCGAAGAATCTGTAAAGAAGTTGGGTAAAAATGGAGGAAATCGCTGGAAGTCAGTGATGTTGGCCGGAGAGAAGGTGAAATCAGTGAAAGGAAATCGGAGAAGACGAAGTATGTGCGAAGAAGGGGGGAATGAAGAGAGAGAAAGATTTTCAGGGTATTTAAATGGAGAAGTTGAAACGATTCGAATTTCCTCTCTTACCTATGTTTCGGAACGACACGTGGATGTATGGGATAAAGACAAATGTCAGTTCCTTGTGTTGTTTTCTGATAGAACAGTTCTGCCATCAAAGCAGTTCTGCTAATTTTGTATCCGAAACAGTTCTGCCACCAAAACAATTCTGCCAATTTCATGGCCAAAATAGTTCTGTGAGACAGACGTCTTTTAGGCCACACTATGGGGGGAGTAGTTGATATGGGTTAGAGATTGGGCTCGATCCAATCTAATTATTATCGGCCCATTCACAAGGCCCAATATAATCTAATACATATACATATATTTATTAAGCCCAATACATATATTTGAAAAAGCTCAATACTTATATTGGGGAAGTCATAAAAAAGTGAGAAGAAACAAAGGATATATAAGCAAGGAAAAAGAGGAAAAGAGGGCATGTTTTTCATTGAACAAAAATTATAAACGAAAGCAAGAAGGAAAAAGCTGAAAAGAAAAATACAATCCTACAATTACAGGTATGTGCTTGCATTTCCATGTTTGTGAAAATCCAAAATTTTGAATTACAATTTTCCAAGATTTCTTAACTTACAAAATAAAAATTCATATTTTTATGTTAAGTTTAACTGAATTAAAAATTGAAACTAACCAATTTGCTCTTGAAGGATAAATATAAATTCGATAATTGACGAAACTTAAGTCTGACTTCAATGTTTTTGGGGCTATAGCTAGTTGTAGCTGCTTAGGAGCAGGCCAGGCCGTCTAAATGAATGCTATAATCTCTTAATACAATTTATATTAAATTAATCATACTTGTTAAATTTTAAATTTATTTCTTTTAAATAAGTACCATATCAGAGTAGGCAGTTGAGCGAACATTGTCATTTTAATACATCCATAATATAATATTGCACATCTACCGTTACGATGCCACATCCTATTTTTACTAAAATATGAATCCCGATTAACTATATATATATTTTACTGGTGTTTTATTTGACCCTATATTACACAAATAGGAAAATGTTAAAATATTCATGACGAGCATCTCTTAATTTGTCCGTCTTTATATGAAAAGTGAAATTAATTGATATGTTGGATATCTAACCAGTGGCGGAGCCACATGGGAGCAAGGGGGTGCAACTGCACCCCATGAATTTTTTTTTTAATTATATAATTATTATTTTACCTTTAATTAAATTAACTAATTACAATACTGTCATTATAAATATATTTACTGTGTATTTTCATAAATGTGTATGAAATGTATTGATTTTATGACATTTGTGTTGTGATTCAAATGAGTTCATAATGTGGGTTGATGTTGTAGTTGTTAATTTCTTATAAAATTGAAGTTATATATCTCATGTATTGTATACTTATAATTTACTATTAATTTAATTAGGAATGAAGAACAAAACAAAGGGAATGGAGAAACAATCCGATCTTCGACATATGTTTAAAATAAATTGCGAAATAGTATGGGTAATCAATTATTGAATGATTGTTTGGTCACTTTCATTGAGAATGATGTGTTCTTACAAATTTCTAATGATGATAATGTGGTGGATTGCTTCAAAAAAATGAAGACTCGAATGATCAAATCGTAGTTTGTAATTATAATTTTTAGTTCAATGGTTTTGTAATTGAATTTGCATATTTTAGTCGAACAACTTTTACGTATAATGTTCCTCTATCATATATTTATTTATTTGTTCGTACCCCCATCATTAAAATCCTGGATCCGCCACTATATCTAACATATAAGCGGTGGACAAATATTAATGTGCTCACGGTAGCGGGACAATACACACATTAATTATATGGCAGCCATGTGATTATTAAATTAAATTATTCGCGATGGTGGACATGTTGTTTGAAGTATATAAGTGAGATGAGAAGTGGGATACAAAAAGAGTCTTCATTACAGATTTTATCTAGAGGCATGGAAGAGTCCCAAGTTGTGTTATATGGCAATTGATCGTGTCCTTATGTGTATAGAGTGATATGGGCACTAAAGCCAAAGGGAGTGAAGTATGAGTACATTAACGAGGATCTCTGTAATAAAAGTCCATCTCTTTTGAAGTACAATCTAGTTCACAAGAAGATCCATGTGCTTGTTCATGGCGGAAAACCCGTGGCTAAGTACACTGTAATCCTAGAATACATCGAAGAAACATGGCCTAATCAAACACCTTTACTTCCCCGAGATCCCTACGACAGAGTCATGGCTCGTTTCTGGATCAATTTCGGAGAACAAAAGGTATACAACTTATGATTACTATCTTTTTCGTTCGTCCCAAAAGGATACATTTGTTACTATATTGATATTAGGGTTGAAGATTATGGAAATCGAAAGTTCCGAAGAGAAAATCTCCATTGACTTTTGACTTTCCCCGATCCTAATTGAACCAAATTTCCTTTTCATTTGGTTTTGGAGAATTTTCAATTTTCCGAACCAAGAACTAAACCGAATTGGGACCGAATCGAATTAAATCAAATTGAAGAACTGATTTTAAAATTGTATATATGTGTGTCATTTATTTTTATAAATCTTAATGTGATTGTTTAATTGACATTTAATTAAGTTAATAATTCATAAATACGGTTAACAGTACCTTTTTTAAGTAATTAATAAATGAACTATATCCTATAATAATTATTTAATCTTAAATTATTTGGACTTGCAAATATTGCTCATCTTTGCATTTAAATGCAAGTTATATAATAAATAATTTTAGAATAGGAGATGAAACTTACATACGATTCACATGGTAGTAATTTAAAGAGTTTGAGTTGTTATCCTCAAATTGTTAGATTCCATTAGTTTTTAGTCATTTATTTTTCTAAATTGGTGCATTTCATCTAAAATAAAATTGACTTTCTTTTTTCTCTTTGGTTTAAATATTTTTTGAAAATATCTAAATATCCAAATTTTTGTCTCAAATTGAACTAACTATAAGAACTGAATCTCCAAATCGAACCAAACCGAAAGTTGGTTTGGTTTTGGGTTGTTTTTGTAATTTTCGTTTAGTTCAGGAGAATTCTCTGAAGTTTAGTTTGGTCCAAGTTATATTTAGAATTTTTTGAAGTTTGATTTAGTTTTGAAGAATTATTTTTAGAATTCTCCAAAATTTGGTTTGGTTTTGAAGATTTTCAATTCTTCGAAATAAATTAACCGACCATGCACACCCCTCATTGATACGTCTTTTAATTTTCAATCATATATACATACACACCCTTAATTAAAGGATCAAAATCAATATATAATTGCAACAACATTGTGCATGCATGGTTGTTATTTCTTGTATTTCAGTCATGTTTTAACTACTGATAAATTACTTGTATTGATTGTGTTTATGAATAAATTAAGTTTGCTGATGGTGTTGTGATTTTTGTATTCATGATCAATAGCAACTAGTGTTTAAATAGTTAGAATAACAGGATTAGCTAGGCATGCATGAATTGCATGCACTTATTTTGTTTACCCAATGTTCACTCATTTCAAAGAAAGTTGTGGATTTTCTTATGAACCAGAACATGCAATTGGACACTTTCAGGCCGGATCGGTTAGGTCTGTCCCAGATCCGTGCCCAAATGATCTTTAATTTTTTTATTTATGCTAGTATAACATTTATGCTATGTATATATATCAAAACGTTCAAACGAGATTACAACTTTTTCAGTATTAAAATTCATGTCATACAACTGAAATCTTTATATTATTATATTAACCTTTATGTGATATTAGTATAACATTTATGTACAAATATAAAAATATTTATGTACTGAAAGAATAAAATATAACATAAAATTATATTATTATAACATAAATTTTTTATACTGTAACATATTAATGTTTAAAATGTATTATAGGTATTTAATACATTGTAAAGATTATACAAACATAATATAAAGGTTATGCAAACATAACTAAAAAGTTAGTGCATAACTAAACGGTTAGGCGTGTGGAGCTCATGGAAGCACGTGAGAGTGTGTTTTGAGCGTGAAAAAACACATTTCCTATCTTATGAACCAGATCGCATGACCATGCATCTAGTGTATATAAATAATTTTCTGAGGAAATAACCCTTTTTAGCACTTTTGGTTAAATATTGTGACAAAAGTACCACAGTCCTTATAAGTTTTGACAAAAATCCCACAAATTTGAGATGAGACCACATCAATGGCAAGAAGTGACACTTGTAAGTACACCCTTGTCCCCCCCTAAAGTGAATTATGTTAGATCACATGTGCACATCTATTTAATGCAATATCGTGGAAACTGATATGATTTAAATTTCCCGTAAGTGAATTTCAAAAAAATTCTAGGACTGTATTTTCTTAATTTTTGTTAAAGATATAAAATCAAAATTTTCATCCAACAATGTAATTACTGTAAAATTTTTGTGGAAGGGTGTTACTGTAAAATTTTCGTGGAAGTGTTCCTGAATAATTTTCGTGGAATGCCTAAAATAATTTTCATGGAACGCCTAAAATAATTTTCGTGGAAGCATAAACGTAGAAACTCAGTTTTCGTGAACCTAATTTCGTGAACTATATGCCCTAAATCAAAGTTCAAAATCTCAGTCTCAATCTAATACACGAAAATACACAATTTATGCAACAAAAAACAGCAACTATACATGAAAATACACAATTTATGCAACAAAAATAGATCTGTCCTAATACACGAACATACTTAATTTAAATGAAAATTACATACTAACCTTCATCCCCACAAAAATGTTTTTCCATGAAACATGTCACGCCAAAGTTGTTTGCCCTCCACGAAAATTGTATACGGTTCTCAAAAATCTGTCATCCACGAAAATTGTATAGCCTCAACTTTTTACTGCCTTTTACTATCCAATTATACTGCACTTGGACTTTGATGTTGACCCATACCTTTTTGAGTTGTCAAATTATGATACTTTGGTAACTTAATTGGATATACATTATGGTCATTTGTGTATAAAATAATTTGAAAATTGAATAAAAAAATAAACACATGCAGAAATTAAAATGGACTTGGATTTGGATTGCAAAACTTTTTTTTTTTTTTTTTTGAGAGAAATTGGATTGCAAAACTTGGAAGTGGAAATGCATGATTTTTGGTAGTGGAAATGCACTTTAATATGTTGTAAAAGTGGATTTAATTATGTACAATAGCAGTGCAATGCATATAATTAGGAGAGAAAATAAAGTAAAACAGGAAAAAAGAAAAGTGTTGCAAGTGGGGATACACAATCTGAGTGCACCAAAGAAGAGTGTGAAACACAGAGGAATGAGAGAGTTGTCTTCTACACGCGCACTGCTCTTTGTTTTTTCTTCTGGATCGGTTTCAACTCTCTCTCTCTCCAAGGTGGATTAAATCCACATGCACTTGGGTTTGATTTGAATTTAAATCTATTTTTCTCGTCCCATTGTGGTGAAGGCAATAACCCTTCACCTAATCCCAGTTTTAACTTCACGTATCCACTAATGTCCTACTAGTACTAGGATAATTATATATATATGATATGATGAGAAATTAAAAATGAACAGTGAAAAAGACACGCAAATGATGCCAAGTGCCAACCAATCGCAATGTACTATGTACAAAACCAATTCTCAGTCTTTTTTTTATTATTCTTTTTTTCATCTTCAAGATTTCTCAAACCAATCGCAATATACTATGTACAAATCCATGCTCAAATAATCAAGCAAGATATGCAATCAGATGTGTACATTGTCAGTACACTAGTTGACATGTATTCAAAATGTGGGAACATGCAGGATTCCATTTTAATGTTTGAAAAATCACCCAAGCGTGATTTTGTGACATGGAACGCCATGGTGTGTGCCTATGCTCACCATGGATATGGAGATGAGGCTCTACAGATTTTTGAAAATATGCAGCTTGGCAAGGTAACACCAAATCATGCAACTTTTGTGGCAGTTCTCCGTGCTTGTGCCCATAAAGGTCTTGTAGATGAAGCATTTCACTACTTCAACTTAATGAAACTCAATTATGGATTAGAACCACAGTTGGAACATTATTCATCTATGGTTGATGTGCTAGGAAGGTCGGGGCGACTTAATGATGCATTGAAGCTTATTCAAGAAATGCCTTTCAAAGCTGATGATGTGATTTGGAGAACTCTTCTTAGTATTTGTAAGATGCATGGGAATGTTGAGGTGGCAGAAAAGGCAGCAAGTGCGCTTCTGCAGTTGGACCCTCAAGACTCTTCTGCTTACGTTCTTCTATCTAATATCTATGCAGATGCAGAAATGTGGAACGAGGTTTCAGAGATGAGGAAAATCATGAGGAATAGTAGGCTGAAAAAAGAGCCGGGGTGTAGCTGGATCGAGGTCCAAACTGAGGTGCATATGTTTCTTGTGGGGGACAAAGCTCATCCGAGTTGCAAAGAAATATACAAGAACCTAGATATGCTAATTCAAGAGATGAAAAGGGATGTTCATGCACCAAATCATGAGCTTATGATGATAAGTGATGAAGTTATGTTAGATGATGATCAAGAATTATGTGTGGTCTCCAATTCCTAAACTATGATAGAATCGATGTTTAGGCTCCCAACACAAGTATTTCTGAGATCCTAGTTGAAAAGAATCAAAGCTAGATCGATATTTGATGCAGATGAGATGAGATACTTGATGATGAATCAAATGTGGCTGGCATGTTGCCGGTGTTCTCTTCGGCTTCTCTCTCCTTCACTCCTCTTCTTTTTTTTTTTTTTTTAAATTTTAGAGTTTGTTTATTGAGTAAGGGTAATTTGGAAATTAAATGTGGTGCTCTTAGTATAAGTTTTAGTTGGATGATTATTGCGTGTGATGCTTTAGATGAAGTGGTGCTCTTAAAATGTGACACTTGTAGTTATCTCTTTTTCTTTTTGTTTTTAAAAAACGTACGACTGTAGTTAAAACTGGGATTGGGTGAAGGAACACCAGCTACCAATATAGATTAGAGAGAGATTGACTGGTAAGTAGAAATAGATTAGATAAACAAAACACAAATAAGAACTGTCAGTCGAATGTGTACAATATCATAAAGCTCTAAGCATATTTATAGATGAAAGATGACCCAACAATTCGCACACAGTCATCATTAATTTATTCTGATCATTAGCTAGCCATGGAGCTCACCACTGTCTTTATCGGCGCCGCCATCGCCATCTTCTTTCTTTTCTACTACTACTCATTTTCTGCTAAGCCAAAAGGTGGTGCAATGAAAGCTCCACCGCAAGCAGGCGGCGCCTGGCCCTTCACGGGCCATCTCCACCTCATGAGTGGTGGCCTTGCTCACAAAAATTTAGGCAGTGCAGCCGATAAGAGCGGGCCCATTTTCACTATCAAGATCGGCGCACAGCGTGTCGTGGTGGTGAGCAGCTGGCAGGTGGCCAAAGAACTGTTCACCACCTGCGACACTGCTGTGTCGTCCCGTCCACGAATGAGGGCGGGACAACACCTGACCTATGACTTCGCCATGTTCGGCTTCTCCCCATACGGGCCATACTGGCGAGAGATCCGGAAGCTTGTCACCGTCGAGATGCTGTCCAACCGTAGGATCGAGATGCAGAGAGACGTTCGTGTGTCTGAAACTGAGCAGTTTATTAAGGAGCTTTATGAGGTGTGGGAGAAGAAGAAGGATGCATCTGGGAGTGCATTGGTGGACCTGAAGAAATGCTTTGGAGACTTCAGTCTGAATGTGTTCCTGAGGCTGGTGGTGGGGAAGAGATTTGAGAGCGGAGACGACTCTGAGGAGACGAGGCAGTTGCAGAAGGTGATGGGGGATTTCTTCCACATGGTGGGCCTGTTTGTTCCGGCCGACACCTTTCCCTTTCTCGGGTGCCTTGATTTGGGTGGTTACGAGAAGAAAATGAAGGACACTGCAAAGGAGATGGATAGGGTGTTTCGTGGATGGTTGAAGGAGCACCGCGGAAAGGAATATTCCGGCGGCGACGATAAGCCCCGCGATTTCATGGATGTGTTGTTGTCAGTTGTACAAGGTGTGAATTTTCAAAGCAAGCATGAGGTTGATACCATCATCAAAGCTACATGTGGGGTATGTTTTGATTAATCATCAGAGAAATATATAACATCGTTATTGTTATTGTTATTGTTATTGTTATCGTTATGTATATGGATATGTAATGTGTTGCATTTGATGTGGTGCAGGTTTTGATTTCTGGTGGAAGTGACACCACTACTGTAGTGTCGGTATGGGTAATTTCTCTCTTATTGAATAATCCAAATGTTCTGAAAAAGGCTCAAGAAGAATTGGACAAACATGTGGGGAGGGAAAGGAGAGTGACGGAATCAGATATCAACAACTTAGTTTATCTGCAAGCTATTGTTAAAGAGACTTTAAGATTGTACCCTCCTCTCCCACTTGGCCCGATCCGAGAGTTCACTGAGGATTGCACCGTGGGGGGCTACCATGTATCGAAAGGCACTTGGCTGATCGTAAACCTGTGGAAGTTGCACCGAGATCCAGAGGTGTGGTCGGAGGACCTGTTGGAGTTTAGGCCTGAGAGGTTTCTCAATAGTAACAAGTACTTTGTGGATTTTAGGGTTCAAGATTTCGAGTTGATTCCATTTGGTGCTGGTCGAAGGAGTTGCCCTGGAACAAACTTTGGATTGCTTGTTCTTTATTTGGTGTTGGCTAATTTCTTGCAGGCATTTGAGCTCTCTACTGTCTCTAATGAAAAGGTTGATATGAGTGAGAGTGGTGGATTGTCCAACAGCAAAATCACACCACTTGATGTTATTGTTGCCCCGAGGCTCTCTCCAACTCTTTATTAACTAACTTGTTGACAATATTCATATATATGTTAATTGGCTTCACACATGTATTAATTTGATTTTTATATGTTTAAGAGTTTGGTGTTCCATTTTCAAGGTGAGTGGTTAAAATTATGAGGCTTCATCATGTTACTACAGTTAGTCATTGAAGGAAAACATGATGGCTTGATGTTGTGATCATGAGTCACTTTTAATTACTTTCTTAACATGAATGACAATGATTGAGTGACTTTTAATTACTTTCTTAACATGAATCCTTGGTACATGAATTATTCTTCACTTTACAATCTCCAATAAAAAGTTTTAAAAAAACTTTTTTTATGTAAAATCATATTAATTAGGGATGACATATTGAATCACAGATTTAGGATTCAAATTTAATTAGGTGGAGTTCATCAAATTTTATGTTAAATTTTTGAAATAAAGAAAAACTGTTCCAACGCTCATGATACTGATCATTGAATTGATTGAAAACAATAGTAAAAAACTCTAATTTGCTTCATAGCTCTAATCCTAAATCCGAATTTAATATGAATTTCCTGCCAAATTACAATTCATGAATAACAAATCTATATCTATACTAAAGAAATAACCAAGAGTTACATATGTCACTCTCTGGTTAATCCTATTTAATTACAATTTAAATCATTTAATATTTATAATGTATTATAATTATAGAGCATTTAATGAGAATAATAATTGAATAACAGTAATTATGATTGATAATAAAATTTTAAATATAATTATGAAATTTTAGGCAAACATTTTAGTTAAAGCTGATGTTTGCAATTACCTTTAATAATAATTAAAATAAATCACATAATTATATTTTATTTATAAATAACAATTTTAAATTTCTTAATTAGTATTAAAAATAAAATACCGTGTGATACATGGGTCTCACACTAGTTTATTTCTAAAATAAAATCTCTTTTTTTTCATAAACTACTACAAATGTGATCATTAATTACATATGACAATTTTCATTATTAACATATCATAAGTTCTCATATCTTATCTTAACAAAATATATAATTCAATAACTTATTTTCAAAATAAAATAAATCATCTTATACACAAGCTCTTGTGCAAATCTTTTAAATAGTTAGGTTCAATTTGCAAGCACATATATATAGAATGACAGCATCATAATTCATAGTCATACTTTGTTGAATTTGATGATCACAAATCTATATATATATATATATATATATATATATATATATAAAGAAGACCTTCAATAAAAATAGCAATAATTAATTTTCCCTCCCAAATTAACATACTATAAATGAAAAGAATGTAGTTACAAGAAATTAAATAAATCAAAAAATAAAAAGATTTATAGGGTTGTGGGGTCCACTAGGTTAGACTATACCTATAGGTAGGTAGGTTATGAAATATATTTTATCTTTTTTCTCTATTTCATATAAATTATAAGACAAAAACTTGCATACCCCCAGTGCACCGTACCCCCAAAGGTATTATTAGTTTGGTATTAGATGAGGTATTATTGGTGTATTCATTAGGTATTAGTGGTATATCCTTGAATGTATTGGTGATATACTCATAAGGTATTAGTTGCATATTGATCATAAGGTATTACGTGTATAACTGAAACATATATATGTTTTAGTGAAGGTATTATTCAATGTATTAGTTGTTACATGTTAAGGTATTAATCATATTACTTAAAGGTATTACAATAAATGTTTGGGGGCACGATGCCCCGGGGGTATGCAAGACTTACTCAAATTATAATATTTAAATTAATTATTTTTTATTTTAGATTTTGTTTTAGTTTACGAAAAATATAAATTTTATATTTACATTTTGGTGCAAAATTTAAGAAATTAATAACAATGAAAAATATTTTAGTATAATTGTTTGATATATTGAACTAGCTACGTTATTAATACATATCAAGATCTTTTAGTTATTTGATGAGATTTATATCTTTTCTTTAAAGATATCTATAATTGTAAATGCAAAAGAATTATTTACTAATACATTTGCTAATAAGTAGGAATCAAAAAACATAATAATATATTAATCATGATACTTCTATCTATATTAATCTGTAACATGCACAACATATATCTTTATGAAGTAACATATTTTTTAGATATCAATTATCGTTTATAATAAACGTTTCTCAATACTAAATTTGATTCAATTTATTTTAAGTTACAATATTAATAGGTATGTTTACAAAATTGATGTTTATTTAACAATCTCATATTTCAAATATAGAATTTAAAATTCATTGTTAGACATAGATATATATATATATACATTTATATATTATTGTTTGCTTTTTAAATTATAATATTATTTAAGATGTGACACATTAAAGATATAAAATTAAATTCTTATTAATATATAATTTATGTTAAGATAATATTATTACATTACAGTATTAGAAATTTTAAAATTAATCAATTGCATATTACAAACCGTGCATTGCACGAGTATACTACTAGTAAGAAACAAAAATGATGAAATTAAAAGGTCAAAGGTGATTTTTCAAATTTCTCAACAGCTTCACGCCATGGAATACAATATTGTCACCTCAATTTTTGTATTATAATTAAAATATGGATTATCATACTATGCACAAATCTCAATATAGGATCTAGATTCACGTAAAACTCTCATCAATCAAGATAGATATAAATTTTAAATATCATACTAATAAATTTAGAGTAGGTCTCTTGTGAATCAGGTGCATGGATCTTAGATCCATGTATCCGGGTAGGGGATCGCATCTTTTTTTTTTTTTTTTTCCGCACATGATTTTTGAAAAAAATCACATACCAATAAGTTATGTTAGACATATATTTACGTTATGTTAGACATACCTTTAAGCTATGTTAAACATACCAGTTCTGCCCAGATTTCATGCCTTGTTTTTTTTTTTTGCTTGATTTTTGAATTTTTGCACATACCACTACGTTATGTTAGACATACTTTTACGTTGTGTTAGACATACCTTTATGTATACTTAGACATATGTTAGACATACTTTTGCATATAGTCAAACATACATTTATATATGTTAGACATACCTTTGTATATAGTTAGACCTACCTACACATTATAGGTCTAACTATACACAAAGGTTGGTTTAACTATACACAAAGGTTGGTCTATTGGAGCGAATTTTGGATGAGCTTCCGCACAACTGTTTAGCGCGTGGGAACACGTGCAGGCCCATGGGAGGCACGTTTTGGGCGCGTGAATTGGTCGACCCGGTTGCACGGATCTCACTGGTACATAAAAGTTTTTACCATAAATTTATTGATATTGTCATAAAGTTTTCTTGATTGACTTTTATGAATTTAAGACTAAATATACATCGGGAGTTAACTAATTTGAAGTCAACGTTGATCAGATGGGTTTAAAATCGGTATTAATAATTTCAATATCTAATATATAATCTAATTTTATTATAAAATTAATGGCAAAAAAAATTATACATCTTTGATCCATGCACTCTGACTCGATCTGGATTATAGAGCATTATATGGTCTATGACAAGCACCTTTGGCTTGTTCTTAGAGATTCGGTACTTCTCTTGTCACTTGGTTTTTGTGAAAGTCGATCGAACTCTTCTCTTTTCTATCTCTATCATGGTACTTCTGTCATATATCTTCTCTTACATGTGGATGATATTGTAGTGACTGGGAATGACCCAATTGCACTTCACCGATTCATTGATCACACTCACACTAAATTTGCTATCAAAAATCTTGGTCCTCAATTATTTTCTGCGTCTTGAGATCTCTTACACCTCACTAGCTTATTTGTTGGGCAAGCTAAATAAGCTCATGCCTTGTGAAAGTGTGCGAATTAATTGAATAGTAAAATGGTTTCTACTCTTTTGGCCACTACCGAATCCCTTATTACCGTTGGGACACCATTTCATGATCGTACTCTATATTGGTCATTGATGGGTGCTTTTCAATATTTGACCATTACTCGATTGAACTTGTCTTAGGTAGTGAATTTGATTAGTCAGTTTCTTCATCGACCGACTATTGATCATTTTTTTACTGTGAAATGCAGAGAGTGTTATGGTGAGGGCATTATTCACTTTGGGCTAGACTTTACATGTCAATTAAAGACCTTTATTTTATTGTATTGGGTTTGTTATGTTGAGACACAACACCTATCCACTTATGAACATTCGATTTATTTTGGGGCTAATCTTATTTCTTGGAGCGCCAAGACGCAACCCACAGTCGCACTCTTAAGTTGTGAGTCGGAGTACTGGGCTTTGGCAAATACAGCTACTAAACTAGTTTGCTTATCTAATTTGTTACTAGAGCTTAAGTCTCGGCCTCCAGGCCATCCAGTTCTTTGATGTGATAACATAAACACTATTTTAGACTCAAAATCGGATGGCACACAAGAGGGGAAAACACATAGATATTGATTGACACTTCATTATATAGTTTGTGTCTTCTGCAAAATTATATCTCAATTCGTCTCTCCGCATCTCCAACTTGCTAACATATTTACTTAAAGTCTTCCGCGACCTGTCTTTAAGTACCTCAGGTCCTAACTTTGTGTTTGCCTTCACCTGATCCAAAGCTTTAGGAGTATTAGAGATGTTAAATAAATGTTATAAAAATTATATGTATTTGTATATATGTTAGGAGAAGCTCTCCTGTGAATCAGGTGTATGAATCTCAAATCCATGCACCCTGGTCCAATCCGAGCCAACCAGCCTACTTTTTTTTTTTTTCGCGCTTGAATTTTTTGTTTTTAAGTCATGACATTTATATTATGTTTAACCTACTTTTATATTATATTGGACCTACCTTTAAGTCCATATTTCATACCTTTAACTTTTAAAAAATAATAATCTAGTTTTGGCACATTTTGTACATGTACCTTTACGTTGTATTACACATACATTTATGTTATATTAGACATACATTTATATTATATTAGACATACCTTATATAATATATACAGATATATGATGGAATCGAATTTATGCATATAGATTACTGTGTTTTCCCCTCATTTTAGATGTCAATTAATCATTTATTCTTGATTTTGATGAAGATTTGTGATCTGCGAGACAAGACAATAATTTAATTGATTCATTAGGTATTTTGGGCATATTTAGAAGAAATTTGGTGAAGCCCTCAAAGAAGTCTCAACTTTAAGTGTGGTCACGCCTAAGCATTCAAGCCTAATTCTGAAAGACTAACTCCAATGACTGTGAAAGTCTCAGCTTTAAGTATGGCCACACTTAACACACTAGAAAATTGCAAAAAGAAGAAGATATGGATAAAATTTGTAAGCGTTATTTTTCAAATATCCACTAGATAGTATATTAGGGTAGTTATCAGACCATATATGAGGATTTAACTTCTCCTTCTGCATTATCTCGGATTCTACGTTCAGAACCGAAATTTTTACTTAGAGATTTCAATTCCATGAAGGGCTACTAGTTTCTATCCAAAAGATAATCAAGACTTGGTTCTTTAATGTTGTGAGATCTAATTTAGTTTCATCGTACTTTCTTCTTTACTATTCAAATATCTTTTGCGTGAATCGTTTATTATTATTTTGGTTGATTGTTCAAATAGTATCCTTTGTCAATTTGCCAAGATAATATTTCACCAATTGTACGTTAAATGCTTAATTGTTTAATTGTTCTGATTCTTGTGGTAGTAAGGCATAGTTGATTATAAAAAGATTTTCAATTCTCTACTTTGAAGATATATGATCTAGTCTAAATAAACCTACATGTCTGTTTGTTGACTAGAATTGGGTCTTTCTGAATATCTATGCAATTAGTAAATTAAATTCTAATATGGTATCTAAGGTTGTTTACTAATTAGAGTAGTAATTAAAGATCGTATCCTGATTACCGATCCTTAAGGAAAGATTAGGTCATTAGGTGGTACCAACGACTATAACCAATTTAACTTAGGAATAAATAAAGAATTCTTGCATCTATGATCAACATTTGAACCATTCTTGAACTTATTTCTTGACTAGATAATTTTATTTCATTGAATTCTTATTAATATATTTTAGTTTCTTTAATTTTATCATCTAGAAATATTTCAAAAATCCTCATCTTTTACTTTTAACAAATTTGCAAAAGAATATTTTTTTACCAATCTCTGCGGACTCAGTACTGCTATCTCAAAATTATGATATAGGTCTAACATAACATAAAGGTATGTCTAACATAACATAAAATTATGATACCTGAAGCGAACTTGGGTGGATTTGAGCGCCCGCCCAGACGTGTGGGGATGCATAAGAATGAAAGTGCATTTTTTGAGCGCGTGGGTTGGATCAAGCCGGATGCATGTTTTGTACACAGCTTTTGTAATGTTTTAGAATATTCTAGCTAGAGTGTATCTATATTTAATCTTCCGTAATCTTTCTTCATTCAATTTTCCTTGTCTCTCAAATGTACTAATCATCATTTTCTCACGGTTATCAATTATTGCATCTCACACTATCATTAATTATAGAGTTACTTTTCTATACACCAATTGCACGGATCAATCGGGCTGCGCCAATCCGCGTCTCTTTACTTTTTTTTGTGTTTTGGTCGTTACTTTCATGTTATGTTAGTGTTACCTTCACGTTATGTTAGCGTGACTTCATTTCCAGATTTCATATACTTAGTTTAAAACTATTGAACTAAAATAATACGAAGGTAACACTAATATAATATGAAGGTAACACTAACATAACATGAAGGTAACCCTTGAAGGTAAAAAACAATGTTATGTTAGACTGACTTTCATGTTATGTTAGTGTTAGCTTCATGTTATGATAATGTTACCTTCATAAAGGTAACACTAACATAACATGAAGGTATGGCTGCCTGAAGCTAATTTTGGTGGGTTTGAGCGCACCACCAGATGCATGGGAGCGTGTGAAAATGCGTTGGGCCGTGAAAACACGCGTGAAAGGCTCGTAGGGCGGGTCGACCCAGGTGCATGAATTCTAGATTTATGCACCAATTGCACAAAATATTTCTATGATCCATTTATTAACATTTGGATGTGTGCTAGCTTTCGCTGCATTTCCGTGTTTGTGATACCCAAAACTTTGAATTATACAAATTTCGAGGGACTATAACGGAATGGTTTTTTTAAGTTACAAAATTAAACTTGATATTATTAAAATTTGTAATTAACAATTTGCCAGTGAAGGATAAATACAAATTCGATTATTGAAGAATCTTAAGTTTGACTTTTTGATGGGCACGACTTCATTGTTTTCGGGACTCGCTTCTGTGCAGGCTTTTAACATTAATGCTATAATCTTTTAATACAATTTATATTAAACTAATATAATCATGCTTGTTAAATTTTAAATTTATTCCTTTTATCTAAATAACATTATCAAATTAAGTAAGCCTCGTAAGACGGTCTAACGAATCATCTTATATGAGATTAATTGGCTAACTTATAACCCATATATCACAATACATATGAATACGTGAAAATGAATTTGATTAGTGAATAAAAATGATTCATCTCACATAAATTATCTGTAAGACCACCTCATACAAGTTTTTATATATCAAATTAGGCAGTTGCTTCGTCATTTTAATAAATTGACTATCGCAAATCTATCGTTATAATGACTACAAAAAACTCATGCGAGACGATCTCACGGACAATTTCCGTCAGACGGTCCTTACCACAAATTTTCATATGAATTGCTAAGCGTCGGTTATGGGTTGACCCGTCACACGAAAAAAAATTGTGTGACGGTCTAACACAAGATCTACTCAATATGATGTCACATCCTATTATCACTATTCTATTTCATTGACATATGAATACGGATAAACTATTATATTGGTGTTTTATCTGATGCTACACTGCACGCGTGTTAATTATGGACCACACTTAATTTCTATATATTGCATGTTATTATTAAATTCGGGTGAACATGTTATTTTGAATTATATAAGTGAGATGAGAAGTGGGATACCAAAAGAGTTATAATATTACAGATTGCATCTAGCTAGCTTCAACACAGAGGCATGGAAGAGTCCCAAGTTGTGTTATATGGCAATTGGTCGTGTCCTTATGTGTATAGAGTGATATGGGCACTAAAGCTAAAGGGAGTGAAGTATGAATACATTAACGAGGATCTGTGTAATAAAAGTCCATCTCTTTTGAAGTACAATCCAGTTCACAAGAAGATCCCTGTGCTCGTTCATGGCGGAAAACCCGTGGCTGAGTCCACTGTAATCCTAGAATACATCGAAGAAACATGGCCTAATCAAACACCCTTACTTCCCCGAGATCCCTACGATAGGGCCATGGCTCGTTTTTGGATCAATTTCGGAGAACAAAAGGTAAACATTTATATTTACTCCATCACTTCATGACATTTGATTACTATCTAATTCGTCCCTCTCATAAGGATAGGTTTGTTATCATATGTCAATGTCTTTTAGCTTCCAATTTCGTAAGTTACTTTTTGAAAAAATGCTCGAATGTATGTCTCAATTACTGAAACTCAAGGGTATAATGGAACTTTAAATGTTTTAATGTCTTATTCTGTGTGAAAAATAACTATAGACCTGTGTTTGTGGGACGGATGTGGTAATTAATAAGGGTCCGATCGTTGTCTTATTACTTTCTTGTTTTCTTGAATTGATCGTCATCACGTCATGATCAATGATCGTGCAGGGTGATGTCTTTTTTGGCTTCTTTCTATGTTCGGAAGAGGATAAAGAAAAGGCAGGAAAAGGAGTGGTGGAAGTACTGAAAGTTCTTGAAGAAGAGGGTTTGGGAGATAAGAAATTCTTTGGAGGGAACACAATAGGTATGGTGGACTTGTCCCTGGGGTGGCTAGCTCACTTGTTTGATTGCATACAACAAGTGGTGGGACTGCATGTCTTAGAACCAATCAGGTTTCCTAGGTTGCATCAATGGGTCCTGCGTTTCAAAGACGACCCTCTGATCAAGCAAAACCTTCCGGATCGAATCGAGATGTTGGAACACTTGAAGATGGTGAGAGCAAATCCCCTCGTCCTTCAACAACAATGAAAACAGTTGGATCAAAATCAATATATAATTGCAACAACATTGTGCGTGCATGGTTGTTATTTCTAGTATTTCATTCATGTTTTAACAACGAATTAAGTACTTGTATTGAATGTGTTTGTGTGTAATTTAAATTTGCTGGTGGAGTTGTGATGCTAATTAATTAAGTATTTTCCGTTTCCAACTCATTTATTACAGTTCGACCACCAACATGAATTTATGATTTAATGCACAACTTACCATCTTACATCAATGTGCTGCAGATCTTGAGTCTTGGTTTGCACCATTGAATTTGGATCATGACAATTGAAGCTAAAACTGTGAAATATAGAATTATAATAGAGAAAGAAATCTGGAAGAAATCTGTTATTAGCCAATGGGGTTTTTGTTCTGATTAATATTAGCATATAAACACTCAACAGTCAACACTTTCTAGCAAACTGTATTTACAATGGCTTTACATTATATGTTGACTCCCTTTGTCACCCTCTCTGTGTTGATGGTGGTTGGTTTCATCCACGACAAGAACTATAGGGATAAGTATCAAGTCGTCTCATCGAATGCCATCACCTAAAAATCCAATAGAGCAACATATTATTGTTCAAATGTGAAGTTGCAAAGTAATTACAAACGATGTATACAGCACCATAAGTTTATGATAGAATCATTTAGGTCACCAACTTAGAAAAGATAACAATCCCAGTTACAAGAAAAACTCCATTAACATACTCCATCCATTTTCAATTGGAGTGTAGAAAGAGTTGCAACATTAATATATCAAGCGGCAGCAAGTTTTCTACCCGTAGGTATGATGGGACATGTTTTAAACCATGTCTTATAGAATAATATTTACCACTTTCTCACATATGTCGAGAGAGAATTTCAAAATATGTTTGGCTTGAGACACTATATCTTGAAGCTTAACAACATGTCTTAAAGATCGTAAATTTTGAGAGATGCTTGTCTTCAGAACATCATATCTCAAACCTAAACAACGTATCTGAAAGCTCACGAGCTTTGAGACATCATATAACTAAGCCTCAAAACCTACATCTATTCATTGTTGGCTTATTTTAGATATAAAACATCTTCAACACAGCAGCAAGAAAACAATATTTGTTGGGATAAATTTCTTAACAAGACCCAATTTATATATTAGTTTTCAACTCTAAACCAAATTTTCACATTTCTCAACAGAGGCTCAATTTAACCTTATTTCTCAATTTAAGGCTTCAAATTGGATTGAGTTATAAATTCAAGACAAATTTCCATTTTATTCTTTTTCTTTTTCTTTTTATTTATATTTAGAGACTTATTTATGTTTCAATATATATTTATATTTTGGATAAATTAAGACAAGTCAGATGAAGATTGTTCCCAAATTACAATGAATTGTCTTATGTTATCATGTGTATGAATATATATTGAAATATTAATAAATCGATAAATATGAATAAAAGGAAAAGGACAAAAAATTAAAAAAAAAAAAAGGAATTTTGCCTTAAATTGAGCACTCAATCTAATTTGAAGCCTTAACTTGAGAAATAAGGTTAATTGAGCCTCATATTAAGACATGTCTAAATTGGGGCCACAATTAAGAACTAAATATATAAATTGTCTTGTTATGAGATTTATCCTTTTTTTTGTTATAAAGAAAGGGTATTTTCTCCCATGTTCACGATTGAGTTATTATAACACTAAAATATGTCGTCATAGATGATAAAGATAGATAAATATAGAGAAGGGATCAGGTATTACCTTTCCACAAACTGGGCAGTCATCACTTCTTTCCATCCATTCATATATACAACCAAGATGGAAATGGTGAGAACATTTTGTAATTATTTTTGGGTTTTCCGTAGTATACTCTGCAAGACAATCATAAATTAGAGATACATATGAAACTAAAAGCTTTGTTCAAATTCTTCATACATACACAAAAAACGAAGCACCTAAAACTTCTGCAGGTTGATTCTATATAAGATTGCTTTCTGATTGATGAAGCCGCATCAAATATTCCATGCATCAATGCAGGTATTGTAATAATAGCTAATAGCAAATGCCAAGTACCATTATATGTATTACTCACCCTCAAGACATGTGGGGCAGACATCTTCATCTTCAAAAGAGGTATAAATATGAGCAAATCCTGTTGCTGCTTTGGCTGTTGAGACATTTTGTAAGGATTTTGAGTTATATTCTATAGATTCTTCTTCACATGCAAACTCGTTCCATTTGTTTTTGTTACTCAAAAGTTCCAATTGCTCATCAACTTCACTTGTTCTTAATGGTTCAACTTCCTCGTGTGAATGACTTGCGCCTTTCTCCCTTCTAGAGACGAGTCCATCCCGTTGCTGCAAGCAGAAATATCTTGGATCGGCATCATAAGGAAGAGGTCTCGGAGGAGCGCGGTACATGTCTGCTAGAGAGTTATCAAGTGATACCATAGGACTTAGAGATGCTGTTCCCTGGGTGGATGAAGTTAAGGAATGTTCTCTATGAAACAGAGACGCATACTGCATAATGCAATATCTACCATAATCAGTTTTGCATAGGAATATATTTTCATCCATATATGATCCATGATATAAAGTAAACTTGAGCAACTTTTCAGGGACGAATTCTGTCAGTTACCCTGATCTCAAGATTCAAAAATTTGACATTCAAATTATCTGTCAGAGAGCCAGTTCAAGTGTAGAAAATCAAGCATAAAAAAACATACCAAGTGGTTATTGATAACTAATCATATTGGAGGAATTAAGCCTAGCAAATAACAGTAGACATTTCAAATTAAAAAACACCAACATGATCCAAATAACTCTCTTTAATCACAGTACCACTCCATGCTACTGTAAACCATAAGCTGTATAACTGCAACATTGATAATGTGCAATGTAATTTGAAATTTTGATTTGACTGCTTAAAGATTGAGTAATTACAAATGTAATGGGTAAATAAAGCACCGATAATCGTGCCAAGTGGTTACTGATAACTAATTTTCAAAGAAATCCATCCCGCTCATAACAGTTAAAAATTTCCAAGTCCATAACACCATATGATGCAAATAACTCTCTGTAATTAGAAGGTCGCCCCCTGCTAATTACTGAAACAACAAGGCACATAACTGCAGGTGAAACTGCACACACTAAAAATTGAATTTTTGTAGAATTCTTAAGGATCCCTTAAATATTTAACAAGCAACGTATCATAGCATACCATATGCAAGAAATTCTGCAGAAAGCAACGAAGGCATATGCAGTTCCTGTAGATTGAGCTGTTTGGATTGGCAAAATCTTCACATTCATCCCTGAAACAGCAACAAGCGGCACCCATTGTCGCAACAGACAGTCCACTTTAATCCCTCGAACCCCTCCCCTCCCTAATATCTTTAGAAAATCTGTACAAGCAGACTTTAATCCATACAACCACTGTCCCTTCCCAACGACTTTAGATAGCCCTTATCTGATCTCACTCGAATACTAAAAGATCAAATCTCACAAACCAAATAAGGCTACTATAACGAGAGAGGACCCCAAGCTCGCGAAAATCAAGCTAGCTTTGCAAGCCAGAACCCTCTCCCCCTACAAGAAACAAGACCCAAAAGCCTTTTCTTATAGTGGGAGACTTTAAATAACAGAAATGATATGTACACCTGCCATATAAGAATTCATCAGCATGATCACACATTGAAGGGACAAAAACAGAAGCAGCATCCTCAGAATATAAATTCAAATTCCCATCAACTCAAACTACATAGCTTTTCAGATAACACAAATCATCAATCACAACACAAAAATTATGAAAGTAAACAGGTAGCAACTAAAGGTTTGATCTTTCCACTTGCTTCAAAATCAATCAAGAATCAGTCACCTAATATTTCAAACAACATCAAAAATTATACACGTTCCAGAAAACCCCACAAAAAATTTCAATCAATTCATCAAAAAGGGAAAGCCAAAAACAGATTACGCGGCTCTTAACCCCCTGCCCAGCAATTAACAGTTAATAAAGCAAAATTACAGAAATTGGTATTAATATATACGATGCGCAGCAAGAATAATTGATGGAATAACAAAAACACTATATATATATATATATATATATAAGTACCAATCTCACAAAGATAGGGGATTCTGAAAAGAGAGGAGCAGTGAGTGATTCGAGGTCAAATGTTTCGGAGATGTTATTTATATATTTCTGCAAAATTATATTAATTAATCTATTTAATTAGAAGACGACGAAATTATTGGATTTTGGTATTTGTTTTATTAAGGGGAAAAAAAAGGGCATTTTCAATGCAAAAACCGGAGTTAATGCTCTACGCTTCTCTATGCCCTCCGTGGGTGAAACCGCAATCAAGATTCATTTTACGTGAGATGAATCAACCATAATCACATTTAATAATTTATATGAAAATTTATGGATATGGGTAATAAGGATTCGTTTCATGAAATTATCTGTGAGATTATCTTCCATAAGTTTTTGTGTTTGAACAATGAAAATAAATGACAAGAGTGTAATCGAATTGATCGGATAATGTAGGAATAAGATCTATAAAATTATAGAAAGAGATTAAGTGAAAGGGAAATTAAAGTTTCAAAATATTCTTTGAAAATAAGTTCCGTTCCATAATGACGTGTTAGTGATTTGTATAAATCATTATAATGTTTTATATGGATGATAGATTTGATGAATTGTAGAGGAACAAAAGTTGTGACATATCAACTTGGAAATAAATCAAGGAGTAGAGAACCGGAAAAATCGAGTCAAGAACCGGTCTGGAAGCGGTCGAACCGGAGGTTGCAAATTGAGGAATAACTGCCGGTTCAAGACAGTTATTTAGTTGAAACTGCTAGGGCACAGCGCGCAGATCAGATATTTCAAATCAAGATTCTTCAAATTCGGTTGTAAATTCCAGAAAAGAAGACAGGGCGGTGTCGTCTATAGTGTGAACAACACCGGCATGACACTGACAGACTCGAAATATTGAAGCTCTTCTTGTGCATATTGATCTTCAGTCTTCTCATCCTATTTATAGACTCCACATGATTCTTCATACTTGCACCACACTCCAGCAGAGATTTCTCAAATCCAATCATATCAAAACCTAACAAAACAAGCACACAAAGATATGATCTTCTTTCCTTAAATATAAAACAATTTTGTTAAGAATTATTTGTTTCTTGAAAAGAAAGATATATGAGATTAGAATCAAATCTTAATAAATAAATCTAATATCATCAAGAAATCAAATCAACCAATTCAATGATTTAGGAAAAGATTGAAAAAGGAAAAATAAATTAATGTTGGAAAATCCAACACTAACAAAGTTGATGCAAGCTCCACAGATTCAGATGATAATCAAGCTCTAGATAGTCCACCTGAACAACATGATGAGCCTGAGGATCTCTCTACCTATCATTTGGCCAGAGACAGACAAAGAAGGACTATAAATCCTCCATCTAGATATGGTGAGGCAGATATAGCTAACTATGCTTTGTGTGTCGCTGAGGAAATTGAGTATGAAGAACCAAGCTCATATCAAGCTGCAATGAGGTTTAAGGATAGTGAAAAATGGGCTCAAGCTATGAATGAGGAAATCATGTCCCTAGAGAAGAATCAAACATGGACACTTGTGGAAAGGCCAACAGGACAGAAGCTAATAGGTTGTAAATGGATCTTCAAAAGAAAGATTGAAGTTGCTGGGAAAGAACAAGTGAGATTCAAAGCAAGGTTGGTAGCAAAGGGCTACACTCAGAGGGAAGGAATCGATTATCATGAGATATTCTACCCAGTAGTGAAACATGTGTCAATAAGGATTCTACTAGCTTTGGTAGTGCAAGAAGATATGGAGCTGCAGCAGTTAGATGTTAAGACAACTTTCTTGCATGGGAACTTAAATGAAACCTTGTATATGGCTCAGCCAGAAGGTTATAAGAAGTCAGGAGAAGAGAACAAGGTTTGCTTACTGAAAAGATCACTATATGGACTGAAGCAAAGCCCAAGGCAGTGGTATAAGAAGTTCGACAGTGTAATGATGAGCATTGGTTTAGAAAGGTGTAATCATGATAGTTGTGTTTATCTGCAGAGAGAGAACAATGGAGTGCAAGCATACCTTCTAATCTATGTTGATGATATGCTAATTGCTAGCAAGAGTATGAAGAGAATACAAATCATCAAGGACAAGCTCAATGATCAGTTTGAGATGAAGGACCTTGGTGATGCTAGAAGGATGTTAGGCATGGACAATAGAAGAGATAGAGGAAGGGGGCTAATATTTCTATACCAAACTGATTACATCAAAAGGGTGCTTAAGAGATTCTTCATGCATGAATCAAAGTCAGTGGCCACTCCTTTGGGTACCCAGTTCAAACTGACAGTAGAAGAGAAGCCTCAAACTGAAGTTGAAAGGAAACACATGGCCAATGTCCCTTATGCAAATGCAGTAGGAAGTATGATGTATGCCATAGTTTGTAGTAGACCTGATATAGCCTATGCCATGAGTAGAGTAAGTAGGTTCATGGCTGATCCAGGTGAACATCATTGGGAAGCCATCAAATGGATGTTAAGATACTTACAAGGAACTTCAAATCTGGGATTAATGTTTTATCAGCATACTAACCATTCTAATCCTTTGGAAGGTTTTGTAGACTCTGATTTTGCAGGAAATCCAGACACAAGAAGGTCAACCACATGATATGTCTTCAGGCTATTTGGAACAGCAATAAGCTGGAAGACAATGCAGCAATCAATGGTGGCTTTATCAACCACAGAAGCTGAGTTTGTTGCCATGGCTGAAGCTGTGAAAGAGTCTATGTGGCTCAAGGGTATTCTGAAAGAACTAAAGGTGAAGCAGGGAAGAGTTTCTATCTATTGTGATAATCAAAGTGCTTTACACTTAGCTAAGCATCAAATGTTCCATAATAGATGCAAACATATTGATATTAAACTGCATTTTGTAAGAAATTTGATTGATAAGGGTGAAGTAGAAGCCAAGAAAATAAGGACTGAAGAAAATCCTACTGATATGCTAACTAAAGTTCTTCCAAGAACAAAATTTGAGTTTTGTAGGGATGAAATCCAGGTGAAAACTTGGACAGCAGAACAAGAGTAGATAAGTTTCAAACTTATGGAAGGATTCGGATGATTTCGCAAGTTGAGGTGGAGAATTGTGACATATCAACTTGGAAATAAATCATGAGGAGTAGAGAACCGGAAAAATCGAGTCAAGAACCGGTCTGGAAGCGGTCGAACCGGAGGTTGCAAGCTGGGGAATAACTGCCGGTTCAAGACAGTTATTCAGTTGAAACTGCTAGGGCACAGCGCGCAGATCAGATTTTTCAAATCAAGATTCGTCAAATTCGGTTGTAAATTCCAGTAAATTGATAGAGGGCTATTGATCTATATATATGTATGTGTGTGTGTGTATCCAGTTGTAGTTTCACTTTGCAATTTTACGATTTGAGTGAGATTAGATTTTTAGGGTTTTTGAGAGTGATAAACCCTAGTTTTTGGGGATTTTCGATTGTATTGCACAATTCGTGCTATTCTTTTAGTGAAACTCGTTCAATCCTTTCATGGTGGATGTAGGCCGATGTGGCGAGCCGAACCACCTTAAAATCTTGCGTGTTGATTCAGTTTTCGTTTTACAATTGAAGATCAAAGTTCTTAGAATTAGGGTTTTTGCAAAACCGTGGTCGTTTCAGCGTTGTCTATTGCATTTGGTTAGTTTTCTTTACAAAAGTGTTTATAATATGTATTCTCATTGTCAAAAATTACATTTAGTGTTTAGAAAAATATTATATGTGCGTTTTCAGAAGCAAGAGTAGTTTATTTGACTTGTCGCTAAACGTTTAAATTTTATGACTATGATTGACTTCTTAATATTACGAAAAAAGGAAATTATATTAACTAAAATATAAATTGAGGGTGATATTGTCCAGTGCAATATCATGAACAATTATGTTCAACAGTCTTACTACTCCGATCTCCATGTGAACATGACAGTGTCAAATATATGATATATCAATTAATTTTGTTTTATATATTATTAGTGGTTAGAATCATTGTACATGAACATTTTCTTTATGTTAAATATCTATTAAAAAACAATTATGGACTTATATATCAAAATGTTTTGGGTGTTATGTCTGTACATCTCATTAATATTTGATATCAATAAATCTCGTAAGTCGTAGTTCCCTAGGTGGCAGTCTAAATTTGAAGCATTAATTAATTTTTAACTTGATGGTTTTATTGGACTGCGTGGTAATTAAATTGAATTGTCGTTGAGTCCAAAATTTTTAATATACTACCTCCGTCCCAAAATAAATGACGTTTTAGCCTTTTACACATCTATTAAAAAATGTGATAAAAAGTCCAATCTACCCCTATTTAAATATAATTAATGAGGTACTTTTATCTCTTTAACACATTTAATTTGAGGTGAGTAAATAAGGGTATATTTGGTATATTGCATGTAAATATGTTTTGGAATACGAAAACGACAATTATTTTGGGACAAATTTTAGTTGCTAAAACGTCATTTATTTTGGGACGGAGGTAGTATACCACATGAATAATCATTAGAGGACACATATCACTTTATATGTTATTTTAAATTTTCACTCAATTTTTTTAATATATATATATATATATATATCTATCTATAATT